>JACVRA010000310.1:76267-265890 GCA_019828545.1 Paracamarosporium sp. OC-R06-R3 | reverse complement strand
TTGGTGGGGTTCGCAGCTCGCTTGTATTCGCAGCTCGCTTGTAAACTACGTTACGGAACAATGTCTCTCACTTCCTCTTGTTTCATCTACTTAATTACATAGTTAGCGGTAATATACGCAGGTTGGGACTCAATTAAGTATCCCCTCCTGTGAGGCCAGTCCATGGTTACTACCGTAATTCTATGACGTTTCTGAGCTACACGTCATCGCTGTTGAGGTAGGTACATCTACTAGATGACTGCCGCTATCACGTTAAACTCTACATAGTCACCCGTCTATCGCTCCAATTTGTCCTGTCAACAACCACACTGCACTCACTTATCGGCACGGAATCTTCGGTCGCGATCCACAATAGTCCTCGATTTCCATGACCATCCCAGCATAAAACACTAATCATCTTCGCGCTCATGATAGAACAGCGAGAAACGACTAGCGGTGGAGCAATGAGCGCCGGGAACCAGTCTACACGCTTAGAATACATCTCTGTCCTCGGTATAAGACTTCTAGCAACTCTATTCTCCCCGCCCTCGTGGCGGGTGTTGGCCCTATACGCCATCATATATTTTGGGCACGCCATCTCGCACCGTCTCACTCCAGGCAAGTGCAGTCACCTCTTTGCTCATCTCGAACCAACACTATTCATCTAATCCCTCGAGCTGCGCATTCATGGTCAGGGGTATACTCGTTCATGAATACTAGCATGGCATTTGAGAATGTCACCGTTTGTGTATGGTGCACACTTAGATCACCCGTCTCACGAAGCTTGTTACTATTATTCAAGGGTGAGGGGTATGGCAAGTGATCCATTCACAACGCCAACTGATGAAAAAGGACATCTTCGCTCGTCGCTGCATCCGAAGTTACATGAATTCACATCACTCATGGCTATGATCCCCTCTTCTAAGTGAAAATCTGGGAGAGTTGAGCGCCACGCGCCTCGTCATTGCTACGTGCCTCCTCACACTTCTAATGTTGGAGGGCTTCAGTCGTTTTAATACTTACCTACTCCTCGCAAGTACGCTGCCACATCTCTCCTATGTCCATAAGGGAGAGCTGCTAGCTGATCCTGCCCTCGCCTCCTGCTGCCTGTAATTTGTTGCGCACCCTCTCGCGAAGTTGTTACTTCCTCGAATCCGAAAACTTCGCCATATCGTCGCCATCAATTTCCAGAGCACTTCACTGTATCGCTATACATTGCTAAGTTTCAAAGCCTACTTTCTGATCAGGTGTCGCTGTCGTAGAAATGTATCCGTGATGTTTTCAGCGTTTTCAGGCAGATAAAGCCGTACAAGCCCAATCTTGTTCTCCAAACAGAGGATTTTCTATGTTGAATCAAGTTAGCTTGGGAAGTGCTGTCTTATAGTCGCCGTATCTTTGGCTAGATTGACCCGACCTACTATCCTAATTCTGTACGGTATGAAAAGCTTGCCAAATGCTCTTATTCGCATTGGCGAAGATGATTGATTGATGTGTTAGATTTAATCTACTTAGAGTAGGCCTCTAAGCCTTTGATCGACATGATGCGGTCGTTGCGTTGAATAATGGAAAGTCTAGCATAAGCTACACATACCCAGCTACGTAGAGCTCCTCCCACATACGCAACGCATCTACTCTGTGTCATATCAGAGTCATAATGTCGCTGGAAGGGGAGCCTTGGGCGTAGCATGAAGTCGCAGATGTTGGGATTGCCACATTGTAACTTGTCTATTGCTTAGCGCCAGTGCGCGAAACCGGCTCCTGAGCAACTGGCTTTGCCCGGCCTCTCTACCATTGCACCGGTAACGCTTCCTTCTGGTGTCCGCGACCTATTTGCCAAAGCAGGCACCTGATCGCTGTGCAGTATCCACGAGCCTTTGCAGCTGGACTCGGGTCGCCTCATACTTCCTTCAAGATACGGCCTAAAACTGTCCCCACCATGCTCATGGATGATGCCAGTGCCAGCATGAACTTTTGTGGAGCGCAATCGGGTCAAATGGGTTTCGGTCGTGGGATGGTCCGTTGATCGGTCGGGGCATCGATTCGATAGTTTCGTGCGATGAGACTGAGTTTCTGCGACAGTGCTCGCTCAGGTAAAGATCCGCGTAGGTGGCGACCGAGTCAGCGATTCATGTCATGGATAACGTAGTGAAATATATAGAATTGCGGATTGAGCATGACGAGGCGCAAGAGCAAGCGAACAGATGGAGGATTTGTCCTCTCATGGGAGGCCGAGCTGAGGGACGACTATACGGGCATAGTCGCTGTGTGCAAAGAGACATGTGGCATAGTTACCAAAGTGGGATTGAATGCATACGATAGCATTGCAAAGTTGGGTTTTTCCATATCTTCCAGGAACGTGACGGATGCAGTGCGGGGCTAGGAACGCTAGTCGCACAGTCAGCTGACTGACGGACATTCATGATATTGAGGCAAAAGAATTGGCGCAGCGCTAACACGACTTTCGTTTCATCTAGTTCTAATTCCTTTGTTCGAACCTAGCATTACTGTATCACTGTGATACCCAGCGTGGTGGCGATATTGTCTTTCCTCAGCGGGCAATAACCTCACCACCCATGAACGCCCTTTGCCAATATCCATCTTATCCGGGCCACAAACCATAAGCTCGTCTTCCATCGATCGAACTGAAGCATGTAGAGGATGACGTTGTAGAGAACAGTCTGAGAATAGAATTCCACAAGACACCACGGGCGACATGTATACACAATGCATTATGATGATCATCAACCCTACCAGCGGTCTTCAAGTGGCGATGCATAACTCAGGTCAAGAGACAATACGAGTGAATTTGAAGAATGGTTTACACAAGCGTGCCGTGGCAAGAGTATGGAGAACTATAGAACCGTTGTCCATTACATACTTGTTCGTGAACTCAAAAGGTTAGCTCGTTGCGAAGCAATCCCCACAAAAAACCTAACAAATATTTAGAAACACTCTATATATTATCCAGCTAACAAAGGCTGAGGATACGGAAAGATCATCACCAACCGACGGCTTCCTATCGGAACATCCGTCCTGTGCACCAACGATATGTCCATTGCGAGACTGTCCATCGTCAGTTCAAGTTCAGAGTCAGAAGGACAGTCACTGCACACAAACATGGGACAGTTATTTAGAACCTGAGTCGTCAGCGAAGACGGTTATGCTTTGTACGCGCGAAGATGATGGTAAACATCGTGAATACTTGTTATCGTCGTGGTCTTTGCGCAATAGCGAGTATGCGTGGTAGTAGGTCCTTGACATATGCTTGATATGGTGACTCTCTATGACTCAGATACCATTGAATTAAGGTTCTACACTGCCTGGATAGGCTGTGCTCTTTGTGAAAATGGTCAAATGTGGTGTCACGTTAGATCAGCTGCCTGTGTGTGTCCTGCACCATGAATATTAACAACGGCCAACGGGAAATGTGCTCACCCGCACCACGACTTGGTCCTCCGATCCGGGTTATGCCGACATTCACAGATGTTTCGATCTCGGAAAGGTGGGTGTTCCTAGTAGATCTGAACCTGCTGAGACGGGGATCTATAGTAGGAAGAGTCTCATGAAGTGAAGTTAGGAAGGCTCCGGAGGCGCTTAGACTCCCTAACGTGCGCGGTAGCCTGTATTCGATTGTTATCCCGGAGAAAGTTTTACTTTATCAGCTCACTAGGGTTTTGACTGAGCTGTATGATATACTTTTTGGAATGCTGCGTCTCAGGCATGCGCCTGCAAGATGCGTAATGACTTGGTTGGTTGGCCACGGCGAATGTATCATGCAGGTCCAATGACCGCTCGAATGAAGAATCAATACTGAAGAGTCAGGAATGCGACCAGCTATGCAAAAAAAAGTATAGATCGCAGCCATAGCACGTACGTGGCGACCACGCAAAGCTCGAACAGCAAACAAAGCAGACCAGCATGATTGCAAATGGCGTCGGCTGCAATCTTGAAGCTTTGATTCCATCCACTCAAGCAAGACGAGCGCTGTATGAGAGCCAGGTACGCGCCGCCGCCGTGTTCTTAACATGTGGTAGCACATTCACAGCAGCCCTGCCACACGCGTCTACCTCTGTGGCAACGTCTGTCTCTGCAGTCCCTCCTGAACTATAAAACCCCTTCCGCACCACATATCACGGTGCAACCAACTCGGCAATCGGTCAGCGGCTCAACCAGACTTGTCGACCGCACAATCATTTTGTCACCTCCGGTCCAACTCACTCTACTGCAACCCACTGCGTCAGCCTAGGTATCTCACAAAGCTCCTCATTCTTTGCCAGAAGTAGGTCTTGCCTAACTCTTGCTACCATGCACGGCTAACCCATTCCCAGCAGATATGTCGTTGCACCAATCCCGCCGCGGCCGCCTCGGCAAGGATACAAAGCATGTCCGTCGGCATGAACCACGTCACCGCAGTAGCTTCACGGGTGCGTCGAGTTCTCTCGCGCCACAGCGTTGGCTGCGAGGGACAGGTCAAGGTAGCAGCTTCGCGAGCACACCACGTGTCGACGTAGCCCAGCAGCCGCCGCGTCAACCTCGCCACTTCACGAGCGCAGCGGGTATCAATATGCCGCAGCATCCAGCGCAAGGACCAGGTCAAGTTCGCCTGTCGGTCAACGAGCAGCTAGTTCAGGGACAAGACAACACTGCGGCGAGCGCAGCAACGGTTGTCATTCCTGGGCATCAGAAGCCACCCTCTGGTCCTAGCAAAGGCTCATCTTTTGATCAGACCGTATTGAACCTGCTTTCCGACACAGTGTCCACACATGATGTCAAGCCTTCCTCACGCCCAAGCGATACAGGTACCATCAGTCAATCCAAGACCCATCTCTCATTCAGCCTTCAGGGGTTCACTTACAGGAGGGATTCTTCCGCCACCCAGCTCTCGAATATGTCAGGCTCCATCTTGCAAGGCCACGGATATCAGGGTATCGGCATGAGCGAGGGACCACGAGATGATGGAATGCGTCGTAGGAAACGGCCACGAGAGATCGAAGACGCACACTCTCGTAGGCGTAGGCGATACGATAGTTCTTTTCCCAACGACGAATCGGAGTCCGACGATGATTTTTACTTATTGCACTAGGATAGACAAGAGTGATAAAGACATAGAGACATGGCGTGGCGGAGTCAAAAGCTCGCCGCATTTGCTTGCTTGGTTGGATACGGTATGACACGCATGGTATATTATGTCATGGTAGCATGGAACATAGTCACGTTCTTCTTGCACAAATGGTACAGTACAGCAAGATGTGGTAGTTTAGTATCCAGGTCTTACTTCGAGCAAGAGCAACTCACGAGCTCTCCAATTATGGACAGATAGGCTATATGGATACATGTTGTTAGCAAACTCTGCTTCTTCTTCGTGCTTCGAGTGTTAGATTACTTTGAAAGGGTCTAGAATCATCGAGTGGTCAAACAGTTCAGAACCAGGTATTATGTCCCTACCAAGGAAGAGAGCAAGGAAGGATCTCAACAACTCTGTCAAGTAGGTTTGAGACATAATACTCTTATCTTCATAGAAGTACTAGATTAGGAGAAAGAAGACCAAGAGCACAGATCTGAGCCCTGATCGTCTTTCAGTCAAACTCATCTAAGTTATTTTAACATACCTGTTACGAATGGCATTAAACATAGTTAAGATACTAAGCTCTATAGCATATAGTCATCAATCATACTTTGATTACACACATGGTTTCATTCATTATTACAACGCCCTTACCAAGCTCCTTTGGATCCCAATATATAAACCCGGCCAAGCTCACCCCTACTCTCCCATCTACTCACAATCAACATCAACCACTAACAACTAAACGCCAACCAAACTCGCCTTATCTACTCTCTATCAATTATACCAAGAACAAAGCCCCGTACCTCAGTTCCACGAATTCGAGCGAACATGTTCCTACTTGGACTCCCTCTCAACAAGAAAAACAAGCATGGAAGCATCAATATCATCCAGTCCATGCTGGTAGTTTCTGTCGTGGTGGGATGGGCCGTCGCCACTACTGCGCCGACCACAGTGACTACAACAGCTACGACAACTGGCACAACAACGACGGTGATGGAAAAATATGAGCGTGTGGAACCAGTTGAGCCCTGCCCAACTGGTGAGCCATCCCTGAGGCCTTACCCAGATTGGATGTTCGTCTAGTCGTTGAACATGCGAAGTTCAATGTACACAGGTTTAACTTGTAGGTCGTATTTCTGTACCTAACATCGTGAGACACTTTTTGACTAAATTTTTCTAGAGTATTGACAATTTCTGTTCCTTGTATTAGGGAGGACACGGCGTGGTAGAGTCTAGGGCTCGCCGCATTTGCTTACTTCTTTTGACATGGTACGGTATGGCATGTCATAGCATCACATCAAACGGCTGTGTTCCTCTTTCATGTATGTTTCAACACGGTACGATGTATAGCATTGTGCCCAAGTCTTTGGCTAAGCGACGACGTCTGATGTGTTCTTCCGTCGTCGCCAACAGATAGATAGCCCGCATGAATGCATATCTTTAGCAACCATTGTTTTCTTTCTATATTCCATCCCATCTCTGCAATCGCGTCGCATAATGCCCGCCGAGACGAGCCGGTGAATTTTGTGACGCAACATTTGGTTGTGGTATCTACCGTAAGACAGCACCTCAACTGGCCCACGGTCCGTAAAGTATATGTGCAACGGAGGCTCTGACAAGCTCAGCGCGCGAAGTCTGATGGTCCGCCGATGAATGCTGGTCAGCGCGCATGAGCATCCTGCCGACGGCTGAGAAGGTGGATGTATATGTGATTTTCCCGTCCGGCCCCTGTCGACCTGCGATTCTCGGAATCTTAACGTTTTCGTGTAGTAATTATGTGACTTGTCATGATCAATTTATTATATGTGTGGCGATGCGGACTATCGAGATGCAGTAGTTGAGGCTTGCTAGACCATGTGCGATAGCCTTGTGAAATCAAGTCTGTCCATGCGTTAGGCAATATCATCTTAAAGCCACGAGAGCTTAACCAGATAGATCTGCCAATGTACCCGGCACTCGGCTTCCACTGACTCCATTGTATGCCGCGCCTCTCGAAGATAGCGTCGTGTATCCCAAAACGAATGCTCTTCCAGCATCAACTTCGAAGTGTAGGCGGTTCTCTCGCAGTCACGACGCGCAGAGGGGCCGGGTAAGAGTAGGTCGCGGCCACTGTGACAGCGAAGCCACAGGACAGTATGGTAGACTGAAATCAGCCATGAAGTCTTGTAGCTTGAGCGGCTTCGAGGCTGGCGCGAAGAGACGGTCGATGCATCGGTCGCGATCGCGCATGCCCCAGCGATGAAGCAAATCAAGGGTAAAGGCTGACGAAGCGCAGAATTCGAAGGAGAGGACATTGTGAAGATGAAAACAGACTCACAAGACAAGGCAGTTCTGCGTTTTTCGCGGATATGCACGTAGGCGCGTGCGCTGTGTCACCAGCAGCCCGCCCGCCAAGTCTGCTCGAGCATCAGCGCGACGTGCCATACGACCTTGATGTTCAAGACGTAGTTCGCAAGGCGCCTGGAACAATTCAAGAAGGATTGCGGGGAAAACAAGACCTTGAGACTGATGAAGAGTTCCTCAAACGCCGGAAACAACACCGCGAGTCCTTTCATGTTTCCGCCGTCGCCGCGATATACGACGCGATCGATAACCGCGACCTCAACAACAGCCTTCTGTGACAAACAAGAGAAGTGTGCCTGAATATCAAGAGACTGGGGCGGGATCTGGATCACGACGAGCGACGGGAGACACTGCGGGCGGTAGAGGGCATCTCACGCCCTTACAAAGAGCATTGGACCGGACAGGAAGGATTACGTTCCAAGCCGGATCGTGTCTTCAACCTAGGAAAGCCTTTTGAAGCAAAAAGGCGAGCATGAAAACCTTTTGGCGCCGCTCAAGGCTAAGCTCGTTGGCTTTCTTCCCTGACTGTACCATCACTCTCCTTCCATACTCTCATGTAGTATCAACGAGACTAATTATACCTACTACACAGAAAACCCTTCCCTCTGCCTTCGCCAACCCAGCCAGATACCCGAGCCATCCCATTGGCGCCACGAACGCCTACCGCGACGATCGAGACGCCGAAACCGACGAGACGAAGAGGATGACGGAATACAGCTGACTCACACTATGAGTTGGAGGATTGAATGGTATCACACTACAGACGTGGGGAATACACATATCAGAATCCCCCGGAGCATGTCCATGCGTGTGACATCGGGGTGAACGTGGGGAAAAACGCAGTCAATAAGGCTGAGAAGCGCGTTGAGACGCAAAAGCAAGCACTGTAATCCCTAGGTGTACCACATCCAGCATCTTTCTCCCCAGAAAGACACCGTAGTACGCGCGCGTGCTGCCATGTCCCGTAGTCGTCTTGTTCAAGAGATATTGCCCTGCCCGGCTCTTCGAACTGTGATGTGATTCTCGTGTGGGTATGGTTAATTTCTAAGATCAATAGAGATGCTCTACAAACGCTTTTTCTACATGCTCATCGAACTCCGTGAGAACGTATGCGTACCCACACTGGAAGCTCCCCTTGAGCCATGGAAATCAATGGCTTGTGAGGAACATGTGAGGATACGAAAACCACTGAAATACCCACTTCTTCTCCAAGATCAGACTATGTATGGGACACTGAGGCGCATGGCATAAATTAGTTATATCACAGTGCTTTTTTCCAGCATATAGGATGTGAGAATAGATGTTGAAAGGCAGCGTGAAGTAAGGTTGTACGGGGAAGACGTGTGGACAGGGACGCAAGGGAGGATACGACGGCAAGATAGGGGACACGAAATGAGAGGAATGGAAGGGTAGCACACGAAATAAAGTAAAAAGCAGATTTTGCACGGCGAGCACGGTAACAAGTCATTCAGGTGACGATGGATGTGTACGACCGTGAGGAATTGCGGTGGGAGCAGATTTATTATGGAATGGGGATTCAATATCATATCATCTACCAGTGACTTTACAACCATTCCCAACTCGCAAGTCAGTCTGCCAGTAGACGCACAGAAGAATCTCCCTCCTACCCTTAACCCAACTTCGAGGTGATTCTTGATCTTGCATCACAAGAACAAAAGAAAGTGCCGATGCATCTCTCATGCCACGAGATGGTAGATATACCATGGCATGATAAGCGAGACAGAGACCAGGGTATCAAAAGTACTAATCCGAGCTTTGGTGGTGAAGAGAAATATGTTTCGTACCATGTAGTGTCGTGAATGTATGCCATTTGGTGGTTATTAGTCGTATTCGTGAGAGGAGAATGGGGCCGTGATACACTAATCCGCCTATGTATATGCGAGGGCCAGTGTACGCGACGATGTATACTGGTAGATGCTGAACAGGTAAACCCCGTTAGAGGATCCTCCGCCATGGAATAAGTTTATGTAACCTTGACCTGGTTATGCCTTTGCTAACGCAGGTACCGGAAAGAAAGAAAAGGCGTCCGGATACTGCCCATTACCCGGACATTTTCTTCTTCCTCGGTGTTCGCTTTTCCTGCGCCCTCCGCTGTTTCTGCTGTTCCCTCTTCATAGGGTCCTCGCTGATGAAATGCGTGAATTTAGCGGTCGTTGAGGGCGAATACCGCTGGGGCAGCTCGCCGGGTAGAGTTGCCGGCCGCGACGCTGCAAGCTCGGGAATGGTATTAGGCGCCTTGGGCAGAGGGTAATCCAGCGTGGGCGTATCCGCAGGGACAGGCGGAAAGAGGATGGGTTTGAGCCCAAGGTCTGGATTCGGTAGCGGTAGAGCGCCATGGCCAGAAGCGAGGGCATCGTAGTAAGGTCGCACGGGCTGATGAGGAACCGCTGCATCCGGAGTGGGATGCAGGACGTGACTTGGAGAGGATAAAGCATTGGGAACTTGCTGCCGAACGGGGGTAAATGTTGTGTCCAGCAGGTCCATGTCCGGGTGCACGACGGTAAGTACACATGTCTGAAATTCAGCCATTGGCATATCGTACAGCATGAGCTGCAAGAGGGTGAGTGCCCCGGACCAGCGCTCTGTGTTTCCCTGGTACAGGGCATTTTCGATATATCTAGCTCGCCACAATAGGTTGAGGTCGGAATCGACGTCTACGGCTTGCGGAGAGAACGGCATGGTGGGATGAGACTGATCAAGAGAAGATGATGGGGGCGGAATCCAAAACCAAGGTGACAAACGGAATGCCAATGGGTGGATGAGACCGCGACGGAGGAAAGAGAAGGGAAAGAGGGGCAGAGGGCGAGGTGAAGCTGGACGATTCTGTTGTCTCACGTGGAAACGCGTCTTTCGTTGCGATGGCAGCGCTACGCACGTGACCCAAAGCAGAGGCCAGCATGGGGGGCTCAGCACACTCCACCGCGGTAGCAAGAATCATGGCCTTACGCACGGCAAATATAACAAGCAGATGGGAGCGCAATGAATCGGCCGTGTTCTCCGTGTCTTTGCGGACCTCAGACAAGGGCGCTCGCAGTGCTGCGCAGTTTGCAGGCGACGGCTCTGTCGCGTCGTGGGCGTACAGGCTTCGCGTCCGGGCGCTCGGGTGACTCGCCCCGGCAGTTCAGCGGATAATCATTATTACCATCTTTCTCTATATCAAGATGCATGTTGTTGGTTTCTCGTTCGATCCGGCGAGCACGTCGCGAAGCAGCACCCCGGAACCTTGCCGCGATCGCGGCCCGGCCCGCATCTTCTTATTGTGCTCTTGCTCCTCCCGCTGAGATATCGCAGAACCCAGACGAGGATGGCGTAAATTGTCACCATCTGCCGCTCTGACGCGTCGACCATGGTTAGCAGCGTTACTATGGCCTCCCTGCGCCCGCCGTCCCGTATCGCTCTTGTAAGATGAAGACGAGATCGAAACGCAAGACTGCGCCCTTGCACCTTCACCGCCACCACCACGAGCGACAATTCGTCTACAGGCGTGTCGAGATACCATCCCGTCTCGAGATATGATACACCAACCGCCACGAGAGCTTCATGGATAGCTCCATCATGTTCCCAGCCTACATCTCTTCCGCCTATTACCCGAACCGGCGCTTGCACACACAATACCGACCGCTCTATCGGTCGCTGCCGACGAGCAGCCAAAGACACAGCGCCTTCTCCATCAGACACTCGAGCTCCGTGATGCTCACTCGCAACGCAGGAATGTAGGCCGAGACACCAGCACCACCCCCGCACAAGACGATCCGCGTTCCTACGAGCTCCACGGCAGCTTCCTCACCACATCCCGCGTGCGTAATCTCACCGAGAACCTAGGATAACGCCGCTTCTGGGTCTTCATATGCGAATGCGAATCCACCGAGCTTTGGCACCAGCTGCATGGTTCGGACACAGACATGTTCGCGAGACGGGTGGATCAGACCAAAGGCGAGGACGTCTTAGAGGAGTGGCGGATCCGTCGAATGCCTATAATCGTGGGAGAGCTTAGTCTGGCTCTCAGAGTAGCTAGCTGGTAGCTGGCGGATTTGGCGAGCGTCATATGTTGACATTGACGGCGCCAGTCTCGGGGGGTTGCCATCGGTCTAGTATATACATGGTGGTCGTATGAGATAGTATACACCTTCAGGCTCGCTGTCAATGCGCTTCGCTCTTTCTCAACCTTTTCTTTTCTTTCCCGTCCAACTCATGGTGCCCTCGCGTTCTAACGCGCAACTTCGACACTACCACGCTGTTCACTTATCTTACGCCTATCCGTTCGTCAGTCCGTCAGTCCGTCTCCCTTGCTCTTGAGTTTCTGCCGTCTTGCGCTCTTCTCTTATCTTCATTGCACATTCATCCACACCCTACACTAGACCTATATTCGTCTGGACTACCCAGCTCTTTCTTCCCTCCAATGCAACGCATCGCAACGCATCGCAAAGCCTTTTCCGCCCGTCCATGTCGGTCAACAGCTCGTCTATCGGAATATGTGCTCCTCTTGCCTTGCCTGTCCTCCCTTTGCACACCACATCACACTCCTCCGCAAACTAACGTTGCGTGCGGCACCCAAAAGACGAAACTGCTAAGCTTATGCGCCAGGTCGAGAACGAAGCCGTACATCCAAACTACCTCCAGTCGAGCAAATGGCAGATAACAACGTTGGAACAATCCATGTATATCAGCCCCCAGAATGCGGTCACCGGACAGAGAGATAAGATGTTATCAAGGGCGAGAAGAAGGGAGAATGCAACGAGAACCGCCGGAAGTAAACTGGGGGACACGGTTTCCGCCGGACCGTTCACCACGCCTTCTTATAGGCTACCCGCGCGAAACTCTTCGGCAGACCGAGTCTCACGTCACCGGCGTCAGCACGGCTGCACTTCGTGCGCAGGCCCAATCGAGTTTCGTACCTCGAGTGTTGGAGGTGTGGTGGCGCTTTCGATGTTGCGCAGACTCGAGCACGGTAGGTTGCAGATTGGGCTGGTTGGGTGGGATCCGAAGCCGCTTGTGTAAGTGGATGGGAACGGAATGCTGATTTACTGCATGCTATCTATAGACTGATGATCGTGCGAAGGAACGATATGAAGTGCAGGTGGTGCTGCGCACGATGGCGGGTTCTGGGGGAATTGTGGCAAGGACGGTAGGGCACATGACCTATATAGCCACCTTCGTTACCCACTCATACTTCACAGCGTAAACACAGACCTTTGCCCCATACCTTCTGTTGTGTCCTGCTTTTGACGGAAATAGACTGACCTGATTCAGGTAGCTTGTGGTAATTAGGTTGATCCCTTACTGCAACAATGACGCCCCAGCTATGACTGATATGTCGCCAGACCCGCGCTTGAAGAAATGGTAGATATATGGAAGTCTTCTTCTGGGTGCATATACGTGGTATTATTGCGAAATGTCTGCCGTGCAGCTGTCAACCGTCATGAACCATGTGCCCATGCCGTACCGGGCTTCACACAAGCCCTGCCACGGCAGCTTGTTGCCATACCGTCCGGTGATCAGATGCAGCGGCCGCAGTAGCATACGAATAGGTAGTTACAAGACTTTTGCTGACTGGATATGCGGTAGACAAGAATGGCAGCTGAAAATGGCGCTTCACAGGACCATCGCATAGCTGGTCAAGAAGCCCAGATGGAAAAGAGAGCAACTCATCCACATTTCGAAGTATTACAAATGTATCACAAAAATGCAATACACATCTGACTGATGTTGTACAGTCCTATCTCGGTAAGACATGCCTGGGTAGGCTAGGAAGCGGCGTCCTGGCGAAACCTTGCTGGCTTGAGATAGTTTAAAGGCGCTCAACCATCCACATACCTCGCGAAGACGGGCGTTATGCGCCCAGCGATTGACACTCATTGCTCTCGTTCCACTGTCTGTTGAAAGCGTGACTCAGTTTAAGAGCATTCCATTTCTCGAACCTTTTCGGCTTGTCTTGGTGATGCCAGAGGGACAACATACATCATGGACTTCCGCGCACTCAGGATAAAATTGCTTTCTCGGAGTACCTGTCTCTAGATGCGTATTAAATCTCTGCGGTACTTGTACGGCATCTCGAATAACACATCTCGAACCCTTTCAGGTCGAAATTGAATGGTACCATTAATGCTATCGATGCAATGTACAGAGTCGCTTCCATCGAGATCAACTCAAATCCAATATCTTGACCAATATCGTCAACTCGCTGGTGGCTTGCGGTGGGATTCGATTCTTTCAAGATAGGTTCGTCCACACCCACCCACGGGAGAGAATGTAGGGCCACGATGAACTTCTCAGTGTCTAACAACTCACTACACCCAGTGATAGAGAGAAACGCGCAAAGGCCGCCAAGGCTTCGCAGTGGACAGCTTGTCTACACTGAAAGGCATCATTTGTCTACCATGCACAATCGCGCCAAGATCGCACAGATCAGCTTTGTTAGACGGCACGATTGTTCTATGTACAATCCAAAAGGGTCGTGCTCGAATCAGCAGAAGAGTCCGCTTGTGAGGCGACTGGTAACCCGGGATCACGAAGCAGCTTCCCAAAAATTCTACCACCTATCCCTCTACCACCACGAGGGTGTCGAAAAGAAGTACCGCTACGTTGCTATCGAAGTCCCAGGGCCAAGTGCAGCCATATAAAACACAATCCTTCTAGCTTCATTTTCTGAGATGCTATATCGAGGCGCTGCACATTGTGGTGATGGAGGGTGATGATTGTTTGTTAGATTTCCGGTTGTCACGTGATTGTTCCGTCTTAGGCAGCATCGCGATAGTCTCGGTGCAATTATCAAAAAGGACAAATTCATACAAGTATCCTGCCTTGTTGGTCATCTTGGAACTACGAATGCAAATGCGCAGAACGAAGACTAATTGTTAGGAGACGTTGAATCAATCCTTGGCGATGAATTGTCTCAAGATGTCAGCTATGCTTCAGCACACAAGATTGAGACAACCCTTTTCACCATGCTCAGGACTACATTCCATGAAGTGCAAACTGCTCAACGTACAACTGCAGTTTGACATGTCATATGTGGAGAGCATATTGCAGGAGCAAATGCTTTCTCAAGGCACCTGCACGAGGCAAATAGGCTTGCTGCGCTGAGCGAAACAGGCACAAGCGCAGCAGCAAACAGGGTTCCACATCTATACGTATTACTCTGAACGGCGATCTGTTTTCACCAACACGCACTGCTACACGCAAGCACAACTTCACTTTTCGATATCACACCATCTTCTCCAAGAAAGAGACTTCAACATGCATTTCATCTCCGCTTCCTTCGTGGTGTCCCCGCTCGTCATATCAGCCCAAAACCTGAATCAGACGCCGAGGTATCAAGTTGCCTGGGTATGTAATCTGATCCTGTCACGGTCTGCTCAATCTAACGTACGCAGCCGATATTGTTCATCAGGATTCGCTTCGGAAATATCACCCGCATGTTTTGTGTCCCCTACGCGGTGCCGGCGATCTTAGTGTCTACCGCGTGGCGGCACATGTACCAAGGAGCTCTCGCGCTAGCCATGCCCATCCTCTTCACTACAAACTGGAATGATCTGGCTTTCCAGTATGATGCTCCTACGGGTGTCCGTCTCCAACTTCCTCTCCAGTTGCTCATCATGCCTATCTTCTACGACTCATCGGAGTCACTGGTCGAATATTTCTACCCGGCGCTATGCTGCATCCTACTCTCGGTGCTCTACGGTCATATTCTGGTGCCCCTTCTGAGGTCGTTCTGGCACCGCTTCTGAAGTGATTCCAGACTCTATGGTGAGCTTAATTCGTAGAAAACTGTCTTCAAGGGCGCGGTTTCCAGGGCTAACTCGGAGACAGAGCATAAGGAGATATTTCCTGGGTAAGGCGCGTCTACAGCTGAGCTTTTCAAATTGGCGCTGTGTGAGGTCAGGCTTCGGGGCGATGTTTGTATCTGACAGTACAGTCATATAGGGACAAGTGGTGAATGTATCATGCGATTGGCTACATGGAAGCAGAAACGAGGATGGAAATGTACTCAGAATACTGGGGTTGGGGGGCTATACTTGAGTAGGATATATTCAATGCATCTGCTAGAGACAGGACACATCCATTTGATTGCATTGAACATTTACCCACTGCCCACCCTGATACTTTGTATATAGTGTATCAACTTCTACGACTACTATACTCTATTAGATGGAGATCTTTGATGTGGATGGCGCGGACTTTGTATTCATATGGAGAAGGCTATAAAGCGCATGAGCTACTTTGTTACAATACTCATTGTACCATGATTTGGTCGCGATCCCTGAAATATCTATACGTGGATAACTCGCCTTTGCAACTGGGTAAAAGACCTCAATTAGTCTCATTGAAAATCTATGGTGTGTAAAAATGAGGCATCTGGTGCAGCTGCCTCGTAAAGCAACGAAGAAGTTTTCTGTAAGTGACATGAGAGCGCTCATCCGATCTCACCCTGGACTCTCATATTACCTTGATATGCATCACGAGGACATCTACTTTACGAGGGGCTCTATCTTCAGCTTTCATTTCGGGATTCGAACCGAAAGCACTTGGTAAGCAGCCTTCATTCCTCCACGTAGTGATAGCTGTCTAACCAGGGAAAGTACCTTCAATGTTGCGTCGTCGCACCGCCGTCAATGGAAAGCTTGCGTTGTAAATTCAGGTACGCTACAATGCCTGATTCCCTTGGTTGTCCTCTTGAACGTATCTCTTCAAGACTGTCTAACGGAACAGTGACCACTAAGAAGAATGTGCTCAAAATGCCGTACCTGGAATGAAGAGTGTGGGGAAGAAGACCAAGATGAAAAGTAGGATGAGTAAGAAGAAAAGGAAGAAAACGAATATGAGGAGAGTAGGGAAGATGATCATGAAGACGGCTGGAAAGGCAATGATGAAGATGGTGACGAAGCTGGTAATGGTAGCGACCTTGCTACCTGCTATTACCTTCATGATCACGAACATTTCGTTCAATCAGGCTTGAAAGACGAAATATGAAAGTCCAGATTTATTGTTATAGTACCTTTGATACTCATGTAACTATATTTGCAATCAACAAAAACCGTTTTCGTAAAATCATCAGCGAAGGCTCCCTCGAATCTCCTGTGGCTGCAGCGTATTGCCCAAAGAAGTCGAGCACCCCTTGCTCTTATCAAAAAGCAAGGAAAGTATCATCAATGTCATCCGCCAGACCATTTCTCAGCCACCCTATCATCACGTCCTCTTTTTGCTCAATTGGGAGATCGGCCCCCACACGCCATTCTCCAGTCTCTGAGTCACGGCCCCAGAGACGGTCCGGATTCGGAACGCACCATGCTGGATAGTCAGAGCCCGCATCGAGCAATGCGAGATCGACCGAGGCGCCATCGGGGCGTGCCGAAGAGAGCGCTGCGGCAAGAACTTTCACCCGGCGGTGTACGAAAACGAGAGTCTTAAGACGTTGTCCATCTTCGAATTCAACAAGATCGCCATCTTGACGAATGATTTTCAGTGTGGCCAAGAGGATGTCCATGCTAATGTTGACATTGGCTTCGCAGAGGCATGCCTGTACCTTGACGAAATCTTGCAAAGTGCCGCCGACTCCATTCTCGCTTTGAGATACAGCTGTCTGCGCAGAAGATGGACTGGCCGGGTCATGTGCAGCAATGCTACGCCGGATGCTGTCATCCAGTCTGCGCGCAATGCCTATAGCGTCTTGTATCTTCCTGACCTCAGCCCTGTGGTCTCTCAATAGGATGTCTTGCTCTGGCTCCTTCCCCTCCCGTACACGTATTTCTTCTTGCTTCTCAATGACCGTAAGGTTCTGCAAGTGGGAGCAGGCGGCGGCAACGTCCATGTCAACGGAGGTGGAGTCTATCAAACAATGCGTCATGTCCGAGAGTGACACACGACCTTCGAAAAGAGTATCGTACGGGTTGAATATGGAGGATAGGCGACTGCTTTTTGAGTGGAACGGACGAATTCTTCGCGGACATTGTCCTGGTTTGTCTCTTGTCTTATAGGAGCAGGACGAGAATAGAGTAGACGTGTCTCCGAGTGGGAAATTGCTTTTTAGCGGGGCTGCCTAGCTCGTGTAGCCCGAATTAATGCGCGTGATCAGACGCGGGGCTGGGTAGTTCACGGTGACTCAGGCGTTTGGTGTAACTGTTCTATTGTTAAGCTGTCAAGCGCTCCAAACTTCGAAATAAATCTGCCCTTTTAGCTTTGTCCCCGTTTGTTGAGTCCACGTAAGTGCTGCCCATCCTTCAGAAGATATCCATAGTGATCATTAGCAGGTAACCGCCTCGCGAGAATTCGCATTACGTCGTTGTTGCACAACCGCTTAGCAGGCAACCGCCTCGCGAGAATTCGCATTACGTCGTTGTTGCACAACCGCTTAGCAGGCGATATCATTCGTACCACGTCTTCGATACTGCGTGCTTACTAAACCTTGGTGAAACACAGTCCTCTTCGTCTTGATTTAGACCAACAGACCTCCGAGTGAGATGCCAGCATGATACTCCCATATCCACTGATACAGAACGTAGTTCTTGAATCAATTGCATTGGGGCACTTGCCTCTGGGTCTCGCTGAATGGACAGCAACTCGACACTGTTGTAGCTGACAAGGTCGGATCGCTTGCTGCTGCTGTACCAGCAAAGCCTATCCAAACTAGAGCTATTTTGAGAGAGTTGAGGGGGACAATTTGCATCCCCGGTCTAATTGGTGCGTGTTAGTGCTCCGAGGTGCTGCAGCATATCATGCGTGCAGGATTCGCGTTACTTTGTGCTCACCGCGCACAAATTGGCAGATTGTGAACTTCAACTCCTGGGGGACCGTATCGGAATGTGTTATGAATACTTTGAGAATGCTAACAATTCGACCCTTAAAAAATGTCTTCTTATAGTTCGATAGCGCTATGCATATTGCAATGTTCATGCTACCAGGACAGAAGCATACCAACTCGAGGGTACAGCGCGTGTGCCATCTTCCGCGCCCGAGCTAGTAACCACCTCATGCACTAGTACTGTTGTGCCAGCACACTCGAACGCCAACCCATGAAAGAGAGGGAAAAAAGGCCACCCAAAGACCACACCAGGCCCCCCGGCACCCCGAAACACCCATACTCAGGCTCGATGAATTTCCCAAGGGCCGGACGGATTGTCATAGGTACTTGTCGTCGCACGACGTGTCCTTCACGATAGTAAAAGAATGCCTAAGCTTGGAAGTAAAAGGATCCACATCACCAGAATTTGCTGTAACCATAACGTTTCATCCCATGCACGCAAAAAGGTGTGTCGCGCAGACCCACCGAGGAAGGAGAATGAGAGCGTAAGCTTTCTCGGTCGCGCTAGACTGGATAAGTCATTGGCGCGGAAGATCCTCGTCCCCACTTCGTTCCAAATTCCCGAGGACCGTGTGCCATCACCATCACTCGTGAACTCTCCCTCTCTTCACTCCCATGTGCATGATCCTCTGAGCCCGATGAAAATTCTTTAGATAGCGGTTCGGTTCCGATTATGCTTGGACAGTAGAGACGCAGCTCACGCCACAGCGCAGGGTCTTCACACATTCAACCACGCAAAGAATTGAATATACAGCCCCCTGGTTGAAGCGCTTAGCATCGGGAGGATCGAATGGGATTAAACAAGCACGTAAAGAGCGATTACCGTACCGCGATTGTGTTAGCTGCCTTCCCAATCGTTTATCATTCTCCCAGCCTTAGGCACTGGGAGATTGTAGAAACGACCTCTTCTATTCGTTTTCAGCCGCGAAAGCAGCAGCATCACTTCGGGGAAGATGTTAACCCCGCTATGACCCGGAGATGCACTTGATAAGTCCGACTGCTGAAGATTCAATGACCCTACATGATAAAGGTGCCCTTTCGCATCGAAACTCGATGTTGTTTTCAATCGCATTACGTTGTCAAACGCAAACTCAAAGGTGCTAATTATTTTCGCAAAGTATTTACTATCTGTCAAATACACCTCCAACACATCAGGTCACCCATCCATCATGACTATTCCCAGCAATCGCGCTCTCTGGCAAGACATGTTAGGCGTTCCTGGCGCAATCCGCAGCAACACTCTCCCCACAAACGACGAGCTTGGCGACCATAAGGTGCTGATTAAAGTTTATGCTTGGGCGATCAACCCCTCTGACCATATTCTTCAAGACAGGGATATGATCAAGTATCCCATTATCCTGGGCTGCGACATTGCCGGTACCGTCGAAGCTGTGGTGCCCGGCTCTACCGCTGCCTCCCAGTTCCATGTTGGGGACCGTGTCTTCGGCTTCACCGCCAATAACGGCTTTCAAGACTATGTAACACTGGAGCACAGGCTTATGACAGGAATTCCAGACGACATGGCGTATCATGATGCTGTCGTTCTTGGTCTTTGCAGCGCTACCAGTGCCATGTTTCTGTTTGGAAAAGACTACCTTGGTCTCGACTACCCTGGTCTAGGTGCACCGAAGAAAGGAAAATCTGTTTTGGTCTGGGGAGGTAGCTCTGCTGTCGGCAGCAACGCTATTCAGCTAGCTACAGCTGCAGGCTACGATGTAATCACCACCTGTTCGAACAAGAACTTTGACTACGTCAAAAGCTTGGGCGCCGTCCAGGCTTTCAGCTATAAAGCTGATGATATCACCGAGAAAATTGCGCTGGAGCTCGACAAAGGAGAATGTGCCGGTATATTCATGGCCGCCGGGTTGAAAGATGGCAATATCGCGGCATGTAATGTTGCGGCAAGGTCCAGGCAGAAGGTAGTAAATCACCTTTCCACTGCTTCGAAAGTGAAAGCTAACATGGCTCCCACTAGCTTAATTTCGCGTCGTCCAATTATATCGACAACCTGGATGATATTCCTAAGGGAGCAAACATCAAGCAATTAACGCCCGGAAATTTCAAACCATTCCCGGACTGTTGGTTTGAAACAATACCTGCTACTTTTGGTGGATACTTGCCTGATGCTCTGGCCAAAGGAGCATACAAAATCGCTCCCCCATCTCTAGTCGTTAACAAGAAGGGTCTTGAAGGGATTCAAGAGGCTATCGACTACATGCGAATTGTCTCTGAAAAGGGCCAAGAAGGGATCAAGGAGGTTATCGACCGTTTGCAAGTAGGAACTAAAGAAGCCGGAATTAAGCTGGTCGTTGAGCGTCATTAGGTCACAGGCAGAACAGACTGCGCGCATTACGGCTTGAGTTACAAGTAAACATTTCCCCCGCCATTTTACAAGTTGTACGACACCTTATTTCAGGAGACGACAGGCAACATAATCAAGCTACATGGCTTTCCTTTTCGAGCACGTCACGGTCTTACAACTGCAACAGTCTCTCTACTTGGCGCATGGGATGGTGTTCTTATTACACCCGTCGAGAGTCCGGTTCGATCGGCTGACCTTTAAATTCAAGTGAACCAGGTTCCACTTGACCCCTTCAATTAAAACACTCTGGGTATAAGTGAGAATGCCTCTGTCATCACGGCTCTCAGTGTATTACAGAATGTAGATAATCTTTCCCTGCCTTACCCTTTTGCTCGGAACACACCAAGCCACAGCACAAACCTCTCATATCGGTAATGAACATTCACGACAGTACT
Source organism: Paracamarosporium sp. OC-R06-R3 (assembly GCA_019828545.1). Lineage (NCBI taxonomy): Eukaryota > Fungi > Ascomycota > Dothideomycetes > Pleosporales > Didymosphaeriaceae > Paracamarosporium > Paracamarosporium sp. OC-R06-R3. The sequence goes on along the minus strand of JACVRA010000310.1, from coordinate 244,924 downwards.
CAATACAAAATTGCGACGAAACTGACGAATATGACGGCATCAACACTTACTTCAAGCAAGGTGCTGTCAACAAAGCGCGTGATGATCCAGAAGATCTTTGGGGGCAAATTGGCAAAACTCATTCATATATAGTAGATCGTCATTTGTATAAGCGCCTTGAATGACAGACTCGGTGTCATGGAAATTGTTTTATATTTCGAGTAATTGATGCGAGGAGGATTTCATAGATTTGCACGGTCTAAGAACAACTATGCGGACAATGATTGATACAAGCATCCGACAAACCAGCTGGAATGCTCGCTTGCCCGCATGGAAATAGTGCTGTAGATTGAGAGGCTCTCAGAGTTCGCTAAAGCTTACACCAACATGTGAAGAGGACGCTTCAACAACGTACCTTAGGGAGCTCCTGATCGAAGAACACGAGCAGATCTTGAAGCTTCTTCTCAACGAGAGAGTCAATATCAACGCGCAAGATAAACTCTACAACAACACGGTCTGTCCTGCTTCAACGGTCGGAAGTGACAAGCGTATTCTACTGATCAGCAATGGCGCTAACGTTGACGCGCACAGAACCGGCACCTTCCAGCACAGTAATGCAATCTTCAACAGACGGTGACAAGCAGATCACGATCTTGTACGAAGGCTACAAGCGGAAAAGCTCCACGCTAATTCACCCAACTTACTTGTGTTCGGATCTCGCGACTGTCGTGGCAAGGACATGCCGGTAACAGTAGTGTGATGCCCGGAATCCGGACTACCTCGGCTTACAGCTTCTCCGAGTGCTTCTACTGGAGTGACCTTCCCTCTCAAGACCTTACATTCCAAAAAGGAAATTTGCACATGCACCGCGCAATATATAGTGTACATCCCCGAGGCTTTGCCGCTATAGCGTGGCTCCGTATTCAACGTTTATCTCTAATTGAGTTGCGCTGATAATGGCGACTCACTGTTCGTTAATCGACAAGCCGCAATCGAAGTGTGTATTCTGATCACACACGCCTCTTGGGGGGGTTTTTGCGCCTCTCGTGTAGTTCTCAATCAAGTCTTCACCTAACAGAGGCTTAGCCTCCAGCACGTCGTCATGGCTACCACACAGCGAGATGTTCTCCCGTCTGTGATTATCTTGGGAAGCTTTCTCACTATTGCCTACTTTGTAGTGAGGCTGCTTCTCGTGGGCAAGCGACCTGCTGGCCTACCTCCGGGTCCTCGGACGCTTCCTGTGATTGGAAATCTCCATCTTATGCCTACATTCAAGCCTTACAAAGTATTCGCGCAGTGGGGAAGAAAGTATGGACCAATATACTCTCTTATGGTCGGATCGAATCCTCTCATCTTGATCCAATCGCACAAGGTTGCCAAAGAATTGCTTGATAAGAGAGGAGCAAACTATTCTTCGCGACCGGATCTTTACATATTGTCGGAGCTCTCCAGCCGTGGATTGCGTCAAGTGGCCATGGTACGTTCTCTGTTTTTTTTTGTTTTTTTTTTAGTCTTTGTTCTCTCTAAAATCAATGCAGTAGTACTTATACAAATGCAGAAATACAACCACACATGGCGTCAGATCCACCGCATCAACCACAAGATTCTGAATGCCAAAGCTATTCGAGCGTATACGCCATATCAACACCTTGAGAACCGGAAAATGCTAGTGGATCTACTCGATAGTCCATCCGCACACAAACGCCATATCCAGCGCTATTCGAATAGCGTCACGTGCCAGATGGTGTACGGCTTCCGAACAACGTCTTGGGAAGACCCTAAACTTCAAAGCGTAGTGCAGATATTCTCCGATGTGTGTACACTCGCTGTAACAATCCCTGCTCGACTTATGGATTGCTATCCCATCCTTCAGAATATCCCAAAACGCTGGTTAGCTGTTTGTCGCGAGGCAATGGATCTTGACGCACGCTGTATCTCAACGTTCCTTGGCAGGTGGCTTGAAGGCAAAGAGAAAGTCTTGAAAGGGAACATGGCCCCTTGTTTCTGTGCGGGGCTGGTGCAGGCACAGAAAGATGAAGGATTCTCAGATGAGTTAGCGAGCTACATCGCGGGTGACATCGTGGAGGCGGGAAGTAGCACGACCTCGGACGAACTCTTCGGGTTTCTCATGGCAATGTGTACACACCCCGACGTCCAAAGGAAGGCGCAAGAGGAGCTTGATGCAGTGATCGGGACTGATCGCCTGCCCACCCTTGAAGATATGGATAAGCTACCGTATATTCGCGGATGCGTCAAGGAAACGTTGCGCTGGATGCCCACGACCGCATTGCTTGTGCCTCACTCGCCCCTGAAAGATGATATATACCAGGACATGCTGATTCCGGCCGGCTCATCAGTGGTCCTTAATGTTTGGGCCTTGAACATGGACCCTATTGCCTGGCCTGACCCGCACCGCTTCGATCCCCTGCGCTTTCAATATGATTTGCGATCCGAACACGAAATCGCGACAACGGCTGAACTCACACATCCGCGGCATAACTATATATTTGGGGCAGGCCGGCGACTTTGTCAAGGGATCCACGTCGCTGAGCGAAGTCTCTTCTTAGCCATGGCTGGAATGCTATGGGGTTTCGACATCACGACCCCAGACCCAAGTAAGATTGATACAGAAGATTTGAGGGGTGGACTGGCAGTGATACCAGCCCCTTTTGAATGTCATATCCAACCTAGGGACGCGAATCGAGCAGATGTAATCCAAAGGGAATGGTCTGAGCAGCAACACCAGTTCTTAGATCCGACATCAAAGCAGTGGATTAGGGTTCCCGAAGGTCTGCCTCTGAGCACATATACTGCGGACGCCGCTCCTAAAGCATGGTAATATGGCTCCTATTCTCGATGCTCATAGACCTACACAAACTGCAGCTGTCTGAACAACCTTGTCTTCTTTCATTGGCCCACATGGTTCTTACGTGTGATTATCCCGTCTATATGCGTTCAGCTGTATGTCTTAACGAGCATTATCGAGGGAAATTGAAACAATCTACTCACTTCATCAATCTAAGATGGCCAAAACCGAGGAAAACCGTAGCTCTACAGTCCAGTATGCCATGGTACCAATACATCCGAATGTGGGATTGTTCCACGTGGCTGTGATAATGATATCCATGCCCATCTACGCAAATGACCCTTTCCCGCAGACATTGACTGGGATTAGCTGATTGCCATGAGCTATTGACTGGGCTCATTCTGTTAGCGGACGTGCTCGCGTGAGGCTTGAGCTGGCCATCCAATGCTAATATTTTTCCATCGCCGTATAGACGCGCCATGGATGACGATAGATACCATATCGCGCTCTGCTAGTCTATTGCGAGGCGACATCACTGGTAGATTAAGGAGATTCAGCAATATACCACTGCGTTGTTTTGGGATGCAGCACAGGTCTCGGTCACCGAGAACAACTAGGTCTAGGGTTATCCAATTCATACACCAAAGTTGACCATTTGCCTAGTGTGGTTACACGATGTTTCGTGTACAGACGCATTGGATATTAGTTCAAGCATTGGGACGGAACTATGCGCTTAAAGGTCGAAGTAGTTAGAAGGAGCGAGTCTAGAACGATGTCGCATAGTGTGGAAGGACAGGGTTCGGACTTCATGCACGTTCCTTGCAACCCTCATTTATGATCTGTAACCACTCATCACAACTCAGTAGCACAAGCAAGCGGCACGGCTAACACGTGGGGTTTTAAGCGAAGCAGCTTGCGCAGGCGCCACCGAAGGATTGCCGGCACTAGCACAGACGAGTATGGGAACGATGCCACTACATAATCCCTGGTGAACTATGTCTGTGCTCATCCTCAAGCGTGAGAGAATGATCACCTTACTTGATGCCTTACTCCTCTCTTGGAAGATCCCGCAATGAGCCCCCGCCATTCTAGGATTTCCGTAGGCCGGTATGAATTATTGGAATTTCATGATCCACCCGATCTGTGTTGATAGCTAGCCACGCGGAACGATCGGGAAACGGAGAGTTGTCGTCCAAGAAAGTGCGTTGTTTCAAAGACAGATCAAATTCGTAGATGAGGTTAAAGAAAATCAAGGGTTCAAAACTGAGAAAGGCCCGCATCGCCCTGTCAATGTCGAGCACATAGTGTATTCAAAGATCTCCTTCGTCCACAAACAGCGATGTAAGGATTTTTGCTAGTGCTGTACGTGGCGCCAGATGGCACGGGAAGCAACAATTAGCGAAGACGGCTCAGGTTCGTGCCGCTTGGGCTTTGGCGAGTATTTGTTTCTGCGCTATTCTGGTGCATAGTTTCACGGTCAAGAGTCAATATAAGAATTAAACACCGCTAGCATGAGGCTGCCATTGGTTTCATCGGCCTTTCTTGTCCAGTCTCGAGGCTGACCTCAATCTTGTCACCCTTCAAGAATGAAGATCTCTACTTCGTTTATCTTGGCTGCCACGTGGTGCTGTGCAGCACCAAGCGCGTTTGCTTTCCAGGAAACAATAGCCGCTGAACAACTCATTGGCTCCCACTTCGGTGTACCTGGCATCCCCGCGGCGTACGACTATGTCATCCTGGGAGGTGGTACCGCTGGTCTCGCTCTGGCGCGTAGGCTTGCTGCCGACTCCAGATACACAGTTGCCGTCGTGAATGCTGGTGACTTTGCCGAGTTCGCGAACGGTAACTACTCAGAGATCCCAGCCTTTGCTTCAGTGTTTGGCGGTTCAGATCCTGCTTTGAAGAACCCGCTGTTAGATTGGGGGCAGTATACCTCAGCTCAAAGCGTGAGTAAAATCTCCCTGATTGCAAACATAGCAAAACTAGGACCACGCTGAATCGAGAAGCAACTTGATGGGAGGAAGGTCTTCTACCCAACAGGCAAAGTCCTTGGCGGCGCCAGTTCTCGGAACTACATGTGGTTTCCTAGAGCTCATGCTGGAGCCTTAAAGAAGTGGGCCGAGATCACCGGGGACAATTCTTTCTTGTTCGCGAATTTGTTGCCTTACTACAAGAAGGTCAGCACCTTCACACCGCCTAACAAGAAGACTCGACTTGCCAACGCTACTACGCCTTACGATGCATCAGTGTGGTCGACTGGTGGTCCCGTCCAAGCAAGTTATCCTAACTGGGCCAACCCTATCTCATCCTGGATCGAAAAGGGGCTCAAAGCAATGGGTCTGGCTGCTTTGTCAGGCGGATTGGCTGACGGTAACATTTGGGGTTATGGTTACCCAGCCTCGACTATCGATCCCTCGCAGGAGTCGAGATCAACCTCTTCAACATCTTACCTTCGTGAAGCGTTGAAGAAAACTAGGAACCTGAATGTCTACAAGAATACATTGGCTAAGAAGGTCGTTTTTGACGGAACCAAGAAGGCGACAGGTGCCATCGTTGAGACCGGTGGCCTTGAGTTCACTCTTACTGCAAACAAAGAGGTCATCGTTTCCGCTGGATTTGCGCGATCTCCGCAGCTTCTTATGGTTTCTGGAGTTGGCCCCGCTTCTACCCTACAGAGTTTTGGAATCAATGTGATATCGGACCTTCCAGGTGTTGGACAGAACATGTGGGATCACACTCTAGTAGCCCCAACATACCAGGTGAATGTCCTTACACACAATGCCTTCTCCGATCCAGCTGTCATTGTTGAGCACACAAAGTTGTACCAGAACAGCCTCACTGGTCTACTTACCAATAACGGAGGCGACATTCTCGCTTTCGACAAATTTACCAATGGTTCAATATCTAAGTCCACAAACGATGCGATCACAGCCTTCTCCAACGACTGGCCTTCGATGATGTTCATGTTCTTGGATGCTTATCTAGGATATAACGAGAACGCCGGAACGGGGCCTGCAGGCAACTATGCCTCGCCCATGGTTGCGCTCACTGCCCCCTTCTCGCGTGGAAACATCACCATCAGTTCCACGGACACTAATGATAACCCCGTCGTATCACCAAACTGGCTGTCTGATCCACGTGACCAAGAGCAGGTTGTGGCAGCCTTCAAGCGCGCCCGACAAGTTTTTACACAAAAAGAGACGAAGCCTGTAGTCATTGGAGACGAGGTGTTCCCCGGGCTAGATGTCGCGACGGACGACCAGATTTTGGCTGTGCTAAAGAAGCAAGTTTTTTCTTCGTACCATGGTAGTTGTACAAACGCCATGGGGCTGCAGAGCAACAAGATGTCAGTTGTGGATACCAAAGGACGAGTTTACGGCGTGTCGAGATTAAGAGTCGTGGATGCATCCATTTTCCCGGTGCTGCCGCCGGGTGCGCCTCAGTACACCGTGTATGCGCTCGCTGAGAAGATCGCAAATGATATTTTGACGGGCAACTAGAGGTTTCGGACTGCTATCCTAGAGGCCATGCTTATTCTCGAACACAGATTGAGCCTCATGTTCGCTACAGAATTTATGGGGAATGTGCTGTACAATATCTTTATTTGGCTATTGCCTCCTATAATACTCTCCGGATATATTAATTCAAAAGTTGTTATCATATGCTTGCTACCTGGTTGCGCAGAATATTGTTTTTATCTTGTCTCTTCCATTCTATAAAGAATATGTATGCGACAACACCGGTTCTTGACTGTGATAGAGAACCCCGCGACACTGACAACCCCGGCTTTGTTATAGTATTTCATTCTCTAAATTGGGCCAAAACTAGCATATTTGACTCTTACTCCTCGGCTCTCATCCGAAGCCTTGCCTGTGAAGCAGTCCTGTTGAATCTTAACGTCCCGGTCGTAAACTGTATCTTGTAGAATAAAGTCACTTCGCCGGAAGAAAGCTGCGAAGCCAATATATAATGTAACCATGGCAGTGCTGAAGCAGCGAAGTTAGTGATATTACGGCCGGAGTGGGATCAAAAATCGCTTACTTTAGACCCAGACACATACGACTTCCTCGCCCAAAGGGCAGAAAATAGAGGTTCATACGCTCAAGGTTCGGATTATCGGGGAGCCAACGCTCTGGGCGAAAGGTTTCAGGATCCTCAAAGATCGTAGGGTCAAGCAGGATATCGCGAAGCGTCATTCCAACCGGAGTCTAGGTAACGTCAGTGCCGATTCTTTTTGTGGGTCTACGCAATACAGTACACCGGCTGGGATCGTCCAATCTCCATATTGCAGGCCATCGCGCGGAGAAACAACTGGCAATCTGGAAGTCTGTACAGCCGAAAATCGAAGTGACTCCTTTATCACAGCCGTCTGGAGTGACGCTTCAGTATAATGCTCAATTCAAGACGAGCCCAATTCATGCCACTTACGAGCCACTTCAACTGCTCCAACTCCTGCCATGATGCCCTGATGTCCGGTTTTGGCATGGCTTGGTTGAGTTCCTGCTGAAGACGAGGTAGGACATTTGCTCTATTCGAGAGGACGTGAAACACCCCATTTGTGAGGATCCTCGCAGTAGTGTCACTACCAGCAACCAACAAAACGAAAGCTTCTTGCGAGATACGTTCCGGCTGTTTTTCGCTTTCTTCTAATACTGAAGATGAAAGGATAGTTTGATACAGCTCATGTTTTGCGCGTGTCTTTTGCTTCTCTGCAGGATTTTGGGAAAGCAGTGCGACCGCTTCGGTTGCCTGTTGCAACATATCCTACCACCAGAAGCATCAGTTTTTGACATTTCATATCATGATCATAGGAAGAATTCTTACCCTCCTCAGTTTTACCAGTCTCGAAACCTCCGGTGTCAACCTCTCCAAGACCCACATGGGAAGTTTGCTGGCCATGGGAATAAACCATGTAAATTGTTTTGCGAAAGGTGTCGATGTAGCCACAGCACTGACCGTTTCCGCCCAAGCTCGGGCTTTGTCACCGTCTGCGAGCAGGTCCATACCTTTATTGAGAAAGGTGTCAGTGAGAGCGTCAAGGTTCATAGCGAGCCAGTTGAGATGCATCTCGGCGAAGCCTTGGCGCTCAATCTGTTTGTGGACATTCTCTAGCATCAGGTGGACCTTATTGTAGATGATATCGGTTGAGGACGAGGCAGCGGACTTGGAGAAAAGAGATGATATGGACGCCCGACGCTTGCGGTGAATGTCGTGAAGAGAAGTACCGAAGCCTATTGATGTCAACCTCGTCTAGACATATAAGCTTATCGTGATTGCTATACCTGAGCCTGGAGCACCGGCCATCAAAGCGGCTGGCGTATACTTGTCGCGAACTCCCTTTCGCTCGCTACATTAGCATCGAGTAGTCTTCTAGCTGACCTGCACTCATAGGGAAACTCACACGGGCCGGCATGACATAAAGCGTATCAACCCATCTCGAATCTTCGACATGCAGCTCTTCTGGATTAATTCGCACAATTGGTCCTCAGCTCGAATCAGCTTCTAGGATCATCACGTTCAGTATGTAGCTTGGTTCAAGGTACCGTATATCTTGTGCAACCGCTTCAGTTCGTGGAAAAAAGTTCCCGGACTGTGAGGTCTTAAATCAAAGTAAGCCTCGTACCATTTCGTTGCGGCAGCAACTTTGGGTCCAGGGAATTTAGCCAGGGGATGGAAGTAGAGCCGGTATATTATCTTCGATACCTGGTAGAAGAAGAACGATGTGGCAATCAAAATCCACGGTGAGTTCATGATGGCAAGAAACGGTTTCTTGTCACACTTCGCACTGTCAACAAAAATCATGGCGACTGTGAAACTCAAATCTCTCACCCGACCAATCTTCCATACCAAAACAGACGTAGGCCTGTGGAGTGCGGAGATGCACTTCTAACACTCACTTGCCGAGGGACTGATGGAAACCCCGAACCACACGCGACATAGCTTCTGCATTCGCTACCATAGAGCCTGCCAAAGCGGGTAATTAAACGTTACCCCGAACACTCAATCCTGCGTCTTTAGTCTCGCCGTACAGTCTAGGATTCGCATCGGCAAAACCATGGTCACAAGCCGTGCCGCAGCGTGCCGGAGCGCACCGGCCACACTATGAAGTCCGATTGCTTGTATCGGTAAGGATGGATAGACAATAATCCAACCATGCGGCGACGTGAGATCAAGGCTGGATCAATAGCCCTTACATGTGGCGGATGAGAACTAACATGGCTCAGACGTAGTAGCGCCGTCACCCCTGCACGTAAATGAGATTGCACTGACGGATCCCCTTGGCACGCGCATGATTTCGGAAGCGTACAAGCACTGCACGTCGTGGTGCGCTAATACCGAGTTAGGGAAAAGGCGAACGGGTGAGGCTGCACGCTCGATAGTGGGGTGAGCGCATTGTGCAATGGTTCCCGAACCGCGGACATCTAGCAAGCTGGGGCGGACTAAGTATGACTTTTTGGCTTACTTTCTTAGTACTGCGAAATGCTAGTACTTCTCTAGAGAAGTTCGCGTCATCTCAAAAGGGACGCGTACAAAGCGCGTCTTTCAGCTTTCACATCCTATTCGCGTCATCTTGAATCTTGAACACCTTTGCTTCTTACGGATCATAGCTCAGCATGAATTCACACACCCCAATAATTCAGCGCATCTATGTGATGGCTGATGTTGAAGACTCGGTACGTATATATAACTGCTACGCGTCTTTCCAACCACAGCTGTTCATTGTAGTCGCAGTCTGAACAAAATCGCCTAGGTAAGTAGCCACTGTAACAGAGTTGCATTTGTCAAGACCTTCGCGAACACAAGGAAGAAGATCACACACAATTGATTACTCCTAGACCTCCAACACCAGATGTGGGTTTTGACGTTCAACGGAAAACTCCACACCACACCCATCTCATCGAACCCCACCTCAATCCTTGATGTCGGCACAGGCACAGGCATCTGGGCTAACACCATAGCGCGCGCATTCCCAAGCGCCGAAGTCATCGCCACTGATCTCGTTCTCCCTCCGAAGAAAGACGATACACCGCCGAATGTGCGCTATATCCAGCACAATGCTGACGATCGGGAGTGGACGTTATTTGAAGAAGAACATTTCGACTTCATTCATGCGCGAATGATAACGTCAGGTATTCACGATTGGCCTGCGTTTCGCAGAAAGTGCTTCAAGCATCTGAGACCGGGTGGAAATCTTGAGATCCTAGATCTATCACATCCACTACGCGCTGCAGAGGAGAATTTTGATTCTGCGGAAGCGTCGCCGCTAATCAATTTCGTACATCTTGCAGGCGTGAGTTGGCAGAAGGATGGGTTAGATTATCGCGTGACTGGCAAGCAGGTTGCAGGGCTTTCGGACGCAGGGTTTGCAGATGTGCAAGAGAAGACTTTCCGCTGGCCTATTGGAAGCTGGCCTAAAGATGCGCGTGAAAAGAGGATTGGCCAGTTATCACGGGGCAACGTGGAGAAGTTTCTAACGTTGGCCGGAAAGCACATTCTGATGAACAAGGGCTTCATGAGCGAAGATGAAGCCGAGAAAGTGATTGAAGCAGCAAAAGAAGACTTGCAGAAGACTGATGAGAGAAATTATTACTACGTGATGTAAGTGTCCATTTTATCTTTGTGGTTGTTACTGCCTATTTATGCAATCGCTTATCAATGGACAGGAAAGTTCATACTGCCCGTAAACCCTAGGTTTCCAGGGCTGGGGCAAATATGTGTACGTTGATTATGTGTGTTCTCATACATCGATAGAACCTGCCATAGTTTTGGGATTTCATTCCTCTAAGCTTTTTAGCCTCATCAACAATATAATGCTATCTTTGGCTTGCCCATGTTATCTCATGACTCAATTCCCGTCAAGCTCGAAGGAAGAATGTTGTGATCGATTTTTCAAACGTCAAGCACAGTCCATTAGTTTAAGATCCGTGGCGCAGTTTCTGAAGAACTTTTAGCACTTAGGACGTATTCAATACCACTACCGATCCTACCCAATTCTATCCATCATCTATTCAGCATGTTTTGAAAATAGTTTTCCTCCCATGGCATTGATTCTCACATGTCTGGTGATATATCGACCCAAATCAAGTACTACATGTTCAAAAGTGTATCTTACATCAAATTGTTATCTACATAGACACTATCACAGAAATCTTATTCTTCTAAACCATCTCATTCGCCCTGTGACCCTTTGGATACATCTTCACGGGTGCAGTTATGGTTGGTGGATACAGACCTAACTCGTAATCGTCATCATCGGCATTCTGGCTGTTCACCGTGGTGGTAACAACTTTTTGAATGTTCCTTTTCGAATTGGTCGCTGGGAGAAGACCTTCCCTCCCATCTGCACTAACGGACTTTTCCTCCCCATGTAGACTCCTATATCGGCTGCCCATGTTGCCGGTACTATTGCTGGGTTGAGAGACATCCTTGCCCGTGGCGCGGGTAGTCATATGACGAATCCCTTTGACGACCTTGAGGGAGAAGATGCGCGCAAGGAAAGGCAAACAACAAGAAATTGTAGCGAGGGGCGGCTCGAGATAAACCCAGAGCGATGCGTGGTAGTCCGATACTGTAGGGACACTATGTTAACAACCCACAAACAACACGTCGATTAGTGCAATGGCACCGCAAGAGATACTTACTGCCGATGTCGTTGAAGTCGAATGAAGCTGTCACGGCCGAGCGGATCGTACTTGCTATGCATGCTCTGTCGTACGATTAGCAATGTGCATCCTCATCCCTCAAACTCGGTCCCGTAAACTCACAAAGCGCCACACAAGAACGACAATCCGACCAGAATTTTTTGCGTGCGAGGCAGTTGCAATTTCAGCACCGGAAACACGGGAACCGCCAGAATGAGCCAGTCGATGATGAAGTTAGAGATCGAGTTTCCCCACAGGAAAGGAATCGTCTCAATGCAGTGACCTGGCATCTCTGGGTACCAGGCTTTCTTAATCGGAGTGCACTGAAAGACGCCGACAAAGAACACCCCAATACCCCACCCCCAGGACAGACCGAGCAGTATGTAGATGTGAACCTTGGTCTGTTTGAGATGGCCGAAGATGCGAAGGTATGAGAAAAGAATAGATGTCTTGATTAGAACGACAACGATCGTGTAACCAAGCTCGGGCCAATAAATCATCTTCATTACCATGTTAGAGCGCTTGAACAATTCACAGGGTATGAACTCACCTTCAGTAACCATGTAATTCTCTCAGGATGAAGTGCGAGGTCTTGAATGCCCCATCCTTCCCCACCTAAGAAAGCAACTTTGTGTGATGTTAGCGAACGACTTCAAGCTTGTAATCCACTGCTTATGTAGTTCAGTTGAAATATGGATAGGGCCACGTACGCAAATAGGCACCGACAAGTTGGAGGATCAAGAAGAGCAGCACGGCCATGAGTACATAGTCGTCCCTGCCCAATCCTGCTCGACTTCGCGCATGGAATCTAACGATGGCCAGCAATATTGCCAAAAACGTCGTAACAGTAGTCACAACAACGGCATTGACGGCAAGTCGGGAGATGCCAGTAGACAATATCTTTGGGCGCTGCGGAGGAGAGGCCATGGCGAACGATCGACTAGCACGTGGAGCGATGCAAGGCTGTTCGCGCCGCAAGCTTTGTAGTAGTTGCTATTATAACGAAAGCAAGGCTGTCTTGGGTTCAGACAGAACGGGTGGTCAAACATTTGGAGGATGCACCAATTTTCTAACAGCTGCACATCAACTCCGCGCAGTCTTCTGGCCCTCCTCCAGAAGCCACGAGGTGATCCTGGTCGACATGGTACGGCAATTGTCGCAACGGTAATTGGAAGTTGCTCGGAAACCGTTGGTGGCAAGGGTATATCGATTGGGCAGTTAGGCTGGTGGCAGCATCACGAATGGGGATGTACATCGCTAAGCGTCACCTAGTGGTTGCATATGAACAACCACCTGCCAAATCGAGACTTGGTTTTGCTACACCCCCTGCCCCAAGTTGTCATCTATGGCGAGACCTAGAGAGCTTCTGCAGGCCCAAAATCAATCACCATGTGCATGCATATGCACCATTGAGAATCCGCCATTCTTACTGGATCACGGACCGCCAGCAGATGCGACCCTTGTGTAACGCGGGTATGCCCGTCTATACGTGATTTCCGTAGAAATCTAGGGATGCAGGAATTATTGAGCATCGAGTGGGCTCCTGCAGCAACAGGCCTCGGGGTTGAAGCCACACCTTTTGTCTAGGGTGCCCAGAAAAGAAGCACATTGCATTACGAAACACTCAATCGGCAACATTTCAGTTGCACAGCCCAGGCTTTCCTTGTAGCTGTGCCTCATATATGACAAGCGAGCGAAAATAGACAATAACCAAGTTACTTCAGAAACCTTCGCTTTCTTACATCATCTTCCATCGCAAGATTTACTCATCAAGTCGATTCCATCAACGGTTGCGTCAGTGTATTGTCACCTGGAGAATAGTGGATCAGCTTCGTCAACTTCATCATAGCACAGACATTGTACCTTAGCCATGGCCTCGCCCACTAAGCCCACCATCATCCTCTTGCAGGGAACATTCCAGCTACCCGAGGTCTACCACCCTTTTGCCAAGCTCATCGAAAGTCACGGCTTCCCTGTTATTCAGCCATCCTATCCTTCTCTCGATCAGGACGACCCCGACTTCATCTTGAAGGATCTAAATGACGATGCCGCCGCCGCCGAATCAGCTATCAGAAAGGTTGTCGAAGAGGAGGGCAAGACAGTCATCGTAGCCATGCACTCATACGGCGGTCTCGTTGGCGCAGAAGCTGTGCCAGAGGATCTCACGCTGAAAAATCGCAAACAAAGAGGCTTAGACGGAGGCGTAGCGCATCTTTTTTACTTTGCAGCATTTGTCATGCCACCAGGGCAATCTGTTACAAAGACTGTGGGACCATCGCCCGATCATGATATCTATGATGGAAAATTCAAGATGCGCGATCCACTCGGGACAATGTATAACGACTTACCCAAGGAAGAAGCAGAACACTGGTCTGCCAAGGTGATCCCACAGAGTGCCGCAGTCATGGATACGATCATGAAGAGATGCGCCTGGTCTTATGTGCCCTCGACATATGTAGTTTGTACAGCTGACAAAGCGGTTCCATCACCGGTACAAGAGATGTTTGCGGGCCTAGCGGGGTCAACAGTAAAGAAGATCGAATCTGGCCACTCGGCCTTTCTGAGCAAGCCAGAGGAAGTACTAGCATTGATTGAGGAAGCGGCACAACGATAGTGTCAACAATCAGGGGTTGGGAGCATAAACGAATGAGAATGGATGATCATCGTGACTACCGTTATTTTGGCGTAGTTCAAGGCAAAACGCCCTGCAAGTGATGTGCTGTTAAACATGAGAGCTCATTGGCAGCACCCTTGCTCAAAGCGTATGCTCGATTTTCATAGCGTCTATCGCTAGGTGGGCTACACACTGCCGGTAGGCCCGCACATGCGAACATGAATTATTCATGCATCTCAGCGGATCAGCCTATAATTCTCTTCAAGATTAACTGATCAAGCATCAAAATCCGGTGGTGAGCGTACCTACCCAGGCTACAGAGCACAAACGTGCTCAAGTGGCTCTCACTTATTGCAAGGATCTATCAAAAGATGCCATTAATACAATATTGGCAAGTTTGGCTGTCCATTTCCCGATTCTCTCACCACAAACGCCGAGTAATTGCATGTAAATCTCTCGGCTGGCGCCGGGGCAGTGCGGACATGGAGATTCCGAGATAGCTGATCACATCTACTATTGTAGCCTAGTCTACTCTAGACGTTTTTATGGACTATGCCGGAGTCCGAGACGAGTTTGCGTGGATGTTGCGCACGGAACCGGGACATGGAGTGAACGCCCAGCCCTCGTGGATAATCGCACCCTGTCGTTATCCCTGACCAAGAGGCCTGCAAAATCATCACAGGCTATACCTCTTCTCTCGGAGATCTAGACTAGACCAAGAAGCAGCATCTTTGTGGAAGGTATCTGTGCAAACCAATACAAACCACGTGCGCGGACATCGACGGATTCGTAAAGGCGCAATCACCCATGCTTAGATACTCGAACGAGCCCGATAAACTAGCCAACGAGACTACCATTAACGGGCCTTGGCGAATTTCAACTTCATACTATATATCAACTATTAGTGCGATAATATCACAAAATTCAACGAACCAGACTCAACATTGACATCCCCGCTACTATTTTCCTGTCAACCGGATTGCCACACAACGCGTTTCACAATGGCGGCAGTCGAAGTCAAGATTAACACGCGACAGATGCGGTATACGGGAGAGGCCTTGGTATGTACCGGTACCTTTTCTGTTTTAGGTGTCGGATTAAAGAATACTATCTAGGGCTCTAGAAAATTGTATCAATCAGTTGACATCGTAGTAGGCAGCCATGAAAGACAGCGGCGTGGACGAGAATCTGCGCTCGCACGATAAGTGCGAAGACAGCGATCCCTCTGTGCTAGAATCAAGCATTGCAACATTTCAATTTCCCGGTAGAGTATGGACTCGAAGCGTGCATGAACCACGGCCACCACAACCAGCAAAGGCCCGCCATATTGGGAAATATGCACTCACATCTGAGGTTGCTCCCTGGGTCATGAACGCCCTTTCTACGTACAAACCGTCTCGTGAAGTGCTGGAGCTCATCAAACCTTTTGCACAACACTTCCATGACTCAATCGAACGAGAACGATCGACGACTTTCGGACTCCACGATATCGACGCAATTGAGCTGACGTATCAGTGTACGTTGGAAATTGGGGCTGCGATATTGTTGGCTGCGGATAAGACTGATGACCCTGTGCATCTCAACCCTCAGCTGCATGCTTCGAATGCAGGTGGAGATGACCACTTTGCACCTTGGGGCCATCTTCTTACTGGCTTGGAGTGCGATCCGCCCATCATCGTCCAGTTCCCTTTCTACCTGTTGATGTGTCAGTCTTTCAGTTTAGAGCCAACAACACTAAGGGAGGATTATGTGTACACTGCATTAACAGGTGTTGACTGGGTGAGTCTCTATATTCAACGAGTTCCGCAAGACTTTTGACGGCGGACTCAAATCAGATGTACGAGCGTTGCTAACTACATCCACGTAACAGGCTAAAGGCCAAGGGAAATTCAGTCGCCGTTTCGCAGCGTTCGAAAAGGTCGCGCGTGAATCTGTACCCACCCTCGATGACACCAAATCCGGCGAAGACCGCTCTTTCTGGCGCCTTGCCCTCGCCTACCTCCTCGCCATGAACAGCACGGAGAATGCACGCGCCTTCAAAACACCTCGAAAAGCTGCGATCGAGCATGGCCTCTCTCACGATCTTGTAATAATTGCTCGCTCTTTCGACACTATCGGATCAGCATACATGTGCCGTGACGGCGCAGCTTTTCTGGATGATGCTGGCATTGACTCAATCCTTGGCTCAGCTCTGCCAAACGACGTCATGGACTTGCATACGGACATATTCACGGGAGAAACAAGAAACTTGTTGAGACTGCTGTATCCGAGCGGATTAACCATCAGGGAGGCGATGCAGACTACTTCGACTATATTGTCGTCGATGTTGTGTGAGATTTTTAGAGGGCATCACAGGGCGAGGTTGCAGAATCGCGAAGACGGCCGAATCTCGTCAACATCACCACCTTACAGCTTCAGCCGTGCGAGACATCGACGTATTTTTGAGACTCTAGAGCTATACATCAACCAATACCCCGACTTCTGGGAATGGTAGGTCATCCGCCGAATACCCTTTTTGCCTGATCTTTGTCACTCACTGTTCTAGGACTTGGGACATCTACCGTCAAGCGAAGGCACAAATCACTTCTGCTGGTCTTGCCGAGCCTCTGGTCTGCGGCCTCAAGCGTGCCATAACACGCGAACCTCTTCCTGCTTCAGAGCCAAACAAATTCCTCCACCTCTGGTACGATATGATAGAGGACGGTGCCTCGCAGCTCTCGAAGCCAAAGCCACTCGGCGTCTCACAAGATCTCGCACCCGTGGTTCGCGAAATCCACGATCTGTGGCACAAACAGCTACTCAAGGCCGACAAGGCACCAGGATGGGGTCGCGAATTCGATCACCGAAGCGATATGTTACTCAAAGAAGCGGGAACAATCTTGGAAGGACGAGGGGGTGTGGTGGACGATACCTACCGCTTTACCATCGCGTACGGGCGGTTGAGTATGAGTATGCCGTATGTTGCGTATCATACCGTCGACGCCATCATCATGGCTTTCGGAGGAATTTCCGGTGAAGAGATTCCCGCACCGGGGACTCCGTAGGCGTGTTGAGCTTCTCTGCTAGCGTCTCAAGACAACCATGTGATTTGAGAGTGGTTGGTTAGACGGGTCCCATAGAACAGTGTTTAAATTGAGATACAATTCGAGTGATAGTTGAAAGATTCAGTCAAAACTAATCTGGCCCCGCGCCAGGGCTGCAGGTAGATTTTCACTTACGATTCCATGCTTTCTGCCCTCATACAACAACTAAAGATGTTTAACGCGCTGTTTTCCCAGTGCGACACGTGCCATCTTTCATGGAGCCGTCTTAGGTTTGCACGCCGTCGATCGTGGCCGCGCTTTGAGTCAGTAGCACAGCGCTTGAATTGCCGACCACAACATCTCCATGGTAATACTGTTTTTGCGATACATTTAATGTGCAACGCCTACATTGCCCGAACAGATCATTCTCTCAAGGAAACAAGAAACCAACCACCTATTTCGCACCCTATGGAGGGTAATAGAAGTCCCCGATCCAGCCCCAACAATCTGCCATGACACAACCTGCATACACCACTACAACTTATAGACAATCGTAGTCATAATTAGCATACATGCAACTCTTGACCAACAAGACAAAACGAAGATATATACACTGACATACTAATCTCCTTCCGACGCACAAATCCAACCGATACTTCCCAGCTAACAAGCCATAAAACCCTCTCCATCCAGATCCTCAAACACCTCCCACCTCCACCCCAGTCACACCTCACCGTGCTTGGAAAACCATATCCCCATGCAATGCATCAACCCAAACACTCGCTCCAGACCGCTCTTTTCGAACGAACTAACACCCCCAACCCCAAACCCCCCAGCGCACAAACGCGCCACGCACGCACGCACGCACGCACAACAAACCGCAACACCAAAGCACCAGTATCCGCAACTTCGACGTCGCATTTACCTTGCGCAGGATGCAAATAGCGCCTCGTATTCCCAGACCAACGGGGCTCGCGCGAGACGCGCACACCCTTGCTGGAGCGCGACTCCGGTCCGGTCCGGTCCCTGGATGCGGACCCAAGCGATGCGTTGCAAGGAAGCATGCTCTCGTGCATTCTCCGATGCGCGCGCGCGCAACCCAGAGTCTGAAAAGCCGCTGCCGCGGACCTGGGTCTTGTATACGAGGCGTGGGTTCTCGTGCGAGTGGGAGTGGGAGGTGGTACGGCCGTAAGTGACTAGTTGGTTGGGAACGAAGGACGGACTCTCGTGCGGATGAGGTTGAACTTGCACGAGGAAAAAAAATTAAAAAAAAGGTTGGATAGATAGATAAAGTGAAATGAAAATGATAGCAACACAATGCACAACGCGAAGTTTCTGAGAGGAAACAAGGTTCGTCGGAAACGCCGCGGAGACGAGTTCGTTCAAAATTCAAGATATGCGATTCATACTCCCTCTCGCGCAGCACTTCGTCTCATGCGCAAATGCATCTAATACAGCGACACCGCCCCAATACCTCTCCCCTCCCCCCTCCCACATCCCACACCTACACCCACGCCCTATACGCCACCAAATTCCCGCCCCACCCCCCAGGATTATTCACCATCTTCGGATCGCCCTTCCCATCAAGCACCATAACCTTCCCGGCCTTGGTATTAACCCCGTACCAACTCAAGCCCGACGTCGCCCCCGCAACCCTATTCATATTGGCCTGGCAATCCGGCGAGCACTGGTTCGCACCGGAGTAATCGCCGTTCCAGGGGCCGTCGAAGAAGGCCCACGTAGACGAGCTGTACAGGAAGATGTCCTGCGCGTCCTGCACATTCACGCCGACGGACGACCGGCAGTAGGCGTCGCCGCCGGCGCACCACGAGAAGTCGGGGTCGCCGGCGAGGTTCGCGGTCCATGGGGAGGGCGCGACTTGCACGGCGCCTCGGCCCTGCATGTACGGTGATTCGACTTGGAGGAGCCCTGCGTACACATTGCGGGCGGCGTGGAAGTTGTAGCCGTAGAGCCAGTGGTGCTCCGAGCCGCTGCCTACGAGCCAGGTCGCTTTTGTGGACTCGACGAGGATGCCGCGGCCCGTGGAGATGATTTGCAGGGGCGCCTCGCCGTCTTCCGAGTGGTCGGCTGTCCAGACCCATACTGTGTTTCGGAATTAGCAGATGTGGAGGGTGAGTGATGCGGAGGAGGGACCTACGGTTCTGCACATACACCGAGCTGCTCGCCGTAAGATGCACGCCTGTATGCGCCGCTTGGCACGCTTTCTGGTCGCCGCACGAGCTGGTCACGGTAGAATCCCGCATGCCGCCGATGTTAACGATCGAGTTCCAGATTCCTACGTCGCCCGGAGCAGACCCTGCCATGTTCCACTCCATGATCTTTGCTCCGGCGAGGGGCTCCGCGACGGTAAACCGCATGTCTGAGATCTGGGCGACACCTACGTCGTTGGCATTCCCGACTTTGACGACAGGCACGGGGTTGTTCGCGTCTTTGAACTTGGCGCCTGCACCGCTGATGACGGGCCAGGCTTCGCCGACGATGCGGGTGCCGGGTGGAATGAAGAGCGTGGAAAGGACAACGTAGACGCCGTAGGGGAAATATCTGCGCGGGTAAGCATCCATACAACACGTCCCATGTTAAAAGTGTTAGAAGACCCACGTTATCTTGCAATTCGCCGCATTCTGCAGTAGAATTTGGTTCAGCGCCGCGGAATCATCCGTCCTCCCATCACCCTTCACATCGAATCCCGCCTCCTTGACATTCACAATCTGATCCTTCGCATACCCCGCAAACGTCGGTGCATCCTTCATGAAGAACTTACCCGACGCATCAAGAAGCGCCTGAGGCCGCGTGTTGGGAAACTTAGATCCCTTCTGGTACTGTCCCGGCGCAACATTGCCCCAGACCCAGGTGGTAACGGTGCTTTGCGCCGCGAGCACGACCTGGTTGGTCGAGGTCACTGCAATGGGATTGTCGTTGTCATGCTTGAGATTCTGGATCACGATCTGGTTGTTCCGGTCTCCTGAGTCGTTGGAGGAATCGCGGAACACGACCGTGTTTCCGGAGTTCTTGCTCTCGGAATCAAGCAGGATGACGTCGCCGTGATGATCCGTGGCATCGATTCCCACGCCGCACGTATCGAATGTGACGCCTTGCAGGAGCGAGTTAAACCCACCCGGTGCGACGTAGGCGGTCGTGCAGAACTTGAAATATATGTTCTTGAACACGACTTGCTGGTTGTTGTTCTGGATGCCAATAGCTCCACCGGTGATCTGGACGTCTGTGACGGCAATCGTGGAGCCAGCATGAAGAAGTATCCCGGTGTGGCCCGTGGAGCTGGAGGGCATGTTGATCTTGACATTCCCGAGGGCACAACCCTGGGCTACGCCCCAGCGGAGGGCCACGATCTTCTTGCTTGGCGAGAGGGAGTTGGTGCTGAAGAGTTAGTAAAAGCCATTTTCCAGATACAACGCACTCACTCAATGACGACATTCCGCAACTGTATCATGAAAGACGTCTCAGCAGCGCTCGCAGAATCGTAGCCATCCACAAGAATATCTCCCGAGAACCCAGGCGCAGCTTTCAGCACAGGAGGATTGTTCGGATCACCCATGATGATGGTGCCCTTCCTCAAATCGAGCTTCGAGCCCAACTGATACGTGCCGCTCGGTATGAACACATGCGCGGGCTGCGCAGCAAGCGGACCCTTGTACCGGTTTCCGTCGCGGCTATCATCGTTCAGGGCTTTCTGTATAGCAGCCGTTTGGTCGCCCGTGCCATCGCCCTTGGCACCGTAGCTCTGGACATTGCGGTATGTTTTGTAGGTGTAGAAATCGCCCTGTACCTGTTAATCACTAGGACCATCATAGAGATGCAGTCCAGGGGGCGTACCAAGAACGGAGCATAGCCCCTAGCATTCCCGGTGTGATCTTGCTGGTCCATCCAGAAGCCCGTCGGGTTACTCGTCACAGGGCCGGAGCACGCAGCCGCGGCCAGGATCTTTGCTCCAGAGACTCTAAGTGGCTTCGCGGGTTCGATCTCGCTGGGGTCATACGACGCATTGTGGTTGACGGCCGCAGGACCCGTGGGCGAAACACTATGGTTCAGTGAGCAAGCAGTGCAGATGCCGAGAGGAAACTCCGACAACGTACGGTGCAGCGGGACCGTTTGGCGCAGGCGGAACAGCCCAGTATGCAGACTTTGGAGCCCCTTTTGCCAGCGGATCGGCGCGTTTGAGTGCTGCTGAGGCCGAGGCTGCAATGGCTGCCAGATTCGCCACCACCTGGAGGACCTTCATCGTGTGTCTTAATCGGTTCTCCGCGTTGCACAGGCTGAGCGGACAAAGAGTAGGCTTCGTCTCCCGCCCCGTGGAAGCAGGCTAGCCCCCATGCATATATACACTCCCAGCCTTGCCTAAGACTAGGGCTTTCGCTGTGATGGCCCTAGGGCACGCATGTTGCCCAGGCCAAGCATCAGCGGCCCGCCGAAGGAGTAGCGGTGTCACCAGAGCTCAGTCATCTGGTCTTCCTCCAGATCTCTCGCAATGGCAAATCAGCGACGAACCGGAGAGAAATTTGGCTAGGACGGATCCCATAGTGGCGTGTAGAGCTCTACGCTATGCTCTACGTGACGCGCTCAACGCTCAGGCGTACTTAATATAGCGCCGAGGCTGAAATCGTGTAAGGAATGTAGGGGAGATGGCGCCAGCGACAGGGGCTAAGCGACATGTGTAAGCGGGTGTAATCACGCTCGCTTGGCGGGAGAACTGTAGCCGCGACGCACCATTGGCCGGAAGACCGACTCTTCCAAAAGGGGGGAGAAGGAACAAAGTGCGAGTCAACAAGATGAGGATCTGCCGCACATCACCGCACACCGGCGATCACCCTGCCTCGATTAATATCGCCTACTTGCAGTATACGCCAGACGCACGTACAGCCCTACGGACCACGGGAATCCCCGTTGCAATGCACGAAGGATGAGGCTCCGCTGCACGTCATCACAGCGGCTATTGTATCTCGTAGGAGAACACCTACTTGCAGCATAAGCTACGCACAACGTAACGGAACACGGAGTACCGACCTCGTACCTGACCGCCAGCAAGCCAGCCAGCTAGTAAGCATCTATCTCCACGGCCACGACCTCGCGGGCCGTCCATCCCGTGGCGTCGCAGCAGCGTGCATCCCCTCAAGTCGATACGCAGAAGCCGTAATGAGATGGCGGTGACACGTGCAAAATGCAGCGCACGCTGGACATGTGCGCTGCCATGCGGAGTGCGGAGAAGGAATGGGGTGGGAAAGGATGGGTTGGGTTGGGAAGGGAAGAGCGGAGTCCCGAGACGGACGCGTTATCCGAAACGCGCGGTCACGTGGTATCACTAGAACCACCGCCTGTAGTAGACCTCACACGGTACGTACCACGGGAAGTCCTTCGTAAGAACAGCACACACGACTTCACGACCAGCAAGCAAGGACGCAAGAGGACACAACAAGCGAGAAAATGCTAACAAATAAGAACTTGGAAATTCGCAATAGGGGTATCAAATCTACACACATGCACCACCTCCCTCCTCTCACCTCTCCTCTCAAATCCAACCCAACCCAACCCAACCCAACCCAACCCTACCACTCCAACCGATCATCACAAACGAGCCGCACATCCCCCCTCTCGTCGCCCCTCCACACACTCCCCCCACAATTCACGCCCGCGACCACGCCCCTCAAATCACTAATCAGCCCGCCGGGCCCGGACGCAAAGACATCCGTGCGCCCCCTAATCGTGCCCGCGACAAACTCCTGCACAATGGCAGAAAGATCCGGTCTAGCCTGGAAATGATCGAGACCGAGTTCAGACTTGGACACGCCGTGGACGGAGAGCGCAGACGAGAGAGATGCCGCGGAGGACGACGAAGACGCGGACTTGATCACGGGGGTAATCTCCTTAGACGGCGCACACGGCGTGTCGACGGCCTTCTCGCTGACGGCAGGCACGTTGGGTTGCTCAGCGTCTTCGCCCGCGCGCGTGACGTAGATGTGCATGCCCGCGCGCAGGTTGCGGCACTTCTGCTTGAGGACGGCGAGCTCGGGCGCGACCCAGTCGATGTCTGCGCGGTGGCGGACGACCCAGACGAGGGCGATGCGGCGGTCGCGGTGCTGCGGGGAGGACGCGAGGGAGAGCAGCACGGGGAGGACGTAGGTTATTCCCGTGCCGCCGGCGATGCACAGGACGTTTGCGTCTGGTGCGAGGTCACGCATTGTGTTTTCGCCGTAGGGCCCTGTGAGGACGACGGAGAGCCGCGCGGCGCCCATGAGGCCTTCGTGGGAGTCTTCCGGGTCGGAGGCGCGGGCTGCGCGGCGGGCAGATAATTCGGCGATTTTGCGCGTCTCGCCGCGTTTGGCGCGGAAGATGTACGAGTGGCGCTGGGTGTCTGCGCCGAAGACGGGGAGGCTGAGCGGCGTGAAGGGGTGCGATTGCCAGATGGAGCCCTCGGGGAACATGATGTAGAAGTGCTGGCCGACGGCCCAGGCGTCGTGCGGGTGGTCGAAGTCGAGGCGGACGACGTCGCCGTTAGTGGAGTCGTTGAAGAAGGTGATGTCTGCTGTTGCGGCGCGGAACCCCATGTGGCCCGAGGGGAGGAAGTTGTAGTGCATGAGAGCGGTTCTGCCGAGGCGAATGGCGCGGTCGATGAGCCAGACGACCAGGCTGGGGATCATGAAGACCTTGAGCTGTGCCCAGTGGCCCCAGCATGCACCGATGTAGACCATGGCTAGTACGTAGTGCATCTTGCGGAATGCCTCGTAGCCGGTTGCACGGATTCCCCAGGGGGTGGATAGGACCACGAGCAATAGGAGCAAGATCATGGCGACTACGCCCCAGATCATGTAGAGCTGTTTGATCCAGGCCAGGCCGACTGTAGGCTGGGGTTGGTAGAGTCGAAGTTCCACGACGCACCAGCCGATGGTGTGTACTGACGACTGTACAAAAATAACGTATCCGAGCCAGCGGTGGAGAAAGTTGAAGCTCTGGTAGGGAAGACCGGTGACGAGCGAGAGGATGGACTCGCGGCTTGCGAGCATGACGGAGAGCGGAGTCAAAGCATAGGCAAGGACGCCTACGCGGTCGGCGAAGGGGCCCAGGCTAGTTCGGGTGTTGTGGACACCGGGATTGTTCTTCACAGGCGTGACCCAGGTGCCGTAGTAGATGCCCACGAAAGACCAGATGGTAAGGTAGCCGACGAGGACCACGAGGGTGAGGACCTGGGTGCGGGTGACGCGGCCGAAGATGAAGCGGTTGGCGTCCGGGAGCAGATACCGGCGGGCATAGGCAGGGACAGCCGTCGTAAAGCGGTGGACGGCATTCCTTCTCTTGTTCACGTCTTCTGCGATTTTCTCCGGGAGTGCGACGCCGGATGGGTGGGCGCGCAGAAAGTGGCGTCCGATGGCCCACAGGATGAGAATGCCGCCGATGGTGGCCCAGAGGATGCCCGTGTAGTACATGCCGATGTCGTGGGCAGCGTACACGACATCGAGGTACTTGCAAGAGCCGGCATCGTTGACGCAGGGCACGACGCGGTCGGCGTATCCCCAGTGCGGCTCGACGAGAGAGGCGGCGCTCTGGTTCTGGATGTGCTGGCGGGCAGTCAGGATCTTCACGTCGGCCATGTTTGCGGTGAGACCAAGCGGCGGCGACTGCTGCTGGTCGGATCGAGGCGCTCCATGGTAGTATATAACGTCGCTAGACTGCCGGCATCCGAATACTTGCTCTCGCGACTCGAGAAGCAAACTGGCAAAAAGCGCGGTGCCAAGCGTCTGGCCGGTGGGACGCAGGCGGGCGGTAGGGAGATTCGGGCAAGGGCGCGGGCGTTTGAGCAAGTTCCCCCACTGTTTCCATACACGCGCAGTCTTGGGCGCCCGGGGCTGCGTCTTGCCATGTCCACAGCGAGCGCAATCGTGCGCACCCCGTTAGATATGTAAATCGCCGTGGTCCCTGGGCCGGGTCAGGTCAGCCCGTAGGCCGTCGTTGAACCAGACTCTCACTGCTCTCTCCATACATCCACCATGTCGCACGGCCACAGTTCTACCGCCACGGTCATGGGCGCCGGCGAGTGCCAGATGGAGGTACCATGACCACCTTGCAACCCTCCCAGACCCCTACTAACCACGACCGCAGATGCTCTGGAACTGGCGCATCGTCGACTCGTGCATCCTCTCCGGGTCCTGGCACATCAAGAACAACGCCATGTTCGCCGCGAGCTGCATCGGCGCCGCGCTGCTGGTCGTCGCCCTCGAGTTCCTGCGCCGCCTCAGCTCCGAATGGGACGCCTACCTGCTGCGCCAGTTCCAGCGCCACCTGCGCATCCAGCAGGCCGCCCTCGCGAGCGCCGCCCCGGCAAACTGCTGCGACGGCCCCGCGGCCACCCTCGGCACCCACTACGCTACCTTCCGCGCAACTTCGCTCCAGCAGCTTGTCCGCGCCGTAATCCACGGCGTCACGCTCGGCGTTGCATATCTGCTCATGCTGATCATCATGTCGTTCAACGGCTGGATCTTCATATCTATCATACTGGGTGCGGTTCTGGGCAAGTTCCTGTGCGACTGGATGGTTGTGCGGATACCGTACGAGGCTGTTGACAGGGAAGAGAAGGACGAGCGGAGGTCGTCGATTGCCGCGGCGGGACCGACTGGATGTTGTGCTTGAAGAGCACGGAGCGAGATGTGATTGTAGTAGCCGCATGATACCCCTAACGAAATTTCCTTATTCCTTGTTCAAGTTTCATGTACTTTGGTGGTGGCTGGTCGGGCGACTCTACCTTGGCTGTATTCTGATATCCGGCACGTTTTGCAGGGAAAATGTGTAGAGCGAAGTGTCGCGGATAGACTGCTAGTTTAGAAGCGCTGGGTGCTTGTCCGAAGGACGAACGTCGAAAAGGGTTACTCAGCGCCTCCGTGATACGATGTTCGTCTCTGGATGTGGTATTTATGATACCATATCTGAAGGCGAACATCGTATCGCGGATGCGCTGAGTAACCCTTTTCGTCGTACGTGCCTAGGGAAGACCAAGACCAAGACTATAGCCAAGACTAAGGGAGTGGGTACGGAGTATCCGTCCTATTCTGTTGATGACATCAAGGTGCTCGGTGCACTTGGTTGATTGTACTGTGACAATATTGCCTCACCACGAGTGGCTGTGAATGAAGACCCTATTATCGGCCAGTGACTGTACCTTGCACTAAGAAACTGGTTATTTATCTTGACAATATCATCATGTATGGAAATGTCGAACACAATCGATGTCAACATAACCAGCTTGAGAGAAATTGACCCTCACGATGACATCAGGAGGCATGATCTAAGTCATCGTGGCATTTCCCATCGAATGGCTAGCCAGTGTGGGCTAGAAACAAATTGGAAGATAGTAAGGTGCGTAGAAGTGGACTTTTAGCGCAATGGACAAGCCATGATTGGTACTTGGCGTATCTGTTGATTGCAAGACTCGTAAGTGTGTGAACTATCCAGTAGCTATTTATCTCCGGTGTCGTTCATCGTCACTACTACAGGAGCTGACTATTAAATCACGAAAAGCAAGGATGTCGGCCGTGATATTCATTAACACCGTACTACGTAGATTCGTGACATGTAACATGGATTTCTTGCTCGGAAACATCGTTTTATGCTTCTGTGTGGCATCGGCTGTAGTTGTCTGGCTATCTGATCATGGGGCCTCCCTTCCATACGTGGGACTTGGGGCCTTGGTTGGCATTGCTATCAACTTGCCGCTCGCACAGCTCATCGACCTAGATGCAAATCCCTATCGGACCGTGCTTATTCGCGACCTCTTTTCATTTCGGAAGCCTCTTGGTGAAGCGCAATATCCGACATTATCTGCGAAGATTTGCTTATTAGTACATGAATCGAATCTCAAAATACGTAGGATAAATCTTACCCACTGTGATGTTAAACTAGGGATATGCGTTGAAGTGGCCCACTGAACTTTCCAAGTTCGCCGTGCATGTAGCCATGTAGGTATGCTTCCCCAATGAGCTTGTACTGCTTACCACCACAATGACGCAGGACGAATGGCACTTTGGAGCTTGGGAAAAACCAGATGGCGTCACCAGCCTTGGCGGAGAGCGGAGCAAGACCAAGGAGATTTCCCGTTGTCTTAAAAGCTTTTCTGCCTTGACCGATACCCTCAAAAATTACCCGATAGTTGTATCCTCCTTGCTCGAATTCTGTGAGCGAGCTTTCCCTTTCTTGCGGGCTTTTGTCACAAAAGGACTCCACATCCTCTTTTCTTGGGAGCCAACGATTTGGACAACCGTCGTAATATTCGCTCAATTCGGGCAAGCTAACAAATTCATATATCTCAACCTTACGTCTGTTCCGCTTCTCTAGAACCTCGCAAACCACTTTCGCTACCGCGACGAGAATACAATGGCGAAAGGATTTCCCAAGGGCCTCGGGTGCTGGGCTTTGTAAAGCGTCGGTGTCACCAATGAGTGTGCGCCAAAGAGCTTCAACTCTAGTCTGACCATTGAAATAAATATGAGGAAGTCGCAGGCAAAGATCCAAGTGCGCTGGTAGTGTATGAGAGTGTTCAAAAAGTTCAATGGTGTCCCAACGCATAGCACAGAGGAATAACTCGTGATCCACAAGCGTCGGCTCTGGGAAACGTTGGGCCAGGTTAAACGCACTATATGAACTTGCATTACATAGATATGCAAGGTGCTCAAGCTTCCCGGTACTGTAATCCGGAACCCAAGAGGGAAGGTTGGGAATTTGTTTGGACCCGAGGTCGTTGCGAGAAAGGACAGATAGGTCACCTGTATTGGTCATAATTGCGTGGGTGGCGTCAATGAATACTTTGCTAACAGGCAAGCGATAGTCGGGACGTAGGGTATCTGTTGTCGCCTGCGTTGCTCCTAATACATGTGAGACAATCGACAGTATTGCGTATATGTTATCGCGAGGGTCTGTTGCTCGAAAGCGCCGCGTCTCATGGAGCAAGAGCTCCATAAGGGTATAGAAGGCCTTGGTATTAGTATGTATGGTAGCGTCGTGCGAGTGGCCACGTTCGCTTGCGCCATATTGATTGCAAAGCATCCGAACGACTCTATACACCACAGGAGCTCCTAGATGCAGTATATGACTTTCGGTTTTCATGCATAGTCCAGTAGGTCTTTGCCAGGTTGAGTTCCAGTAGCACGTGGCCATCATCATTGAAAGATTTATCATGGTCCCCCAATGAATGGAATAGTGACCACACGTCAGAAGGGATCTTTTAGCTAGTACAATCTCTTGCACAATCCATGCACGATTGAAGTACTGACGCTCGTAGAAGGAATTTAGAGCCTTGAACTCCTCTTGTTTAACCATGCTCATACCGGCTCTCTCGAAAAGCTCATCAGAGTCGAGAGAATACTTTGGCGCGCACTTCTCTGACAGCCAGAGATTAACAATAGGCTCCAACCTGGAAATTAGCTTGAATGCTAACCGTGCATTCTCATCAGATATTCCCGTCCATGACACTACCAGGGTTGCTTTCGAGTATATTTGGCCCATGAGTCCCACTTGATGATTGCGCTCGATTAAGTCCTCTTGGTTGATGCATATAGCGTCGACCCACATCAAGCTCTTTGCACTTTCTGTCTTAAGATCCCAGGAGTGCCAATGATTCAGTGCATCGTAGAGATTAGGGGTGACGAGGAATGGCTTCGTATCGATCCAGACAGTCCTCGACGGTTTATCGGCCACGTATGGATGGACTACCGGATTTCCCCAGGTATAAGAGAGGGCGACATACTGAGGAGAGTCTGCCAAATCGTAGGTGTCTATGGACATCGTGATGTTACTGTCTTGTTCTCCGAACTCCACGCTTAGCAACCGTATCGAAGTAGATGTTTTTAGTGGTGGTAAGCATCCGTCATTAACTACAGATGGATGAGCCTCGTCTTCTAGAGGCAACTCTGGAGTCGTCATATTGGGCGATGAAACTGTGATGAGAAGCTGGAAAGATTTACACGGAAATTATGTCGATGCTTGAATCAAAATGGGCTGCACACCGCTTCACGCCGTAGGCAACAACCTCAACATCCTGGATGCATATCGGCTTTCCAGTCGCAAGTTGGTTGAGACGACCAATCACGTTAGATTTGTAGCCGCTTTGTGCGTCTTGCTGCGCCGCGATATGCACGCCAAGCTTCAAGGAGACAGAAAACGCCTAACGATACGATTGTCAAGGATCAAATACGAAAGCTTGCCAGAATGTAATTTGTTATGATGGCTCTTCAAGTACTCTATATGTTAAGTTAGCTAGAATAAAATAGCTAATCCTGATGGTTACTGTCTGGTGTGGTCTGGCATGTTCATGTTATTGCATCAACTCAGTGTGGATCTATTTCTATTTTGAAAAGAACAAGGATATATGGCGATTTTTCTCACCATTTTACAATTGAAGGGCAAAGCACCGAGCTCTTTGATTGTAGCGAAGTACCGGCAACCGTTTTCAGAACACTTTATTGACAAGCCGTCCAATTATTCACTTAGTGTCACGAGGCGGTACCAAAGAGGCTATGAGGAGCAGTATTGCTATCATGTATATCATTTACGGAGTATGAGGTATCCATATCGAGCCAATTTCCAGCGTGGCTACCTACAAAGGTGCCAAGATCATGGTCATGTGACACCTACCTCCAGTCAAACAGTAAGTTCTCGACACTGTCCAAGGATGCTACAGCTTGCACAAAGCGCATGATAATGCAGGTGAATGACTGCCGAGCGACTACATTCGTGGGTGAACAAGAGATGTGTCACGTCGATGTTGCACTTGGTGCAGCGGATTTCGCAGTGGACTTTTTCCGGAGCTTGATTCACTATCAAAGTAGCTTCCTGAAACTTGATTACACATAGCTTACCCTGATGGATTTTTGTGAAGAAATAGTTTGAACATGCTTATATGTCAGAAATAGAAGAGAGAGTGAGAGAAGCGTCGCAGCGATAAGATGAGATACTGTCTGATCATACACACGGCAATCGCCGGGGATTTCTAGCTTCACTCTTTTTAGTATAGTATTTCCAGGGGCAGGTTTTATTTTTGGTTTTTTTCATATGAAGCATATGTAGTTGCTTAGATAACTACATATATAGAGGCCTTCAAGCCGGCGAGCTTGGCATACCGGGAAATCTTAGGCCCATGGTTAGCTAATATTTATCATACAACTACATAGTAAGCGTTAGATCAGATTGGCTCCCAGCTAAGTATATATGAAGTGGTCGTGTACGTCCCAATGTTATGAGAACCATCTCGCTGAAGGTCGTAAGCGAGCTGCACCGGCTCTCTAATCACCTCAGGCCACATATTCGCGCTGCCTGGGAACGGCGCGTCATCGTAGTCTACCCCGGCCTCTCTCAACTTACGCCTCGTCTCCTGGAGAAAGCGAAATACGATAAAAACGATATAGTACCGGCGTCCGTTGGCCTCAAACTCCAAGCTAAGATCATGGTCTGCTAGCATCGCTGCCTGTTCCTCGTTGCTCAAATCCCAGTGCCTATCAAGATGCTTCAAGACCTCGCCCTTCTCATAGACCATACGGTCTTCGAAGATTTCCGCTACAACAGCCGGGTAGTCGCGTTTCCAGTCCGGGCGTGGCACGCCGTCAACCAACCAGTACGGTGTCGCTGGGAAGTGAGCTACTTGCATTAGCCTGACAAACGCCTCGATGTTCCCGGGACGTAGCAGCTCGGCCCGCCCGCGCGCAGTAGCCCACGACGGATGCCACTCCAAGCCCACGCGGTCGAAACATCCAAAGGTCGTATCATGGAAAGATGTCTCGATATAGTACTGCCAGGCCGCTTGCCGGAGCAACGGCGTCGCCCGGCCTTGACGATCATGCAGCCGGAAGACGACGAGGTCGAGCGTATGAATCCGAGGGGGAAGCACCTGCCAACTACCACGGTCTAATGAAACCTCCGGATGCTTGTCGCCGCTGTACTGAGCCTCCCAGACATCCATCCGGCGCGGCCGATAGAGCGAGCCCATGCTGCGGTGAATGGGCCAGCTACATTTGCTGTTGTCCCGGATGTACCGCTCCGCGATGTGGCGCGATAACCGGCAGACTGAGAGGAGTGTAGCGACCTGGTAATAGGTCGACAAATGTCTACAGCGGCGCGTATAGGCTATCTCATTTGCCAGGTCGCTGTCCACGTGACCGGGGCCGTCATCGTCGGATCCAGACCGCCCAAAGACAGCCGGCACGGTGGTGAGAAGATGGCGGAAGAAGGGACTCGACTCCTCCTTCTTTGTCTCGGCGCGTTCAGCAAACTCGGGGTTTTGATTCCAGCTATTGTAAACGTCGTCGCGCGTTTCGGGCATGCGTTTGTGATGGCGGTAACACCTGAGCCGTTGAGTCATGCGGATGCTGTCGCGGATGAATTCTGGGTTGTGTGGAACGCCTTCAACTTCGATCCAATGCACGCCGCGAGAGGTTGGGAGCACCAGCTCCCAGATGGCCTCCTGCAGTTCAATTGCAAGGTCGTTGAAAATCGCCATAGCTAGAAGACAGCAGCTGAGCCGCATTATAAATAGACACATCACCACCTGGGCACAGTGTTATATAAGCCTACTTGGCGTCGCCGTTTCTATTTGGCAAGATCTATACAGATTGCTGACTGTGCGTTTTCGAGGTCTTTCCGTATAAGGAAGGGGAGACCGCCTACTATATCAAACGCGACGAGCGTTCCTAGCCGTAAACTACAAACTTGCATCGCGAGCGGTGGGGGCTGCCTCCTCGACGAAACGAGGCAAGCTTGAAACATGGTACTTTTAGAGCACAGCCACACCGCCAAGGCTGAGTGAGTGGCTCATGCAAACGCCTACAGTGTTGACTTCCTGTGAGCTGTTATACAACACTATCTAGTAGAATAATGGAAAATTCCTTGAGGTTCAGATATTGACATAACGTAAAACACCCCAGGCTGCGCATTATGCATTCAAAGTATATGCAACTCTACAACTGAATCGTTGAGGCACATCCGTTACACTTGCCGGTGGCATAGGTCCCTGGTATGCTATCTTTTGTTTGGATGAGACGATTGCTAGAAACTGGCGGGTTCGAATCTGAATGTTAGCCAATCCCTAATGCAGAGATTACCGCGAACCTACAATTTCAAATCAGGTTCTTTCTATCGTGTCCTAGTCGGGATATGGCAACATTCTATTTTCATTCACACCCGCCCCACACATGCGGCACTAGCACAGCGGGTACGTGGAGTAAAATAGCGACACGCTGTATGATATCTTCAGGAGAAACCCACCCAAAATCATAGTCATTGTGCTTTCTTAAAAGCTGTTGTAAACACCGAGTTTAGTAAAAATAGTGAGGAGCCATACTTCAACGAGTAATGCAGCAATTGGATATTTTATCTGGGCTGCAGAGCCTCGCTATGGATGCGATCGAAAAGGTAATTCCTGTGACTGAACAACGGCATGCATTGGCAGGGGAAGAAGTTCAGGAGATTCCAAATGAACCGACTTTAAGACTCGCTGAAAACGCTACTAGAAACGTGGATGGAGTATTTCAAGCAGCTGCGAAAGAGGCTATAAATGGCCATCGATATTCTAACATCACCATCGAAGGAAGAGCACTGGCAAGAGACAAACTTAGTGACGGTTGGAATGGTTTGGTGAATGGGTTATCCCATGACTATAACGGCGTTACTGTTAGTGAAACGGGAAATGCTATCGTGGGAAATTCATACGGTGGAAAAGGTTTATGGGATTAATTGTATCATTCTTTCTGTCTTTAATAAGTAGATAACGGATTCTATGCTATGAAACCTTCGTGAAAGCAGTCGAGGCTGGTCATTCTCGAGACAGTCTCGCTAATAAATCTATCCGCATTGTTCAAGAAAAAGTGCGATAAGATTAATCTAAGAGACTGTTGTGATGCCTTATTTACTTGTTCATTACTGTCTCTGTCGCTGCCTAAAGCTTAAGGAAGTCGTAAGTATGGTGCGAGGACAAGGGATGTAGTATCCCGTATGGCTCTAGGATAAGTGACGAAGTAGCTAGCCTTACTGGTGCTGTGCGATAGGTATATGAGTTTGAAAGTGCACGCTGTAAGTGAGACTCGAACTTT
Source organism: Paracamarosporium sp. OC-R06-R3 (assembly GCA_019828545.1). Taxonomy (NCBI): domain Eukaryota; kingdom Fungi; phylum Ascomycota; class Dothideomycetes; order Pleosporales; family Didymosphaeriaceae; genus Paracamarosporium; species Paracamarosporium sp. OC-R06-R3. The sequence goes on along the minus strand of JACVRA010000310.1, from coordinate 211,766 downwards.
TGAGTGGCATTGAATCAGTTTGATGTAGGTTGGTTGTCATTATGTGAAATTACGAGGATATATGTCAGTTTCCCTCTAAGATATTTACGAATACGGCGTTATAAACAACTATACGTCTATATAAATGATGATTTCGGCTCTTATGTCTATAACGTAGCTTATATCATAGAGGGAGGGTGTTCTCCACTGAGTCTGATTGGATCCGCCGGAACCCCGCAATTTGAACCCGCATCTGCTGGACCCAGTCCACGAACCTTGTCCTCCTGGAAAATATGGTAGCCACAATTACAGTGACTAACGTAGCACACTGGTCCAGATCAGAGAGCTTCGAACCCGTTCGCGGGAAAATTGAATGTCGCGTCCCTCCCACAACACTCAGATAGACGATTTGCAGGAAAAGAAACCACCCGACTTTTTCCCACTTTGGCAACTTCACTTCCTGCCGATACGGATACCGATCCCTCAATCTTTCCACTTTGATCACAGAGTGCAAGAGGTTAACGAACGCAAGCACATAGACCGTAACCACCAACTTCCAGTCCGTAAAAGGTTCCCAGACGGTTCCATAAATCAATGTATGACACAAGATGATGAAAACGGAGAGCGTCCATTGCCGAAGACCAGAGGGAAACATTTGGTCATCAACCCGATGGTAACTATCTGGCGGCGAGGAAATTCGTCTGGCTGTGCCCAGACCCAGAACGGCGGTAAATAGAACGAACATGGCGGCATCCAGACTAGGATCCACTTTACATCTGATAAGCCTATAAAGTATGTCGAGGATAGCGATGGCAGGGTACGTCAGTGCAGCCAGAAGCTCTCCCTCGATCGGAGTTCTGCTTGTTTCTCCCTCTTTCCGCACATTATCATTGGAATCTGCTGCGTGCCAAATTGAAGAGATCGATGCGACATATACAGTAAAAAGCCACGCCAGAAAAGCACCAGGACCATACCACCCTGAGACATCTGTCGGATCGGCCCCCAATGCTTCTTTCTTTGCTTCATCAGTGAGGCACGGAGAGGCCGGATTCTTGACCAAAGGGCCCACGTCGACATATCCACTTTCCGCTAACATCAAGCTCATCTGGAGCCAGTACAGCCAGGTTTGAGGCGCCCAGAGGACGGCTGTGAAATTCAGAAACATGCTGGAGAATCCGATGACTGACAGTCTGCCGTAGAATAGCAATGCGCTAGAAAGGATGTCAGTGAAAGAATCGCTAGAGTTATGGTGGATAGATTACAGCTGTAGACCGGCTTCGACCAGGCTATCGACCCAGAGGATCTTTACTTTATCGGGTTTCCGCTCTGAGGTACTGCTCGGCATCGTGTGTTCGTCCAAGGAAAAACTAGTTAACACTTTTGAGCATATAATGATTTCGTTATTGGCGGTATTTGAACAGTCGAAAGGGTTGTAAAGTCTGAAGATTATTTTGCTCAGCCTCACACTCAGCCCCCACCGTGTAAGTAGAGCAGGGTTCGCTCGTTCAGCCTGTCCGCGACCAATCAGCTAGTGCAGTCGAGCAGCCTGCACCGCCGCGACTGCCGGAAACGACACGGCTTCTCGTGTATATTGCCTACACGAAGAATGAATACGTGTTTGTGTACAGGATTGCGGCTGAAATACGAGCCGCAGGACTTGTACTCTCTTGTCGCTGGCTTCTATTTCAAAAAGAATTATTTCTGCGATTTATCTCTGTATTCGTTCGTTGAAGGCCTATGAGCATCATCTGATTACAGCGGCACAAGTCAGAGGTTAGACTTGACGAACGTCCATTGAGTCTACTAAGGTAGACAGGAATTGCATCGAAGTCAGTCTAGTATAGCGTGTAGATTACAGCTCCAAATTGGCGAAAGATGGCGCGAAGATCGTGCGAGAAGAGCAAAGAGGGTCTATCCCGCGTCGTCGCGACGCTGATTGGACGGAATTTCGCCTACTCCGCACACGCCGCTTACGCCGCAACCGTCTCCGTTTCACTCCACCTCAATTCACCAAAATGCCCATCAAGCTCCCTGCTTGCGAGCCATGTAGGATTTCGAAGCAGGCTTGCGATCACGCAAAGCCATGTTTTCGATGTCAGGAGCGTGGGTCACCTTCGGCATGCTTGTACCGGGCCAGACCGTTCAAAAAGCGACGGGTGGAGCGGGCCGGCGAAGAGTCATTGCGATTCAGCAGTACAGAACCTGGAGTAGCTCTGTCAAATGCATTGACAGCAACAAGCAACGTTTCTACAGACGTTCTGCCTGCATCGGAATCTCCAGAGCCTTCAAGGGGCATGCCCAACTATCCAAATCCTGGTTTTCTCGGATCCTCGAGTCATACGACCTTTTTCGAACACATACCGCGCGATACGACCGATACCGGCCAATTGCCTGTTTACTCTGTCGACGAGGAAGAGATCCGAAATGGGGCAAACCTTGTTGATAACATCCATAGGTATTGCCATATCAACTCATGCGTCGCATTGGTTCAGAGCTGGACTTTTCAGGGCGTGAATCTCGCATTGGCCGGTCCACTCATCACCACATGCACAGAAGTGACACAACATGTGCTTAGTTCTTACGGGACCGGTTCACCTGCGAGATTTACTCCTGCGCGCACAATCTCGCAGACTTTGTTCCGAAATTCGTGTCAGCAGCTCAACGCAAGCGATCATCAAGAAATCGGTCAGTGGTGCACTGTTTTTGGCGTCCACAACGCACGATGGGAAATGCTAGGCCTGTTTTTTGCAGCTCTCGCCGCGGCTACAATGCACACGCCTAAATTCGAGCCATTGTATCGGACACATCAAGCGCAACGCGATCTTCAGAAGCTTGCAGTGCGGTTTTCAGACCGATGTCTCGACATATCGCTCTCTCTCGACCGGTTGAACGATCTACAGCTGTTGTTACAATACGAAAATTGGATCAGCCACTCATGTCTTGATGGTGACCAGAGTAAGCACGCTGATTGCTAAAAGATTACTGGTAGCTAACGACGTAGGCTATATCTCATGGCGAAAACTTGGGGATGTTATCAGCTCTTTGTATGCGCTCGGATACCACGAACGCGTCGACACTAGTCCTCCCTTGCTAAGGTCGTTCCGAGAAGTTGCCTTTTCCCGAACATTCTCTGGCGATACCAACGTTTCACTGTTCCTTGGTCGGCCTCCTCGAATTGATCGCAAACAATGCAGATGGCTCCCAAAGCAGTTTCGGTGGAGCCCAGACGCGATAATAGATTATGTGGCGGAAACGCAGTGGTCAGGAATTTGTTCCGTTCTGAAGGGAGAGGCTCTTGATCTCTTTTACCAAGATGACTATACTGAGAAGTTGAAGCGAGCGAAGTGAGTACTTGACGAGTTTGCAAGAGGATCTGGCTAATGATGATAGCCTCATCCGGGACGAAGCAAATTTACAGTGGTCATCGCTTCCACCACAGTTCCGACTCGAAACCTCTCTAAAAGATTGCCATCGACCACCGAGAGAGCGCGATTTCCTTGTCAGCACGCTACTCAACCATCTTCATGTACACTTTCTTGTGCATCTCCAACTTCAAGTTCGTGTCAACGAACCAGGGCCGGAGCTTATATCAATCGCAGCGAGGATGTTCAGTTTAGCAATCGAATGTGTCTTGCTGAAAGACTTCTTGGCTTACTCCGGGACAACACTCGATTGGAAGGTATGGATTGTGTTGCAAATCAATGTATAGTTAATGACAAAAAGCAGGTAGCCTACTACGGCCTCGCAGCAGCAGGCATCATTTGTCTATCGCTCCTGAAGCAAAGTCCAATCGCATCTGACAGTGGAACTTCAAAAGCACAGATGATTCAAGACCTCAACGTTCTCGTGGCAGTGGTAGAGACGGGCGTTTTTATTCACCCAATTGATCCCAACTACGCATTACTATCCCGCGCCACTCTGACCATCAAGAGCTTACTGAGGCGCCTCCTTACCCGAGATACTAGGCAACAACCAGCCATGACGGAAACTGATACCTTGCTCCAAGATGCTACGGAAGTTACACCTGGAACCTGGAATCTATGGGACAATCAGCACCTCCAAGATTTTGAGGTTGACTTCTGGCTCAACCTGGCCGAACATCCGTTCCTCACAGAAACACCTACGGAGTCGCTGCCGACGAGTCAAGTTTAAACTCGGCATTGATAGCCTTTCCGAGTCGTTCGATTGCCGTCTCCAAATCTCCATGGGCCGCAGCAGCGAACGTCAAACGGAAACAAAGATTCCTCCTACAGTCGTTGTTTATGTCAAACCAGCTACCTTTGCTTATGAGCACACCAAGCTCTTTAGCTCTCATGTAGATCCGATCTTCTATTTCGGCCAGCAGATCCAGGTCATTGCATTCATCAGACGTTTCAGCTTGGACCTGTGGATGCTTAGAATAATCAAGCTGTACCCACAAAAACATTCCCGTGGAAGGCGTAGTCCACTGACAGATTCCGCTCGGGAAGCGGCGCTTGCACGTTTCGATCAGAGTGTCCCGACGCTGAGTGTATTGGCGTGATAAACGATCTAGCCAACCAATTAGGCCTCGATGTCCCCATGATTCTTCCAGAAGTTTAAACGCCATGATCTGCGAAGGCCCGCTTGGAGCGACGGTGCTGAGCTCAGTGTACGCAAGAAACTTCTGAACAGTCTGTGGTGAAGCGGTTAGCCAGCCGATGCGGAGCCCAGGGGCTATGATCTTGGCGGTGGAATCGAGCCGGACTACGCGGCCTGAAATATCCAGGGCGAGATACGATAGTGGGAGTCTTGCTAAGTACTTATTTGCTGTAGAGACATTTATGGCTGAAGATTCTTCCTGGGTTGCGGTATTAGATCCAAGTTGAAGGTAGTAATATGGATCGTCCTCTACAATGTAGAGGTCATGCCTCTCAGCAACCTCGTATATCGCCTTTCGTCGTTCAAGAGACTGGGTCACACCGGTCGGATTATGTCCCGTCGGAATCGTGTACAACAAAAACGGTTTCTTTCCCAACGTGTCGTCCCAGTTATTCAACTTCCGATCAAGCTCATCTGGTTTGAGTCCTAGCTCATCCATTCCGACGCCCATTACTTGTAGACCGTGCGCTTTGAAAGCATCCTTGGCACCAGAGTACGTGTACTGCTCTGTAACGACCCAGTCACCTCGATCACAGAAGATGCGAAGGAGTATATCCAAGGCTGATGACGTGCCACACGTCAAGCAATGCCTCCCAGTCGGCATACGGCGGGTTATGAATTAGCTCGACGTGTTCTGTGACGTATCGGAGGAGCTGAGGCGAACCAGCTGCGTAGCCGTAGTTCATCGCGACTGACAAGTCGTAGGCTTGCTCTCCAATCTCACAAGATGCCGTGCTTTCGTCTGTTTGCATGGTCATGGAGGTCCAAGGGAAGTACTCGGGCGAAGGACGGGCTGTTCCGAGGGTAATCATGTCTGTTCGAGTGAGGGCCGTTGCGGCTGCCTTCAGGGTTGAGGCTTGCTGGAAACGGCATTCTGTGCTGAAGTGATGATCTATATTCTTCGCTTTGGCTTTATCCGCAGAGCTCGGGAGCTTGAAGTGGGAGGACGAGGTGAAGGGTGCGCTGCCCTTTGGGAGGGGCTCAGACTTTGACCGCCACTCTTGGATGATAGATAGCTTTTGCTGCAACATGGCTTGTTGGGTAGCACGTTGAAGTAGATACGAGAAGTTCTGCATCTCGAGAAAGATTTTGAGCACATCATATATGATTTGTTCGACGATAATCAGATTTGGCCATGATTGGCATAACCCTTCAACTACGACGTCCTTCGGAGTTATTTCGATAATAGTCGGAGTAGTCGGTGCCTTTCAGTGGGCAAAGCCAGCCCTGCCTTTGCGTGCTTTTGTAACACCCTTTAGTAAAGATTTACATGCACATCCTAGCCACTGCCCACAAGCGAGATGAACATGAGAACTGGGGACGAAGGCCTTACTTTTCTCTTCGACGAGGACTGAGAGAAGAAATTACAATGCCATGTTGTCCTTTTCTACCGATATATATGTTATCAAGAGCGTCCCGCTTCTTAAACACGATCCCCGACATGTGGTGTCTGTGTGAGGCCAACATGGAGACTGGTCAAGTGGGGACTCTGCATGTATTGCCGCGATATCGCGTACCGACATGCCCGCTACACAAAAAGCATCATCAATCTACTCGTTTTCTGGAACATTAGTCATGCGTTCGGTCGTTAGTCCCAATGCTGCAACGGTGGTGTTGCGAATTCCAGCGGCAGCCTATCAGATGACTACGGTTAGGAATGTAGGCATAGCCTTTTGTGTCAGTAAAACGTTGCGGAAAGTTTCTACGTGACATGAAACTACCCACATGATGCGAAAGTAGGTCTTGTGAAGAGGTAAGATGAAGTACTATGGTGTACCGCCATGTAACGTGGAGTATCCGAAGCGGGAACTGCGAGCAGATTGATGCATATGATCGACATTACTCGTCTTTATCTGATACTGCGTCTGGTGTATCGCGCAAATATATGTATATGTCATTAGGATTACGAGGATCAAGTGGGGGGATGAAGAGTGCAGTGTGATACGATCGGCGTAGTCGGCGTGATCTCCGGCGGCGTGAAGTTGCCTCGGCAAGGAGCGGCCCAAACACCGTCGGTCCCACCTTCCACCACCAGTCCCATATACAAAGGGAGGCGCGACACGGACAAAAGCATTACTTCTACTGCGTTGTTTGCACTCTGTTCCTTTTACTCTCTGACTCGACTGTGATTCATCATGGCTCCAACCGTCAAACTCGCAGAGTACTTGTTCCAGCGGCTGGTCCAACTCGGAATTGGTTCCGTCCATGGCGTACCAGGCGACTTCAACCTTACACTTTTAGACTACGTCGAACCTGCCGGCCTGAACTGGGTCGGCAACGCGAACGAGCTTAACGCTGGTTATGCAGCAGACGCTTATGCTCGCATCAAAGGAATCTCGGCAGTCATCACCACGTTCGGAGTCGGAGAGCTATCAGCTATCAATGCCATTGCTGGAGCATACGCTGAACGGGCGGCAGTTGTACATATCGTTGGCACGCCACCTCGAGCGACGCAGGATGGAAGAGTGTTGGTGCATCACACGTTTGCTGACGGCAATTTCATCCGGTTCGCTCAGATGAGCAAGCATGTCACTATTGCACAGGCCAGTTTGAGAGATCCGAGAACGGCGCCGGAGCAGATTGATCAGGCCCTAGTACAATGTCTGCTGCATAGTCGCCCAGTCTACATTGAGGTGCCGGTGGATCTTGTGGATGTCCCAGTGCTTTCCGAAAGGCTAGAGAGAAAGCTGGAGTTGCCGGAGGCTGTGTGGGGAGCGCCGCAGGACAAGGCAGTGGAAGCGGTGCTGGAAAAAGTGTATGCTGCAAAACAACCTATCATCCTTGTAGATGGAGAAATACGGGCAATGGGCGTGGTTCCAACACTACAGGACCTGAGCAAGAAGACCGGATGGCCGACGTGGACTACAGGCTTTGCGAAGGGACTGCTCGATGAAACGGAATTGAACTTTCATGGGATATACAGGGGTAAATGGGAGGATGAAGCGACACATAAGTTCTTCCAGAGCGCAGACTTGGTGCTGTGTTTCGGAGCGCATTTCAGCACAACGAACAGCTGGGGTGGTACCAGTCTACCGGAAGTCAAGAACACGCTTCTCTTCTCAGATACAGAGATCCGTTTCGGCGGCCAGATATTCAGAGATGTACCAGCCAGGCAGGCAATTTCCACTCTATTACAAAAGCTTGATACGGGCAAGATCCAGCGATACGAGCAATATCCAGAACTCCGACGCGACCATACGATCTCTATTCAAGAAACAGATGCAAGTGCGTCTATAACCCAAGACAAAGCTTGGAAAATACTGGCGACTTTCATTCGCGAAGGCGACATTGTAATGGGCGAGACAGGCACGCCAGGCTATGGGGCTCGAGAAATGCGGCTCCCACCTAACACGCGACTCTTCACACCTGTCACCTGGCTTTCCATTGGATACATGCTACCAGCAGCTCAAGGAGCCGCCCTGGCACAACGCGAGCGCTCGGCCACCACAAGAGAAGGCAAGGCCAGCGGCCGAACGATCCTGCTCATCGGCGACGGCTCCTTCCAGATGACTGTTCAGGAACTTGGCACAATCATCAAGCAAAATCTCAACGTGGTCATCTTCCTGTTCAACAATGATGGATACACGATTGAGCGATGTATACACGGCGTGAAAGAGAAGTACAACGATGTAGCGAGGTGGCGGTATCTAGAGTCGCTCAGTTTCTTTGGGGCGGAGAAAAACGCGTATACCGCTAGTGCCAGGACGTGGGAAGAACTAGGAAAAGTTCTGGCTGATGAGAGGTTAAGTGATGGCGAGGGCGTGCGGATGGTCGAAGTATTCATGGACAAGGAAGATGCGCCCGCGGGACCATTGAAGGACCTGATAGAAGCACAAAAGGCAAGGGCAGCATAAAATCCCGAACCCCAAGAACCAAATGAACAATTTTTTCGAGTAAAGAAGAAAGCACGTGTACAAGCCTGGGCGGTGTATCGCAACGATAAACACAACCACGTCTCGCCTGACTCACGGCCCCATCCCTGCGAAGATCGCGCCCGAGCCCTCAAAAACAAGGCAAACCCAACACACGAACGCGGCGCGGCGACGCACCTCACACCTCCTCTTATCCATACACCTTAATTCACATACATTAACTGCAGCATGCACAGCACCAAACGCGCAGCACCCTCATCCACTCTTTGACAAAATCCAGGGTCCTCGCCTCGCCTTGTACACCCACCCAATCCACCTGCAAGCCACGAACATCCCTGCTTGCCTCGCCTACACATTACGTCATACCCACCTTCTGTCGTGTAACTATGTGCTTCGCAAACTTCACGCAGCACTCTGGATGCGGGCACATAGGGGAATCCACCACGCAGCCGCTGACCCTCTGCGACTCGGCACTCCAGCGCTTGTACTCCCTCCGCGGGCCAAATTCTCCGCCTATATCCTCCCCAACGCAACAACCCAGCTTCTTCCCGCCGCCCAAGCGGTCTGCGTCAAAGCGGAGGTTCTTCTCGCTTTCGCAGACGCTGTCGCTGTCGCGCAGTTCTAGCGTTGCGTCGAGGTCGAGTGCGGGTGCAGATGGAAGTGCGAATGGGAGTGTGAGGCCGGCGTTGAGGTCTGCGTCTGCGGCGTCGAGTTTCACGCCCAGCACGACGGTGCCGGTCGAGATTGATTATGCGAGTCTGCCTGCGCACCAGGTTAATGCTGTGAGGTGTAAGGAGCTGGTGAGGAGGAGCCAGGTTGCGGGGGAGATGGATGTGTGTCCTGTGTGCAAGAGGGCGTTGGGGGATATGCGGAGTATGCTTGAGCGGTGGGTAGATCTCTTTTTCCTTATTCTTCTTTTCGGTGATCCCTGTTCTATTTTTTTTTCCACCATGCTGTCGTGAAGAGTGTGAAAGATGGAAAACTAAGTTCCTCGCAGCTACGACAAAACAGGCTCCATCCGCGGGACAACCGCCTTCGAGCAGTTCCTCCGCTTCACAGACGACAGAAACTACACCGCCGACGGCGACGTGACGATTCCCCTGCGCGACAGCGTGGCCGGCGAGCACGGCGCCATGCAAGCCATTGTGCTAGGCCACGCGAGCGATTCTCCTAATCTCAGGGAAAGAGGTGGCACGTGGAGAGATGGCGATGCAGAGACGTTGAGCGATCACCATGTTAGCCATGTTAACCAAGTTAAGGGGCCACAGCGGGCCATGATTGTGGGACAGAGCATCGATGGGCATCCGAGTGAGGCGGGGTTTTTGGTTGAGGGTGGAACGAATGGGTTGGGGTATTGGAAGGGGGATGATGTTAGTAGTTTGGCGACGAGTCGGGTCTTCGCTGGGATTTGAGGGGCGGACGGTGGGTGGTTTCTTATGTGTGGGTGAGTGCCACCATATGGCGTGAGCAAATTGTCTGTGATAGCGTTCTCTAGATTTCCTTTGTTAGCTTGGTGCTCGGTGTAGAGAAAGGTGCGGGGCTTTGTGAATATCTGCTCTATAATAGAAAATTGTGTCCTCAGTTTTTAAGTCGTTGTGTATCGTAATTCTTGGTGAACCTCTCTCCAGAGTAAGCACAGTACTCGTTGGAACAACGCAAACCACCTTCAGATCGTGACTTCTGCCTTGGTTTGTTCAGATATCTGTTCGCTAATTATTGAGGTTGATGGTTAGATGTAAGAATGTTGCCTAGTTCGTAGATAGATCAACACGTTGTACGAAATCCTGCTCGTATTCTTTGCACCTGGATTAATAAAAGGTCGAAACATGCGAATGCCCGACCCCCGAGATGATTGGCGGTAAAAAGAAGGCTACTGAGTGTAACCCAGACCTTCATAGATCCGTCGTTGTAGATTATGTGAGCCGAAGATTACTATTGAATGGTTATCCAATCATAGAGCAGCTTAATTGATGGTTGTAGTATAAGACATTTCAGCTGGGCGCACGTCCGGTCGAGGTATTCATGTAGATGTCTCTCTAAGCGGTTGAAAGCACACGCGTCACTGGATGGACCAGAGTAGCAGGTAGCAAACCGGTGAAAAAGGGTTGATAGATGCATCCCAACTTGGAGTCGTAAAATGAAGATTGCCTGATGACGTTGATCTGCGCAAGGGCTGAGATCGGATAAGCGGTAAGCTAGTACCAAAAGTAGTAACAACGATGCATAATACGAGAACTATCTCTTTCGCCCCCGACTGCGCCACACTAGACTATGCCGCAACCACCGAGTGTCGCCTTCATGATCGATCCCGTATATGGAAATATTTGTGCATCACGTGGTGGGCCGAATACGAAGCTACAACGGCCGGTGGTCGGCTCTTGGTCTAAGCCATCTTCAGCCCCCGCCTAATTCATTCAACCGGCGCCGTCTATGCTTCTTAGAACCGAAACTGGAGAAAACCTTGTGGGGAGTGACGACAGCGTCGGCGGTGCGAGGAGGGCTGATTTACGTCGCGTTGGAAGAGCCGCAGCAGCGAAGGGCTGCCTTGCGCCCGCCTACACAGTATTATGCAAAGCCTATGTGCCTATATAATGTTAGAAAAGTCCTCTTGGCTTGACTCTTCATCCGCATCTCAACATCTGCCTCAATACAGCTATCATGATTAATCGCCAGTCTTACTTGCTTGGGCTTGCGGCTTCCGCCGCTGCAAGTCCCGCATTGTTGCAGCGCGAGTACAACACCACGAACACTACCATGGCTTATAGCTTCAAGGACGTCCCAATCACTGCGGACATACAATACATCCCTTGTTTCGATAACTACACATGCACACAACTGGAAGTCCCGCTCGACTACGATGACCTGGACGCTGGCACAACGAATATTGCGTTCCTCAAGTACGAAGCCGCACAACAACCCGCGAAGGGCGACATTATCTTTAATCCCGGCGGCCCCGGCGACTCAGCTGTTAGCAGTATGATGCAATTGCTGCCCCAGCTTGTAGCTTTGCTTGGCGATTCATTCAACATTGTTGGTATGGATCCGCGAGGCGTGAACAACAGCGGACCGCTCCTCGATTGCTTCAATGGACAACCGTGGCTGAGAGACTACTACTATTCTCAAATGTACAATGAGGTCGACTCGCGTAGCGATGTCTCCCTCGACAATTACTACGAGTATTCTGGCACGTTCGGTACCTGGTGCACGCAGAATCTGGACAAGACCGCCAAGTATGCTAACACCCCTGCGACGGCGAGGGACATGCTGCAATACGCGGAACTATTGGCTGAAAGCCAGGGCAAACCGCGTGAGGAAGCACTAGTTGACTATTATGGCGCTTCTTATGGCACCGTTTTAGGGACGACTTTTGCTGCACTCTACCCGGATCGCGTTGGCAAGTTTCTCATCGACGCTGTCGTTGATGGAGACGATTACTACCACGGCAACTGGTCACAGAACCTCCTCCAGGCCGATGCAGCCGTCGAATCCTTTTTTAAGTATTGCGCAGAAGCCGGTCCACTCTGTGCCTTCTATCGCAACGGCTCCACCGCTTCCGACATCCAAGAACGGTTCGATGCTATTCTCTTAGATTTGGAGGAGAACCCGCTGCCCGTTACCGATCCACTTTTCGTACAAGTCCCGACTATTGTCACCCATATCGACGTGCGAGGCCTGGTTGAGATCGCGGTGTACAACCCGCCATCCTTGTTCCCTACGGTCGCCCTCATTGCTGCTGACCTTGAGAAACGGAATGGGTCTCTGGTCGCTGCTGCTGGAGGCCGAGGTGTTGCCCCCACAAGCGAATGCAATTATTTACCCGGTGACTTCGATACTGTGTTACCCAAAGAGGTTATCGCGTGCAACGACAACAACAAGAGCTTCGACGGCAGCAAGGAGGCCCTTATCGAGCTCTTTAAATACCAGAAGCAGCTTAGCAAGTACATTGGTGACGTCTGGCCAGCCGTTGTCGTACCGCAGTGCCGCAACTTGGATATCACGCCACCCAAGACCCAGCTCTTCCCTGGCTTCAAGAAGGTCAACACAAGCACGCCGATTCTCTTCGCTGATAACACCATCGATCCGGTGACGAGCTCGGCCGAACTCATGTCCGGCTATTTTGAGGGCTCGCAGATTCTACTCCAGGAAGCTGTCGGACATGGTCTCCTAGTCACCTCCTCGAACTGCACTTCTTCGTACGTCCAACAGTACTTTAAGACGGGCGACCTACCACCGAAGGACAAAGTCTGTGAGACAGACTTCGAGGCTTTCCCGCAGCCTGGTTCGTTGCAGAAGCGTGGGCTGAAGCCTCACCGCCCCACTGCTCGAAGGAGTTTCATGCTGTAATTACGAAATTTGTACATGTATTCACGATAGAACTAGTATAGAGTTAACGCAGTCTTCCAATCTATTATTCGTATTAAACAAGCCTTTCATCCTATTCTTTAATGATTAATTCCGTTTCTAGCCTCCTCATAGTCGTTTATGAAATCATCCATTTTAACGACAGCCACTTTTATCGGGCAGAGAATCTCCAATTCCTTTTTCCAATCATCCGTATAAACGCGGCGACCCTCAACCATGTTCATCATGTTACACTTAGAGCCATGCAAACGGTCAAGGATCAGGAAACAGCGAACTTCGACCTTGCTCTTAGCTTTGCCCCGTAGAAGTACAAGAGCCAGATCCCGATCTGCACCAGTTAGTTCCAGACATGACTACCGATCAAGCCATACTTACAATACCCATGACACTCAAGCCGCCAAGCAGGCTAAGACCCTTGCCGACACCGAGATCAATGTACATGGATCTCGAGAACAAGACCGAGCCGAACGCGAACAGCGATCGGAAGAAATCGTTTCCGGCGAAGAGCGACGCGGCATATTGCGGGTATGACATCGGAACATAAGCTAGTACTATCAGCATCAAGGGTCATGTCCTAGATTCAAAACCCGCTCACTGAAAATGCACTGCATGATGATATACACAGTGATTGCGTAGATTGTGCATCCCACGACTGTACCCATCCAGTGTATACTTGGATTTGCCGTCCATGCGAAAATGAAGAGGCCTATGGTAGGTCCTACACAAGCTATGAGGGCCGGTTGGAGCCGGAACTCTTGTGTGCGGAGCCCGTTTTTGAGGACGTCAGGGATGAGGAAGAAGTGTAGGTAGGAGAAGTATATCGCCATGGAGATGAGGCAGCCGACAATGATACAGACGAAGACAGTGCCGGTCTCGCCCACATTGAAGCCATACATCACAGGATAGACGAGCGCGAAAACTTCGAAGAAGGAGTAGTAAATGCCGTAGATGAGAGCTGTGTAGACGTTGACGAAGAGAATCTGTCCACACTCATTAGTGATGTTCTCAGTTCATATCGAGACAACATACAGCGGGATCCTTGAATGTGATCTCCATCGGTTTCCAGATCGCATCTAGAATGACAGTCGAAAGCGGGATACCCCGTCTTTCGATCTCGGTCTGCGAGCGGATTTTCTCGTTTCCAGAAGCCTTGCGCAGACGTGTGGCGCGATACAGAAGGATTGTTGAAGGCGATGTCTCTGGAAGAAAGAAGAAGAATAAGAGGAAAATAGGGCCTGCCATCCAAAGAACCTCCCACTGCGACCAGCGCCAGTTTTCTGCGTAGACGGCGTAGCCTGATATCAGAGGACCGAGAGCTGGCGCGGCAAAGGCGGCCGACACCCAGAATGCTACTGCGTACGGTAAATATAAGAGTGAATACATATCCTGAGAATGGTCAGTTTCCACTAGCCTCGATGGTCAAGGAACTTACCCCCATGCTTGCGCCTCCGTTGGCGAGGCACGGACTACCAAAGAAGCCAAGTAGAAAACGCAGTACGAGGAGGCCACCTAGATTATCGACCAATGCAGTAGGTAGCGCTAGGATGGTGAAGACAGCGAAGGTGGTAATATATGGGATATTCCGTCCGAAAAGTGGAACTGATGCCGAAGTGAGTTTCGCGTGATGCAGACAAGCAGAGAAACATACCTTCGGACAAGGGGGCAAAAATCAAGGGACCTATTCCGTATCCTATACAACATCAGCGGAGAACTTAGATCGAGTGTCTAACAGTGTTGCTCTTCAGAGGAGTAGTCTGTTGATCTCTCCGTATATTAACAACATACCTAAGACGTATAGAGCCAGACCAAGCGATGCTTTGAATTCGTGCACACCGAACCGAATCATAACCAATTCCTCGCTAGACACATAGATACTGCTCGAGCAATAGACAACAAAAGTATAGACGTCGATCAAAAGCGCAGTCCAAAACTTCTTCTTCTGAGACCAATTCTGCGCAATCCTGTCAGCACACGCATTGATGTATCCGAAACATAACACTTACCTGTGGGTTATCCGGGTCATCAGTAGAATACCAATCGACAAGAATAATTCCATCCTCCGTCTTCGTCGGCGCGATTGGCCTCGACTCTGTCCTCTCTATAGCTGCTTCTTGGTCTTGACGCAGCCTTTCCTCCGTGTATGGAAGTGACTTCGTCCTCATGATGTTAGACGAGATTGGCCGGAGCTCTCCATGCGAATCACTTGGATCTGATGTGGAAGCTGAGGACACCTTCTCAATATCCCTCAACGGGTCTTCAACGGTTTCTTCGATGCCTCTTTCTGGGGTCTGGAACGTGCTGTCATTCCTGGATGACTCTTGCTTCTCGATATCTTCGGCATTGTTCGGAATATTAGACTGGTTGGTAGACTCCCCGTTTGCACGGCTGCTCCGTCTTGAGGGTGTTCCGCTCTCGACGTAAGAGTTCGGACATTTGAATTCGGGGTCTTCCTCGGGGTACTTGAAGACACGGTTACTTGTCAGGTAGCGGACAAGCTGGCCAAAAGGCGCATCTCGAATGAGATCCTTCACCATAATTTCTCGTGCAGACGTAATAGAGGACTGAAGTGGGTTCCTGCGTTCGATCAGAGGCTGTCTGCACAGCGTTTTGTCTAAAATTCAGCCTGAGTCTCAGAAGAAGTGCAGATGCTGTTTTTAAGGGATTTAGACTTCATGTTGTCGAATTCGCAAGATGCCCCGGATTCTTTCAGCGGTTAGTGTTCCGTGCAATGACTGTACAGATGACAAAGCCATGCCCTGACGACAAACGTTCCGGATTACACTATCGTGCATGCCAGCTACCGGTTATCAAATGACATATACAGCTAGTGTGCGACGACGTGATTAGAGTTCCGTAGTGCATATCAGTTAGACTCACAATAGCGCGACTTGATTTGTAGGGCCAGGTGTGCTACCGTGGACTATGGACGATGAACGGAAAGCTACCGCTAGTTGAAAGTAATCAGGAACCACGAAAACGGACAAATTTCAGAGGACCATGTACATGACAGGGCGGATTGGTTAACAGCTAGCATCAGCTTGGCCGTCAGATATGTAACATGGTAAAACCAAAACATGCGAGCTGCAAGTCCTGGGAAAGAGATCTTGGTCGAACGCAGGTGTTGCATGTCGTGGAGATCGGTTACATGGTGCATGGTAGGTCGACAGGCCAGACCTGATGCGGTTGGCATGTGAGAGAAGGTCTACTCACTAGTAGGTCGCGCAGTTAACAAAGACACTTTTCGAGGAGGTAGAAATTCGGACGAATCGAGACCCAAGCTTCCTATTCGCCATGATACATGCGCAAGCCGTCATTTGTAAGATCGGACCGAATACTGAACATTCACGTTTGGCATGGCAGAACGATACAGATTTGGAGAGCGCTAGTGAGTATTAGTGAACCATAGTTTAATAATCATTCCGATGACTCAAATGTTGATGACGATATTGTCTCCAATAAACATTCAAATAGATATCCAGTTGAAAAGTATTGATGGAAGCCTACCGAATCGGTGTCCAGCTTCGTTTCTCATTGGCCGTCACGCTCCGACCGGCGGTGTTCCAAGCTCATTCACGTACATTCCGCTGCGCTCCGATTGAAATACCCATTGTCGCCACGGCTTATAGCTGATCCATATGTTCATATTCTTGCAGTCTCTTCGTTCGTCTGTCGAAAGGTACTGCGCTCCCTCAGATCCCAACCCTGCGCTTGCGGAAAGACCTATTGCTCTAGTCTGCACTCGTGCACTACTCGTGGCATAGTAAGCAAACTCTGTCACCTGTTCAATCGAAGCTCCGGTCGTAATGAAGCCATGACCACGCTGTAATGCGGTAGTGTAGAGTGGTGAGGTTGGTTGAGAGGTATTGGTTCCCAGGACGGCAGCCAGGGCTGCACCGAGGCGAGGTGAGTTCACCAGCATGTCGCGCGGGTCTGTAGCACTGTATGCAGTCTCGATATCAAAGTTAGGGACATGGTTGCCTGCATGTTTAAGCTTTAATACTCCAATCGAACATTTGACCAGCGAATTACCTAGGAAGCCTGCCATGTGATACGTTGGCTCCAAGCTTACGCTACCAGTGATCGTGTACGGTAGTACGTCCTCATTGTGGCTGTGTACGACCGCATTGACGTCCGGATACCTCTTCAAAACCTCGCTGTGGATATATCGCTCTGCGTATCCACCCTCCGTGCCGTTGACGCCGGAGCCGTCCGATACGAGATACTCCCCAATATCTTGCGGACCTGATACAACTCCTGCACCCATCTGCAGCGCAATAAAGAAGGTGTTGTTGTTATTGGGATTTCGCACACTGATGTGACCAAACGGATCGAGGACATCGAGATAGTCCAGGATATGATTTGCCGCAATGAGCGTGGAAAGGGTCGCTGTCAAGTTTACCATCTTGGCTCATTCAAAGAATTTTTCCAATGAGGAATTAGATACAAAGCTCCTTCTGCGACAAATCTAAGCTTATTTAACCTTAAAACCCTTATGATCTACAACAAAAACAGAGAATCATGACGATTTGCGACGGCATTGTCGAGTGCCAAGGCACGATGATGCGGGGATGCATCTGGAGTAGGACGGTATCCCCAAAGGCGGGGCTCGGACAAGATGTGGGTTTCGGAATTGGATCGTCGCAAAAGCAATAAACAAGCGAGGGAAAACATAGCAAGGGTCGTATAGACACGCAGAACAAGCGCGCTATGCTACTCTTGAATTGCAAGGATGCAATTTATCAATATCCAATCATCATACGGTGTCAAAGGCCAGCTACAGTTCGAATATGATCAATGCGCAAGATTATAAGATGTCGGCGGTACTGTAAAGGGCTTCTATCAGCTCTGACACAAGAGCTTAGTAGGTATTCCTAACACATTAATCTTCCAACTCCATACCCTGCTGCTAGTTTTCACGTTAGTCTTCCAAGTGCCTGGATTCTTCTCAATGTCGTTAGTCAATAGAAAGATCACACCGATGAATCATCTTCAAATTTTCAAATTTTGTTGTAACTCTTCCATTCTAATAAAAATACTCAGATAAAGCGAGTGACTTGAGCGAGACTGCTCTACATAATACTACAAGGCCCAAACCATTTCTTTCCCAAATTCCTGAGGTATCATCGACCCGTCTCTAAATCGAGACAATCATCGATGGCCATCTAAGCCTTGCAGTAGAGGGCGCCCGCGTCATTGAACTGGCACTCTCCATCGAGCTGGTTGCCGTTGCTGTAGTAAGAGCAGCTGTCGCCGTTGTTGTGCTGGCAGTTGTTGGGGCAGTTGCAAGCCGCATCTATTGTGCTGTTGTCAGTTTTGTTCAGGAGTTGCAGAAAAGCCTGCGTGGGTTTGGAGGCAGTTACGAACCTGGGTTGGGAGCAATGAGAACGGCACGCTCCACTGGGGCAGGAGCAACGGCGGCGCTGATGGCCGAGGTGGCGAAGAGGGCGGTGAAGGTGGCAGCGATGATGGTCTTGGAGAACATTTTGAAGTTTGGTGGTTGAAGCGTAAAGCTTGAAGTTGTAAAGTTGGTTGAGTGAAGTGTTTGTTGGTGTTGGAAGTTGTGATTGTGTTGTTGTGATGATGGACTTGAGGTGGGAATTGGGGTGATACTTATACCTTTTGCTGGAGGTTCGGACTGATGCTGTCTGCCTTGAGTTGATGAGCTAGGAGTCGGTGGAATGAAGATCGTCATGGTGAAAAGACTACAATCGTCATGTTCACGAGCTCGATGAACACTGTCTCAGTGCGCAGAGTGTACCGGGTGGTCTTTTGCAAGAAAGGATTCCTTCGCTGAGCACAAGGCTGAGGCAGAAGTCACTGATCTTCACGGTTGATACTGTTTTATCTGTTGCGACAATATACCGCACACTCTGTCTTAGGTGGTACCCAGTGGATACGCGTATCCACCACCGACCTCATTGGCCGACCGCACTGAACTGCCACTCTTTCCACAGCCCCGTGGTACATAGAAGCCAAAGACAACCATGATCATACTATGCCTTTCCTAATCATTGACGTCATACATCCAGCAAAATTCATGGAGTTACAACGGTGCACCAAGTAGGCCATCCCTGCGCCACAACCCTCGAGGCTTCGATCGCCATTCCGAATGCCGAGAACGTCCAAATTCCCGCGCGAATGAAATGTAAACTAAGGTGAAGGCTATTCCAAAAACTGAAATCTTTGGTATTCTCGCGCGAGCGGAGGATATTCTTACGCGATCGTCATCCGACAGGGCTGATCGTGGGGTGTTTGGGGAAATGCGATTGTTTCGGCCCCACGTACGCCCTAGATTCAGCCCCAAAGTCGAAGTCCGTTCACCCTGCGTAGTTTAATTAGATCTAAAAATTGATGGCCTTGTTTCGAATAGGCGAGCTTACAGTCGTACGGGTCGGGGAGTACGGACCCTCGGGGCGTCGATCGAGGCGAGGTTCTCCGCTGCGTGGAAGTAAACAGAGGTATCATTGGAGATACCGACGCTGGGATCTACAGATCTGCTCATGCTGGAGGCATAACTTGACATTTTCTTTTCTCAATTATTGGATAATTGGAGAGGTTCCTGCATAGTCAGGCACGGTCGGAGTAGAATGATCTGCCGCTTGGAAACACGTGTGGATACAGACCAGGAGTACGCATACTCGCATAGCATAAACATCACTACTACTACTAATCTCCATAGCTTACTTCAATCTAACCCTTGTCTGTGAGCATCTATTCACCAGGTTTTTTATGCCTCCAAAATACAACACGTCCGGGGCATACAACAATCTCACAATTCGCTATCACCAGGCTGTTCAGCTTCAAGTTTTTCTGCCTTATGATCAAGAAGGCCACCAAACCATTGTTCAGCAACTTTCAAATGCGCACTGTGTACCACTCTAGTGTGGCTCATCCTGACCCCACAAATCCAACGCGGGTCCTTGAATCCTGAAGATCTTCCGTATCACAAGGAACGTCATTGGCGCACAATACGAGCTAAGAAGTGACCTTATAGGACGTGGATAAATCCCAATGGGTGCCCCTGCTACGTTTGCCTGTTGACAAGTCTGTTTTACGTCCGTAGCCTGAGACCACCCTTCCGACCGCATGTATCGATCCTAAACAATCTGTCTCTGAAATTTCTTTTCGTCCGTATCAAAGAAATCACTCAGTGACGTCAAATCTCGAGAACTAATAGGTTGCCTAACGCCCTGTGCTGCCTCAGCTCGGAAAGTGGCAACGAGTTCGGCTACCGAAGTCATATGGGAAGGAACGGAGGGGGGAGCAACTTTGAATCGACGGACGTGGCACGATATGCGTTCACTGTTTCTAGAGAAAGCTTCACGGGGTGTGTTGTCGCACGAAACAGCTAGAATCTGCTTTGCGGCATTTGCAAACTTCGAGTGAAGATTTTGGAGAAGACGTGTCTCATATGACATAGGGAACGCGATCTCATCAAATTCTGAGATTGTACGTTTAATTTGTACAGAATTTTTCTTAATCGGAATTGTATAATTGGTCACCTTTTGTCCCGCGCCCCTTGATTACTGCGCAGCAACGCTTCGCTATTCGATTGCACTATTCAGCAATTTCGGTTACTAAGTTTGATACCCAACTTTGGTATTCGTTATTACGCATACTTTGACAATTACGTTGATCTCGAGTAATGTAGTCCATAACTAGATACACCCACCCAACAGAACAAAATCAATTATCTAACAAACACACCACCCAAAACTATCTTCACCCTTCTCGCCTATCAATAAATGATATAGGAAGCTTTACAATCAACAATAACTCCCCACACCAATAATCATAATTTACTACCCTCCACCGTCCTAACCATAAACCCCATCCTCGGAAAATGAACACCCACATCTACCTCCCCCCTCTCCAAGGGCCTCACAACCACCTCCTCAACCCCGATCCCTACTAAGCTCCCAACCGTCGGATTTCCCCTTCCCGTATCATCCGGCACCACACTAACCATCACACCAGGCACCAATCCCCTCTGCCTATCCAACTCCTCATTCGGCGCCCCCGCCACAGGCACCAGCTCCAATGCCTCCTTCCCCTCAAGCCTCCGAATCTCCTCCTTCCACCTCGTGTCTCCCGGTGCAACAGTAGTCTGTAGATCACGCAGCGAAGCGATATACTCTTCGAACCGCTTAAACCAAGCCCATACCCCAGGATACCTTTCCTTGTTAAACACGCCCTGCGTCCCACTCCCCCCTTCCTCCCTCGAACTCACGTTCCCACCCGTAAGATCATCCACACCTTTCCCGGCCGCGATCTCCCCGCCCCATTTCAACTGGTAATACAGCGCTATGTCCGCGAGACAAGGGGTCTCCGTGGGCAGCAACCACGTGCTGGACACGAGCGTGGGTTCTAGGAACGAGAGATGCGCATCTAGCTCGGATAGGTTCGCCGGGATCTTCGCGGCGAGTTTGTCTGCGTCGATTTTGTGGCCGATGAGGTGGGCGCGGTCGGTGCCGAAACGGGAGCGCCAGACGGAGGGGGGGATCAGGCCTGTTGTTGTGCGGAAGAGGGCGCGCTGTATGATCGGTCAGTCAGCGGGGGGTCTTGTTCTACTGTTTCTAAGCTGGTTCTCCGGCTCGGCTCGTGGTGGATTTGCGTTTAAATGGGATGGGATGCGGCTTACGTCTACCCAGAAACCTGCGAAGCCTCGCGCGAGACTGCGGTAGTTCCATCCTGGGATGGGCGGATATACAGATCCCCAGCCATCTTTTGAGGGGAATAAGTGCTCCAATGCTTCGATGATGAGACTCGTGTCGCAGTATATGTCTTTCCCGATGGCTAGGATGGGGATTTTGCGATATGCGAGGCCGAAAGTTGATGTTAAAGTGGGTCTGGGGAGCATGGAGGGGACAGGTATGTATGCTATGTTGTTGGGTTAGTTTGGGTAGGTGGAAGGGTGTAGGTAAGTTGAACAGCATGGTGTTGGAGTGGTTGTAGGAGTAGATGCAATGAGAGACGACGGATGGGATAGCGTACAGAAGGGTATCTGCTTAAGCCGTAGTGTAAGGCGAACTTTGTTCGTGAAAGGACTTGCTGTGATGGGCATGTTAATAAATCATCCTACTTCACGGTACAGCTGAGTACTTTGGACGTACAATCATATCCGAAGAGTAGGACGGGTAGATCGGTAGATGGTGGCATTGTGTAGGATTTGTTCCGGTATACAATTTTAAGACGATTTGCAATGCTCTACTATTTGCAGATACTCTCAACTGGTTGCCTTGAGAGTATTTGAACATCTATGATGGTATGCGTTTACCCCGCTGGGCCGAAGTCAGCCGCTTCGCGTGATACCGAGGTTTCTTTTCACGCGATGAACCGAGTCGTGAGAAGCCGTCGAATGCTTTCGTGGAGATATAAAGGCCCATTAAATAGATGCATGATATTTATCACTGCGGGAAACCTTGATCTGACGTGGTATGAAGATTGTAGTTCGACTTGAGCAGTCTAATTCCAAGGTCTGTTTTGGTGCGGTGCTATGCCCAAAAGCGGATGAAAGACAATACACAATTCCTGGCAGTCTCACATTGGCACTTCCACGCTCCTAGATTGAAGTAGGTCTCATATTCCTCTTCTCCAACCGCCAACATGAAAGCTGCGCCATAATACTCGCGAGTGGTGATATCGATACCAGAGCTGTAACGCCCTCCCCTTCTGTCCCAACCCAGTCCAAACAGACAACGCCTTGCTGAATGCAATGCAGAACAGCTATGCAAATATAGTACATCTCTTGATACACATTCATATGTCCACGGTGTTCGTCGCCACCAATGCCATCTGATGACATGCTTTACTTGACTTCTTTCTCCAACAGCTCCTTCGCCTCGTTGACCTTGGTCGCAAGGTAAGGGCTGCCTCCTCGATCGGGATGGTTCAGCAGCATGAGCTGGCGGTGCTTCTTGCGTAGGAGTTCTTTCGTCACGCCACGTTCACTGGACGCTTGTTAGTCGTGTTCATTTCTTCATTCCACCGTATCCCCTCCCATCTTCAACGCAGTCCTCTCTTTTCCTCCGTAGGTGAAGGGGCGACATACGGCATCTCCAATATCAACGCAGCCTCCTTCCTCGTCATCTTGGGCTCAAACCCGCCCTTGTAGAATCCACGTCCGAGCGCACCCGCACCTCCGCCCGATCTCCGTAATGCAACGAGGCCTGCGCGTCCCTATACCATCATTAGCATCTACCCATGCATCAATCCCTATCCAAACGTACGAAGAAGGCCGCCGCGCCGAGCCCAAGACCCCATACCCAAAGCGACATGCCGGGCTTCTGTTCCTGCTGCTGGTACTGCTGGGGCGGAGACGGCGATTGATAGGTAGGAATCTGCTGGTTTGGGAGCGACATGTGTGATGCGATGATGGATGCGCAGGCGGGAAAAGTTAGGATGCAGGGCGATGGAGCGACCAATCGGAGGCGGGCAGGGTGCGTGTGGGGCGAGGGCGAAATCTTGGCACCGCCGAAAAATAATCGACTCCACCGTTCACGTTCCTGCTATCACGACCACCGTGAACAACTGACCCGCGAGTTTACAGCGGACACCCGCAAACATGAGGATCGAGACGTGCTACTTCTGCTCGGCGCCCGTGTATCCCTCTAAGGTATGCCTCTCTCCCGCACTTCCGAAACCTTCCCGTCTTAGCCTAACTCCCCAGGGCATCACCTTCATACGCAACGATGCGCGCGCCTTCCGCTTCTGCAAATCCAAATGCCACAAGAACTTCAAGATGAAGCGTAACCCGCGCAAGCTCGCATGGACGAAGTCATTCCGCCGCGCGCACGGCAAGGAAATGACCGTCGACAGCACGCTCGCCTTCGCCGCGCGCCGCAACGTGCCTGTGCGGTACAACCGCGACCTAGTGCAGACGACGCTCAAGGCGATGTCGAGGGTTGCGGATATCAGGGCGAAGAGGGAGCGGGCGTTCTACAAGGCGCGGATGCGGGGCAACAAGGAGAGGCAGAGGGCTGAGGACAGGAAGCTCGTCGAGGAGAACCAACACCTTTTGCCACCGAGCGAGCGGTGGGCCGTGCAGAAGGAGGATGAGGATATGGAGGTTGATGTTGAGGCTGTCAAGGAGAAGGTTGCGAAGAGGAGGAAGGAGATCGAGGAGGAGCTGAGCGAGGAGGAGGTCGAGGTGCCTAAGATGAAGAGCAAGAGGAAGTTGAAGATGAAGGTTGGCGGTGGGGCCGAGGAGATGGATGTAGACGAGTGAGCTGGTGGTGGTGTGTGTGTACCGACGAGAAAAGAAATCTGTGCATGGATTTGTGGCATTAGCTTATTGCGGAGCCATGGGCTCATGTGGGAAGCATAGGCGTTGGGCGTCAAGGAAAATAACGGATAAGTTATGAATAGGATACCAATTCAGCATTCAGCGCTGTCACATCTTGCCTTGTCCTTGAGTAGTCATTTCATCTGATTCAGCCCAGCATATCCAAAACTAACTCGCGGCCTTAACACACCATCTCAAATCCTTCACTCACACCTCCCATTCTCTCATGCTACCCATCTCATCCCCAAGTCTACATCCCTCCAGGCCAATATACATCGCCCCAACCACAAACCCCAGCATATCCAACCCTCCTTGCACTCTTGCTCCCCAC
The DNA here is from genome assembly GCA_019828545.1 of Paracamarosporium sp. OC-R06-R3. Classification (NCBI taxonomy): domain Eukaryota; kingdom Fungi; phylum Ascomycota; class Dothideomycetes; order Pleosporales; family Didymosphaeriaceae; genus Paracamarosporium; species Paracamarosporium sp. OC-R06-R3. The sequence goes on along the minus strand of JACVRA010000310.1, from coordinate 187,318 downwards.
ACCCTCAAAACATCTCACGACTATCACCCCTCATAACAGCACGATTCGCAATTCAAGTACACCATCTCCTCTCCTCTACGCTACATACATATCAATTTCCGCAATACTCATACACACACCAGAAGAAACCCCCACTACCTACCCCGCTACACGGACTATGTCTATTGGTGATCAAAATCTCGCCTCCGGAAAAAGGAAGTGAGCCAGTGTGGGGTTTTAGTATGAAGGACGCGTCGCTGGTGAAGGAGGCCGTGGTGTGTGGAAGTCCGGAGAAGTCACGGTAGGTAAGTGTGCACTTTGAGGACTTGACAGACCAGTCGTAGATAGTATTAGATGTTCCGAGGGGTTGGGGTGCAGGGACGGTAGAAGGAGGTTGTGGGGGGAACGATGATGGAGTGCAGGGGTGCGTGGAAGGCTGGGGGATGGAATTTCTTGATGACATGGCAGCCGAAGCTGGGACTGACACCTGTAATGGTAGTGACTATTCCGTAATGAGGGAGAGGTGGAGAGAGGTAGGGCGAGTATGGAGAGGGAAGGAAAGATAAGGGTAAGTAGAGGCGGATGTCTAGAAGTAAGCAATTTGTGGTTGGGACTGTGAGGAGAAGTATCCGACCCCGCATCTAGTTATGCATGTCATTGATCTGAAGCATGGTTGGTACCCGATTGTTCTGAAGTAGTGCGAGTCAACTAGAAAGACGGTTCGAATAAACAGGTCACAATCTTCGGCACACCAAGAAAGTCAAGTCAAACTGATACCGACACACGAGTACACCGGCACAATCAGAGCGACACAGCTTCGGAAACAGTCGTATGAAATCTATACACAGGATGCAGTTGCTCAGTCTTGCGGTCGCAGAGATTCGGTCGGCGTCGGGTTGATAGGAGAATTTTGTCCGGCTTCCACGAGCAACCTGCCGCACCTTCTCCTCGTGGAACACTATATTCATACAGTCCATGAACCTTCACCCGCTCCAACTCTTTTCCCCAAATCATTCTTACTCCTCGTCACCGAACTCGGCACGTCCCTGCTTCGAGTTGAGGTACTCGTTCCTGCGCCACAAATTAGCTTTGTGCCCAATATCCTCGTTCCCTTTATCTCCATTCCACGGAATAACAACATGCTGGCTTTGGAAAGCCGTGTACTCCAGCTCTTTCGTCGTTTTCGCCTTCATCGTCTCCGTCCACTAGGAGTTCGGGCTGTACTCACCGCTCAATAGCCCATTGCATCGTGCTGTACGCCACGATGAACGGCGGCACAACGTAGAGAATCTGGTTGCGCGCTCTCCTGACCGTGTTCCACACGCCCTTGGTGAAGAAGCCGGCGAACGGACGCTGTCGGTTCGAGGAAAGTTGGTACGTCACGATGCCCTTGCCGGGCTGGCCTCCGCCCTCGTAGGGGTTACCCCAGCCGCCAATGTGCCATCTGGATTTCCCTGTTAGCCATGTCCTGACTGTCACAATATCTGTATGTATATGATGGTGGTGCGATGTCAATTGCGATGCCAATTGATGAAGTCTTCGGAAGGGTTCGGTGTTGTGTAAGGGCCGTGGGCGACGTACGTGATTTTGTGGCGTGCGCCGTTCGAGGTAGATCCGCCGGCCATGGTGTTTAGGTGCAATTGAGCGGAGATTGGGGATGCGCGGGATCGAGGAGGGTTGGTAAGGCGGGTTCGTGTGTTGGAGCGAGGTTGCGGCGAGCTTGAAGACGGAAAAGCTTGGCGCGCAGCTGTCTTGATCGGGTAAGGTCGGACCGGTAGCAGCCGATATTGACCACTCAGGGAGAGCATGTTTGAAAGCTCAGGCAACACCATGCATCACGACAAGTCCATATTTGACAACACTGGACATTGGTCAACCAAAAGGACAGACTTTCGTAATATACACATATTGAAACAAGCAGACCGGAACACCAAAGATGATCTGAAGAGAGAACCAGTCCCATGCATCCATCCATCGAAACATACAGTCCAATGCGTCGTTGTCTCTCTAGTGCGATCAAACCAATGGGTATCATAAGCCGTTCTCCACCATACTACGTCGGCACACAGACACCCTGGCCAACCTTCAACTCATCGCAGTCCAAACTCTCATTTCCCTGCAACCCCAATAGGTCCTCTACACCCAAACCATACGTTTGGGCGATGTCCCAACAGGTATCTCCCTTCTTAATCGAAACTTCAGTAGTGTCTTCACCACAGTGAATCTGCGGACGTCCATGATCAGCTTCTGACCCGCCAGCTCCACCAAGAAACCTAAACATGAGAAGCAGAAAGACAATGACAAGAAGTGCGAACGGTAGCATCATCTTCACGCTTTCGCGGTTGCTCTTCTTGAGCTGTGCATTGTGTGCTTCGATCTCTGGGGCGGAGCGCAGCGGACGTTGGCCTTGTGGGTAGAGGTCGCCGTAGCGATTGCCAGACTCAGACTCGTAGATGGTGCCGTTGGGGGCGCGGAAGGTGTAGGTTTGCGTGTCAGCGTCGTAGCCGATGCGCTGGAAGCCTTCGGGGAGGCGTTCTGCGTCCTAAGAATGGGTTAGGATGCTGCCACGGATGAATGGTGGGCGCGTGAAGCTTACGCTCTCGCGGTCTGCCCAGCGACCCATAGTGATATAAGTAGTGTACTGCAAAAGTCTAGGGATTAAGTGGAGAGGTTAGTGGGCGAACAACGGTGTGTGGTTGTTATATGTGGTCTGTTGGATTGCTACAGGGACTCGGAGGTCTTGCGTTGAGGGGTGGCTCAGCTCCCAGTGAGCGCTGAGAGTGGAGTGACGCGTGCGCATATGCCTGACTGGATAGCTTGGCGGCGTATGAGGTCGTGATTGGCGATCACGCTAGCAATGGACATCGCATGTATGTCTCCTCTATATTGTGATGAGAGACTTGTGGCATGTTCATGATCGTCAGGCAAGCATTTGGAGACATTCGCGAACGACTGAATTGGGTCTGGGAAGCAGCCAGTGAACTCAGGTAGCTGGTGCGTAAACGGGACTGCGTGTGGGAATTTATACAGATTTGGGTAACGGTTGCGACTATCCACGACATTCGTCAGTAGGGTACATTCGCGTTGTTCACATCAGAAGCTGGTATTCACAAAGTTGCTGGATGCAGCTGGACTGTGGCGGAGAATACTTCTTGAACAGACATGAAGAGGGGTTCAATTGCATGTGTACATGGAAGTTCTCGAACATTGTATTATGCAGGATTCAGCGGATTCCAATGATCAATAGAAAGAGATCTTCCTTACATGACGATATAGAGTGATGTTGGACGATGGACTTGTGACTGGAAGGCGCGACTTAGTCATCTACCGCGGCGAAACTCGGACGAACAATTTCGACGACGACATCACCTAACGCCGACCCTCGCCCCATCACCCAAGCGCCACCTCACCGATCACCCGTCGTCCTCCTGTGCATGGTAGGCTGCAGAGGCGCGCATTTCCATCCACCCTTCCCCCTCCGCCCTCTATCCCGCCATGTCAACGCTTCTTCGCCGCTCCGGTCAGATCGCGCGACTCTCCAGACCTAACCTTCGCGCCGCATCAAGATCACCGTTCGCCGTCCGCAGACGGATACCAGTCCCCCAGTGCGTATATGCGCAGCAACACTCGCGGTTATTCGCCACCGGGCCTCCCGAAGAGCCCAAGGACAAGAAGCAAGATGAGATAGCAAAGGGCAAACAGGGCCAGGCGGAGAAGCCTGAGTCCGAAAATGCGGCGAGAAGCTCAGAATCGAAGACGTCGAAATTGTCGGAAGAGGAGGAGAAGTTATTAGACCAGCTCGTGTCTTTCGTATCAATGGGCGTACCCAAGGCGCAGAAGCAGGCGATGCAGGATGCAGTAAACGAGATCAAGAGAACGGGAATTCCCAAGGAACTGCGCGAGGAGATGGAAAGATTGCAGCGGGGCGAGAAGCTAGACTTGGCTACCGCGGCCAAGATCTCGCGGTTAACTACAAATTTCGCGCGGAAAACCGCCGAAGACCAATTGAAGGCCAGCTCGGAAGAGCCAAAGCAGAAGTCCGGGGCCCACGATCCGGGGCCAGGGCAACCGCAGGGAGACAAGAAGAAGTCGGAACAGGACAAGGGTGGCCCGCAGTTTGGCGCTCCCCAGAACATGGACTGGAATACCACACTCATCACTGCGTTCCTTGCATGGCTGACGTACCGAATGATTGTACCTGGGGAGAATGCCAAGGAGATCACATGGCAAGAGTTCAGGACAACGTTCTTGGACAAGGGCCTTGTGGAGAAGATTGTCATTTTGAACGGCAACAGGGCCAAGGTACATCTACACCGCGAGGCTGTAGCATCCATGTACCCTGACTCGCCCGCCGCCAGCCAGAACTTCTACTACTACTTCACCATTGGATCTGTAGAATCGTTTGAGAGGAAGATGGACGATGCGCAGTATGAGCTGCAAATCCCCAGCCACGAACGCATACCAGTCTCCTACGCAAACGAAATTTCCTGGTTCGGTACGCTTCTCTCCTTCGGTCCTACTTTGCTCCTCCTGGGTTCCCTCTTCTACTTTACACGACGCGCCGGTGGTGGCAGTGGCGGAAACAGTGGTATCTTCGGGATGGGTCGAAGCAGGGCGAAGAAATTTAACCACGAGACGGATATCAAGGTCAAGTTCGCAGATGTTGCTGGTATGGATGAGGCCAAGCAGGAAATCACCGAGTTTGTTTCTTTCTTGAAAGAGCCCGCACGCTTCCAGAAGCTGGGTGCCAAAATTCCCCGTGGAGCCATCTTGTCTGGACCTCCCGGTACGGGTAAGACGCTTCTTGCCAAGGCCACTGCAGGAGAGTCAGGTGTCCCCTTCTTCAGCGTTAGCGGTTCCGAGTTCGTTGAGATGTTCGTCGGTGTTGGTGCGTCTCGTGTGCGAGACTTGTTTGCCAATGCCAGGAAGAGCACGCCCTGCATTATATTCATTGATGAAATCGATGCTATTGGTCGATCTAGGGCTAAGCAAAACTTTGGCGGCGGCAACGATGAGCGCGAAGCTACGCTTAACCAAATTCTTACCGAGATGGATGGTTTCAACACCACTGAGCAGGTTGTTGTGCTTGCAGGTACCAACAGACCTGATGTTTTGGACAAGGCTCTCATGCGACCTGGTCGATTCGATAGGCACATCAACATCGATCGTCCGACTATGGAGGGCCGTGCTCAGATCTTCGCCGTGCATTTGAAGAAGATCGTCACAAAGGAGGACATTGAGTTCCTGCAGGGCAGACTAGCTGCACTTACCCCTGGCTTTTCTGGCGCTGACATTGCCAACTGCGTCAATGAAGCTGCCTTGATCGGTGAGTCCATCTACACAATTCAATTGCAACCTGTTACTGACCCATCGTAGCTGCCCGTCACGCCGCTGACTCCGTAACAATGGTGCATTTCGAATCTGCCATCGAGCGTGTAATTGGTGGTCTTGAGAAGAAGTCCCTCGTCCTCAAGCCTGAAGAAAAGAAAACCGTCGCCTACCACGAAGCTGGCCACGCTATCTGCGGTTGGTACTTCAAGTGGGCGGACCCGCTACTTAAGGTCTCCATCATCCCACGTGGTCAGGGCGCGCTGGGTTACGCGCAGTATCTTCCTGCCGGCGACACATACCTCATGAACGTCAACCAGCTTATGGACCGCATGGCTATGACGCTCGGTGGACGTGTATCTGAGGAGCTACACTTCGACACCGTCACATCTGGCGCCAGCGACGACTTCCGCAAGGTTACTCAAATGGCAACCATGATGGTAACTAAGTGGGGTATGACGAAGAAGATCGGATACATCTACTACGAAGATGACCAGCAAAACCAACTTCAGAAGCCATTCTCCGAGGAGACCGCAAAGAACATTGACTTTGAGGTCAAGAGGATCGTCGACGAGGCCTACAAGCAATGCAAGGATCTCCTTACTGAGAAGAAGCACGAGGTTGGCCTTGTCGCGGAAGAGTTGCTGAAGAAGGAGATGCTGGGACGCGAGGATATGATTCGATTGCTTGGCCCGCGGCCGTTTGAGGACCCGCAGGACTTCCACAAGTACTTCGGCGGTGAGCACGGCAAGGTTCCCGGGCTCATTGAACCCCACGGCGGAGAAGGAGGTGTGAAGGGACCGGTTGTGCCGCCAAGCCCGGCAACGTTCAAGAGCATCGAGGGCGAGGCGCGGCGGTGAGAGTGCTTGACGATTGGCATTTGTAATGTATGGAAGTTTTCTTTGTTAGCATTGGTGAGGTATGGGCTCTCTTTCCACTCTGATATATCCTGAGTACTGAGGGCAATGGAAGACTGTATTATATCATATCATAGAGTGCCCGCTTGACGGGTTGTAAAATAAGGTATAAGCGTCGCAATGAGGCATTGATATCCTTTTGAGTTCGTTTACGTTTATATTGACCGGAGCAAACTGTTTTTCTATGTTGGTTTCTTTACGTGATGTTTACTCGCTCGAAGATATGAAGGGGCTGTTCTGCACACCGCTTGTATTATCTCGTCCTCCCTTTTCGTCCTGCTCCCATCTGTGCTCACCGGCTGTTTGCCCTCTCTATTTTGCCTTAACTCGAAACTCATGCCATAAGCTTGCGAATTGCCTGGTTCCTGGGCGGTATATGTCTTACAACAAGACGCGTTGGGTCTTCTTAGACGAACCTTTATTACTTATACCGGTCTTCTTCTTATCAAAAAAAGGTGACCATGTAGGCATGTGCCCATAAAGGCTGAGACAAAACGAAGGGTGAGCATGTGCGCCCCTCGTACAGTTTATTCCTCAAAGCAGAAAAAATAAGGGGCTCGGATGGTCTCACACTAATGAAGCGGGTTGGAGATGATGTCATTATAATATATACCAAGTGGTGGATGATAACACATTGTAAGCAATACAGCTAAAACTAATAGTGAGGTCACTCTATTCCTTCCGCCATGCACTCTCGGTTCGCAACCATTCCCGGAAATCCTTCAAGAATGGATACTCCTTCCTATTCGCCTCCACATCAACGCCGAATCCATCGCTTTTGAACCAATCATACATCTTCCCTAAGTGCTCATGCAACGCCCACTTCAGTCCCTTGCCCACAATCTCGAACGTCTCCGGCAGCTGTTTTCCCGTTTCCTCCTCGAAAACACGCTGAAAGTCCCGCAGCGAAATGTCGTCACCCGCCAACGCAATCGCCCTATTCCTGTACTGCTCCGACTCTGCCTTGAGAAAAGCCTCCGCAGCAACCTTCCCAATATCCTTGGTGCTAACGAACATGATCTTCGAATCATCCCCATTAATGCGCCACATACTCACGAACGCCTTGCCCAGAAAATTATCGCTAAGATTCTCGTAGAATGCGACCGGTCTTAGAAATGTATACGTTCCCCCACTCTTCTTACTCTTCTCCACAATATCCCTCTCGATCTCATACTTGCTCGCAAAATGCGGGACCACCGTCCCCGTATTATCGCTATCCCGCCCACGGTCCGTAGCCGTAAACACAATATGCTTCACTCCAGCGTCCACCGCGGCTTTCGTCATGGCTTTACCCTCTGCTTCCTCGCGTTTGGGATTCTCGGGGGTCGTCATACTGAAGAAACCCCATGGTTTCGGGATCTGTGCGAAGATGGCGGACGGGTTGGAGAAATCACCTTGGATGAGTTTGACGTTTGGTTTTGTGGAGAGGGCGAGCGCAGAGCGGGACTGAGTGTTGCGGGTTAAGGCGTAGATTTCGAACTGTTGGGTGGGATGGGAAAGGAGGGCAGTGATGAGGGCTCCGCCTTGTTTGCCGGTTGCACCGGTGACCAGGATGCGGTGGAGAGGTGATTGTGCCATCTTGATAGATTGGTAATGAGTCGGTTGATGGAATGTCTTATTGGATTGGTATTGATGGCTGTAGTGGGATAAGATTGTAGATGGATTGCTGGATCCGATGTCATTTTCCCCTCGTGCGAGACTCTGTATTTATGCAATTCGGGCTCAATTGGGATCTTGGGAACTTTCCTCCGACTCTACCTACCGTAGACTTTTGCACAAGCCGGTTGAGCTAGTTCAGCGTTAGCCAATCAAATCATTGAACAAAACAGTTAAAGTGGGATTCACGGCCTCTGGTTTGCTGAAGCTAGCCGGCTTGTGCAAAAGTTTACGGTAGGCCTGCTTGGTCGACTCTTCAGTCACGTGTAGCATCCTCCAATAATACGCTGCCATTGGATTCCGTTCAGACCTTCTATTGGTTTAGATAACACGTGACCTAAAAACAATTTGTCAGCCTCGGTACAAACAGTGTGCGAGCTGGCATATTGTGTTTCTACATTAAATAAGATTGGGGTTGTAGGGTTGCTGTGAGGCTGGTGCTTTAGGCCGGACGCCTTGCGTGGATCGCTTGATCCCGCTTCGGGCGTTGACGTAGAATGTCGGGGGAACTTCAGTACGGGGGCCAATCAGAAACCGTCTGTGTGATTATCAGGGCGGATGTGACTGACGCTTCAGGGCGCACGATGAGAGATCCAGATTAGCGAGCGAAAACCTCCGATTAGAGGACTTATTGATGTTATCGACTTAGATTCTGCCTTGAATACTCTAAGTTTCTGAAAGGTGTTGTTTCCAAAGGGAGGTAACGTCAACTGCTCAGGTGGATGCTTCCGTCACGCTAGCTCGGTGCTAGCACCCGACTCAACTTTTCTTTATGATCTTCTTCTTGCCCTGCTGATACATTCTGATCTATACATCACATGTTTACAAACCTTTAGATGTCGGCTTTTTTTCTCTTGTCCTTTCTTTGCTGACTGAACACGACTTCTTGCTCGCCAATACACATTCTACCATCCTCTTTGTTATATCCATGATCGTCATGCTCGCTCGCTGAATTATCTGTTCCAACGTCGCCGCGCGCCGCGCCCTCCGTAATCCTTCTGAGCTTGTTTCCTATGTTGTTCGCCCCATAACCCTTATGACCATGGCCGCGCTGACTACCTCGCAAGTCAGCACCGTCGCCTAGGGTGGGCACGGCTTCACCGTTCTTGCCCACGTTCTATAGTGATTGGTTTGTTGTGGGTCTTCTTCATGGCGCTAGTAGTATTGACTGTGTTATATAACACTGGAACTAGGTAAATCGAGTGATGACGCCGGTATTGTTCATGGCACCGGTGGGGCTTGCGAACAGTATTTTCGGAGGGAATGAGCAGTAGACTGACGGTTCTAATGTTGATTGTAGGGCACTTTGCTATTGGAGTGGTGCTATTCGTGGCGACTATTTTGTACACGATGTTTTTCCATCGGCTGTTTTCGGCGGGATGGTCACTGGAAATCTTCGTCTTGGTAGGTCGCGTTCCTCATTCTTAGAGAATGAGATATGGATGATGTGTGTTGTTTAAAACTGACGTGACGCTTACATCGGCGCGACCACGTTATGGGCTTGGAGCTCCGGTGCTATACGATGCGGTATAGCTGCGGTGTGAATTTGGGGCATCCCTTCGGTGGCTCCTGCAGTATCTCACCATCCATGAAGCCATGCACGTAAGCCGTACCTACGACCTCGTACTCTCGCTTTGTCGGACGAAATCTAGCCTTACGTAGGATAAGGGGTACGGAAGCCGTCTCTAACACGACAATCTCGTCACCAGGAAGTGCCTGTCTGCAAGAAGCTAGCAGCCCGCTCTTGGTGACGAGAAGCTTTCGATCCCACTTCGACTCGTATCGAGCACCTTTCGGTCCTTTCCATAGAGATTGCCAGCGAGCGGCTCTTTCTGCGCAGTTGGATACATTGTTACATCCTAAAAGGCTAGAATACCATTCACAAAAACGGACCCTATAACGAGGCAGATCACTTTCAGTCAATCTACCTCCAACCTCCGCCATATCTACAGTCATAGTTCGAACAATGATGTCCCATTGCGCAGAGTTTGATTCGTCAGCTGCACGACAAGTTAACAGATGTGGCGGTAACGACACGAAGAAATCCAAATACTGATCTGGGTATGCGGTGGGCCTTCGATCCAGTTCTGGGCCACGTATAATGACATCCAGTCGACGGCCAATGGCGACCATTACATCGCCTTGTATAACGAAAGGATATCGATACGGCACTACTGGTCCACCTGCAAAGTACAGCTTTTTCTTGAATACAGGATCCAGAGGTGCGAAACCTGAGTGAAAGTCAGGGACCCATGATGGTAAACGGTGATTCCGCGGTCTTCGAGGGTTGCGTAGCGTGTCAAAACAAACGAAGTCTAGGTTCTTGTAATGATTCAAGATACTTGTCGTTGTATCAACGCACACCCGTCGGAAGCTCTTTCGATAATCCGGTCGTATGCTTATATCCTCTGCTGGCCCGAGCATAGCATAAATTTTGTCAAGCTCGCTCGACGCATGATGGCCTTGAAACAAGAAGAGAAGGTCTGGGAGGGTTGGTCGTTGTTGTAGACGCGCAATTCGTGTACGCTCAATGTGGATATTCATCAATATGCAGATATTCGATTCCAAGACATGCAGTGTTTCTTCCACCTCATCCTTCTTATGAGCAGACATCCAGCACATGTACTCAATGTATCGCCATTCTAAAGAATCATGTCCACATAACAGTTTGATCCCTTGTGCTAAGAGCAGTTCCTGGACAATCCATACCCTGGACCAGAGCGGATTGGTTGTGAAAACATATTGAAGGGCCTGGATTTCAAGAGCATTGACGATGTATTCTTTTTGGACAGATTTTGCGTCAGCCAATCCTTTAAAATCTGCCTTTATCGAAGTCCCAAGTTTTCTAACCGTTTCGAAAGCAAGCTCAGTATACGGATTGGGTTCGCCTAGCCACACTAAGTCCATTGCTGCTCGCTGGTATATCTTTCCCATCTCGCGCACCTGTTCGTTGCGTTCGTCTATACTGCTTTGATCGATGCATATCTGGTCGATCCAGAGAACTCGTTCCCCGTGGCCGTGGCGAAGGTGAGTAAGTAGTGCATGAAGAGAAGCTGTGATGAGCAAGGAATGACCTTCTATCGCGATTTCGGTATCAGGTTCTTCCTTACCCCACACGTAAGAGACACCTAAAGCTTTGGTCAGTTCGCTTGCTCCTTGACAACACAAACTGCCGAACTGCCTACTCTCGTAAAAGGGGTGGAAATGAAGATCGCATTCTGCAAGAATGCCGTCAATAGGAGCATCTTCGGGTCCAGGGCTGAGATAGAAGAGCCGAAAAGCCCCAGGCGGCGTCAGTGGTCTGTATTTGTACGGTAGCATTGCGCATTGTATGATTCGAAGCAAGGGTTCGAGATCGAATCTGAATTATAGATGTGTTTACAGTTTCTTAGATAGGGGAGATGATAGAGGTAAAATGTCTATCCAGAGTAAATAATTGATATGTAATAGGAAGGCTACGCCCGAGAACTCCGTCCGCATAAGCGGGTAAGAGCATAACTGATGTTACAAACCCCTACATAATTTCCAATTCAAGTGGCGAATCAGATCACGGACGAATTTTTGAGCTTACCTGTTAAGTGCAACGTTGCTCAGCTTCCGCAGGGATTTTTAGTTGAGCCACCGCCTAATGATGCCTAGCCCTTGTCCCCCGCACGGTGTGCAGCGGTTCAGCCTCACCAGGAATTTGTACTCCAAGCGCATTTTGTCAGCGTGAAATGCATAACATGGTGTGCGTAAGGGAAAGAGTTTTGCCAACAATAGATACAAAAAGTAGTTTTGGAATTGTTCAATAACCTTCCAATTATAGACCTAAAGGCTCTGAGCACTCTGCACGTCTGTCCTTGCACATGTAGATATAGGAAAGGTTAATCTCTAAGGGAACAGGCAGAACAAATCATCACTGTGAACTTTATGTCTTTAACAAACATTGATAAATCGAATGATCCTCTGAAACTCATCGGTTCCTAACAAACCCATGCCATAATCGTGCGAATAGGATAATACCCGTTGTGTATGCTACATTGCTCCATCGAGTCATTAGAAAAGTGAAGGTATAGGCGCTCGGTTGCGGCTATAGCTGCTAAGAGAGACTCGTGAAGGAACCATATAAATAATCGTGTGGCAGTTGGGATAAGCGCGGCGAACCAGAAGTCCAAGCCAATGGGAAAATCTATGTCAACGAATTCGCAATGCGAGGCTAGCGGATAGCTGTTTAGTCCACGGATGCTTCGCAGATCTAGCTCCTCTAATTCTAGGGCAGCCGAGTTATTTGCCTCGAATTCTCCTGTATAGCTCTCATCTGGCGAGCTTTGTCCATCGGTAAAACATTCCCGATACGTCCCATTCTCTTGAATTGTCTAACTTGAGACCACCGTATTATTCAGAAACTGCACGGCGATGGTTGCTGGCAATGCATCTTCCTGAAGAGGCCAGCTACGGAATATCCAAACACTTCATGGAATACGAGCTCGAGCTTCAAGAGACAGTTCTCTTAGAGATTTAGTTTGGGTTTGCGCGTCTCTCCGATGAGCTTCAATAGATAGTAGCTTAGTGTCAGAAACGGTAGCCATTCGTTCGGCATCTAATACTAGACTTGTCATGGCGCTTTTGTCAATAGACGCCATTTCGTCGATCTGTATGGGGTGGAGAGAGTATTCATCCGGTACAAACGGAATACGTGTCCATCCGGAATAAGACCCATTTCTATGAATCTCTTAGTACTTACCTCCTAAGCAGTGAGAGAATAGAATGGAACCCTTCTTACATTTTCTCTCCTAAACAACCTCTTCAGTGCCATAAGATCATTCAACCGTGTTATCTGACACAAGGGAAGCCCGTTCTCACTCGGATTCCAAGACCATCAACCCAAACGTGGGAGATGGCTATATACCTGGATGTTGCCGATCGAGAATGTACTCGTAGCGTTTGCGTTAGAGCTGTACTAGTATCGCGTCCAATCAAGATAATTGGAATTTCATCTCGACGGATGATGCGGACAACATCGCAATAAGGCGTCGAAATCATCGAACATATGCAATGGTCGGCGGTATGCCGGGCCCTATAGGTAACCGTGTTAGTGTCGTATGCAATGCATGCCGAGTACTCCGAGTAACTTTTGTAGTCAGCGAACCACTAGGATGATCTTTCTAGAGTATCCAGGTACGAGAAAGTCTCAAGGTCGTAAGTTCTGGAGAGATGGTGGACTTGGCGAAGATACCACCCGTTTGAAATCATCTGCTCTTTAAATCGCTGCAGATCTAGAGGTAACAATGGTTGGCACTTGGCATGGTCCTTGAATGTATTTGGACGACTAGAAGAGTGAAGAGGGCATTCCCTAGCCGTAGCTTTGACACAGCTCTAGCCTTAATCGCTTCTTCAGCACGGGCGGCATTATCATAGATTCTGGTCATTGGAATCACCATCTTTCGTGAGCCTCATGCACCTCATGAACATGATTCGTGGCCTGGCCGATTGATGGGAGAATCAGGTCAAGACTACATGTCAGGATAGTAAAATGTCGAGTTGAGCTTCAGGCTAAGTGAAAATCGAATGCCGGAGTGCTTTACAAACCTTTCGAGAGATGGGTTGTGCAGGAGAAAAATAGAAATTTGTAACAGGGGAGCATTTAGAAGCTCCATAGTCAAGGCTTGTCGAAACAGATTTATTATGTGGCAAGGCGGACAATCGGGGGCTGAGCGGCTACACCATCGGCAGTGCATTCAGGGGAGCGCACTCTCACAGCTAACCAGTCAAATGGCCGTTCAGTGCAAATGCGGTCAATTTTCACGACAGGCGTCTCGCCGCGTCATCTATGTAAGTCTCAGCCTTCTGAGTTGCACCCTGGTTGATGTCTACCATTGTCCTAGATGGTGTACAGCGATTCATCCTTGCATAAGAGTACGTACCCCGTGTGCTTTTTATCTGTTTGGAGCACATAAAAAGCCTTTAGAGTGAACAAGTCGTGGGACAGTAAACGACGACTTGTTCATGAGGCGTTCGTGCTGGAATGGCAAAAGCTCCCCAATGAAACAGAATTTCACAACCATACAGTAACATATTTCGAAGATTTGATGGAAACAACAAGTTTAGGCCTGCTATTCATGCTATGAAAAAGGAAACAAAATTATAAAGAGCGAGCAGTTACGCAGTCGACTTGAGATGGGAGATAATCACGTGATCCATGCGCTTATCGATAAACTTAGCGTGAATGTACCCCTGCCCGAAAAAAACTGGCGCGAAACCTTCAAACGTGAAAGACACACGACAAAAGGACAGCGCAACAACACATTAGAAAAGATGTCTTCGATATCGTCATACTCCTCTAACGATGAGGACTTACTGGAACAAAATGGGTCTCGGAAGAGGAGGAGACTGTCGCCGACCGACAATCCTGTGCAGCAACCACTTGCCACTGCTTCGCGCATCAAAGCAAAACCAACTACCACATCATCACGTGTTCAAAATGGACCTGGGGACATTGCTCAACAAAAAACATCAAGCGCCTCCAGCTTTGCTTCGTTAAATGTCTCTCCGTGGTTGATCGCATCGCTTGCATCCATGGAAATCAAAAGGCCTACCGGAATTCAAAAAGCGTGCATTCCAGAAATACTGAAGGGAAGTGACTGCATTGGTGGTTCACGTACTGGTACAGGTAAAACAGTTGCCTTCTCAGTACCTATCCTGCAGAAATGGTCTGAAGATCCGTGCGGTATTTACGCAGTGATGATTACGTACGTAGTATGTCAAAAGAGCGCGCCGGATACAGCATACTAATACGCATATAGTCCTACAAGAGAACTCGCTATTCAGATATTTGAACAGGTCAAAGCTATCGGCGCACGCCAGTCCGTCAAGGTCATTTTAATCACGGGAGGTGCAGATCAGCGTGAGCAAGCACTCCAGCTCGCATCGCGTCCACATATAGTAATAGCGACTCCTGGGCGCCTTGCAGAACACATCAAAACCTCCGGAGAGGACACGATATGTGGTCTAAGACGAGTCCGCTTTGTCGTGTTCGACGAAGCAGACCGCCTTCTTGCTCCCGGCAAAGGATCCATGCTGCCAGATCTCGAGACATGTCTATCAGTCTTGCCAACGCCAGACCGAAGACAAACTCTATTGTTCACTGCTACGGTGACACCTGAGGTCTTGGCGTTAAAGGAGCGGCCCCGACCTGCTGGCAAACCGCCAATCTTTGTATGCGAGGTTGACACAGACACGTTGGCGATTCCACCGAAGCTCCAGCAGCTGTACATCATGGCACCGGTCACGCATAAGGAGTGCTATCTGCATGTGCTCCTCGGTACTCCAGGTAAGTCTCCCACTAATATGATGTCTCCGAACGGCTGTTGACAAGCACTAGAAAACCTTAAAAAGTCCGTCATAATATTCTGCAACAGGACTAAAACAGCCACACTTCTAGAATACATGCTCCGACTACTTGAGCACCGTGTAACAGCTCTCCACTCCGGGCTTAAGCAAGCAGAACGAGTCAGCAACCTCGCCCGCTTCCGTGCCCAAGCCGCCAGGATCCTTGTCGCTACCGATGTCGCAGCCCGAGGTCTCGATATCCCCGAGGTTGCTCTCGTTGTGAACTTTGACGTCCCACGTGATCCGGATGACTACATTCACCGTGTTGGTCGTACAGCGCGTGCGGGAAGAGTTGGTCACAGCGTCACGCTGATCGGGCAGCGAGACGTCGATTTGATTCACGCTATTGAGGATCGGGTCGGGTCGAAGTTGGACGAGTATGCTGAGGAGGGCGTCAGTATTGAGGGTAGAGTGGTGAGGGAAGCTTTGAAGCCGGTTACGGAGAAGAAGAGGGAAGCCTTATTACAAATTGAAGAGGGCAGAGATGTATTGGGGAAGCGCAAGGTGGGTATGCAGAAGAGGCGGAATTGATGGGTTTTACCGAAAAACTGGAGTTTGGGATGTTGGAAGTGGCGTATGATGGTATCTTTAGCGTCGAGGATATGAATGTACACTCTTGTGTTAAGGTGTTGATTTAAAGATTTTTGTAAGCCGTGCGTCATATGTGTGATGTTCGTGTTTGTATGATCTACGTTTTACTACACGTATGACCCAATGCACGTTTGGATAGGTATGAGACGCTGGCAAGACTCTAGCTAGCAATCGAATACGGACACGCACATACCTAGTCATGTAAAATCTACACGTTGAAAGTTAGATGACTCAAAAACTACACAAATAGCTGTACATTCGAACGTCGATAGAATGTCTATATTTTTGGGCTACAGCTGATATCACCAGATGTCACAGCTCAGGTATGCGACCGTCGTACGAGCGACTGCGTGATATGCGTTCGTCGTGAATGAACGTCAATTTGAGCTCCTGCCAAAATAACGGCCCGGATCCAATCCCCAAAACCGATCGATTATGACACACCCATAAATGCCAATCCATTGCACCCATTAAACCCCGCATCAACATGACACTACAACCATACATCTGGATCGAAGACCGATACCAACATCTCAACTACCCCCCACATAACCTAGACCCATTCCCTAAACCATCCCTTCCGATGCGACTTAGCATCCGCCTTCTTATACTTGTATCTAGTAGGTATAGCCACGAACACGGAATCTTCCTCGTCGCCCTCGCCAACCTTGACCCAATCGTTGAAGTTGTAGTCCTCGATGCCATCTTCGCACTCATCTACGTCGGATGCGTTGGTGGCGGAAGACTTGTCGGTATCGGGGTCGTTGGTGTACGGGCCGCAAGCTTCAGGGTTGGGAGACGTATTCTCGTCCATGGTTTCTTGGTCCGTAGATGGTTCGGCGAGAGTAGACATACCGGAGAACGGGTCTTTCTCCGCGTAGTTACTGGCAGC
Organism: Paracamarosporium sp. OC-R06-R3; assembly: GCA_019828545.1. Lineage (NCBI taxonomy): Eukaryota > Fungi > Ascomycota > Dothideomycetes > Pleosporales > Didymosphaeriaceae > Paracamarosporium > Paracamarosporium sp. OC-R06-R3. The sequence continues at coordinate 170,584 of JACVRA010000310.1, read as the reverse complement.
AATCCATCTAGTGACTGTGGCGGAAGTTCGTGCGTCTTCTGACATGAGAGAGGTGGATGAGTGGGAGCGCTTGTGCATGTTTGAATCGTTGCGGATGGCGTCGTGGATCTGCTCTGCGATGTCGGCTTTCTGGGCTTGGGAGAACGATGGCGCGTCGCCGGTGGCGTCTGCCGTTGCGCTGTGAACGAGTGTTCCGTCTCCGGCGATGGCAATCTGCGAGACCACAGCGGCTTTCTCGGGGTCAGTGCTGTTAAAAGCATTAGCAGGGAAAGAGTAACATATGTGAATGGACCAAACTTACGTCTCGTCGCCAGCATCGCGCATCGCTTTCAGCACATCGAGCTCCATCTGGAAATCTAACCATCCGGAGAGCGGGCCCTTGATCCGGAACCCCTTAACCAGTGCTTTTCCCACTGAGTCCTCTTCTGATTTCGTGCCCTCGGCCCGCAGAAATACTACGTCCTTGTGGCGAGCAACCTGCCAGCGAACATGAAACGTCTCGATTGGGTTGTGCGGATATCGCTTCATGACTTTACCGTAAAGGTTACCCTGCTATGGTTAGGCCCTCGAATTCCACTGTACTTAGAGTAGAAAGAAGAATCAAGAATACTTACAAGTGCGTTGAGGATCTTCCAGAAGGCGGGATTATGGATGTCGAGCATGCCATTCTCGTCGAACCAGCCTTGTTCGAATAGCCCGGCGTTCTTCATGGCTTGCGTGCGGGCGCTGCGGCAGAGCTGAGGCCACCATGTTGTTTCGATGAAATGCTTAGCTGCGGCGATCTCCGAGGGGGTCATGCTGGGAGGGAGACCGACGCCGAGGGCTTTGTTGATGTGGGATGGAGTGCCGTCGAGTGCCGTGTCTGCCATGATGGGAGATGTAGTAGTGCAGTTGAGAGGTGTCAATGTGTTTAGAGGTCGAGGTGGTGAGACTATATATTGAATGAGTATAAGGTGTTGTTGGTGAGGCGTATATATCACGCACTTGGGGCGGAGTGGACAAGGCTCGTTAGGTTATGCTAGTTGACGCCGAAGTAGAAGTTGAGAGTGCAACGTAGTGAGCGATCTGTCAGGTTGTTGAAGTCGGCGGGTTTATGAGACCGCGTGAGCTTTTCGCAAACAAGAGGCAGGTTTAGGTAGAATGGAGCGAGTTACGCGTGCTCGTTGTAATACACCATACGTGGCGTTGACGCTTAAGCCGTTCAAATTGTGAATTCTCGTGTATACGTGGAGATCTCCTGTAGATTTGAGGTCAATAATGACAGCTCGTGGCTGTCTGAGACTGAGAAGCGCGCAAATTCACAGCAGACATGACGCGTTGACAAGTCAAGGAGCCATGCAAATTTTTCTGTAAATACCCTTTTAAGCTCTCAAATCTCTCTCAAATCAAGGACCGTAATGGTTCATCGGAACGAAAAAGCCATGCAGACAAAAGCTCGGCACCCCCACAAAGGGTCAAAGCAACCAGATGGTAAAAACTGGAACGAGAAGAAATGAAAACAACTGTACGCTCACCCAATGTGTAACATAACCAATACTCCATGTAGCGCCGTGTCAAAACCCAATGCTTAGTGTTTCCCCATGAACGCACATCACAACCTCAAAACTCACATGAAAAGAAAAGGCTCTCGCTTGAACACCCATGCAAACTTCCTCCTAGATCTATTCAAAGCCGCGGCGCTTTCTTCCCGAACTCTGAGTAGATGGCACACTTGGCCATGTGCTTCGCATGACCGGTCTTCTCGTCAAAAACATTGCAGCCGTAGACCGCCGCATTTGGTGGGGTGTACACTGAAGTATGTTAGCCATCGGTCGACAACGCATTGCCATGAAAGAACCAAAAAAAGACACCGCTGCACAGTTTCAATTTCAGTGATGCTCCGATGTGTAATCTTCAAGGCCAGCTGTATGCAAATCATATAGCTTCTGGGGCGTCGTAACATGTCCTCTGTATTTGCGTGGCGCTTTTCGAGACGACACCCTTTGGACTGCTCTCACGAGCACGATCCCGTCTCTTGTCTCACCCACTTGAACACGTCTAGTGAATATACTTACAGTGAAGCGACACGGCATACTCTTGGGGGTCCGGATTTGAGATGCGATGTAAACCCAGCTTGTCCGACATATATGTCACCTCATTCTCTTCGTACACCTTCTGAGAAATAGGCTGCAGAGGGTGGTCCTCCTGATTCTGATTGAGCTGCACGGTAGGCCAAGCGTAGCGCGTCTCGACTAGCGAGCCTTTCAATATCTTCATGATGCAATGGGCGTTGGCATGGTCATGTATGGGAGATGCTTTATTCGGCGACCAGACGAGGATGAGCAGATTGCTCTTGCCGTTGCCCTTATCCACCAGGTTCCGCGTGTATGCGTGGTTCGAGCTGGGGAAGAAGTATTTTCGCCAGTGGGATTCGTCAGAGACGTATTCCATCATCAGCCGCTCCAGCTCCTGGGGATCAACGTCTTCTGAATTGATGCCTGAGTAGGGCCCCAGTTCTTCACTGAGGCGTTCGACGAGGGTTTCGAATTCATTTTTGTGGCTTTCTTGCGCACCGGACTGGGTATCCATGGCTGGCTTGAAGGCTGGAAGGCTTGGACTGGTTGAAAGACGGAGCAACACTGTGAAGACTTTCGGGAACGACGAGGCGGCAGGAATGCTTATCTACACAGTGGTTTCTGATTGTAGGCAAGGGAGAGGCGAAGATTGCTGGACACGTGGGTCCACGACAAACGCCTCTCACCGACGGCATTATGTAAGAAATGCTATCTAGTCTGTCTTGTGTCCGCACCGCAGTGGTCAGTCGCGATGGGGCAGCCATCTCACCGGCGCGTTCGGCGTGTTGCACGGTGCGGCGGAGAGGCAGGCGCGACTGGCCGGCTTGTGTCGGACAGCCCACGGTGAATTCGGCAGGCGCAGCCCGGCGCGGCGATACGTTGCTCCGCCCCATTGCCCCTCGCGTCATTGCTGCTGTCCATTTTTTGTCCCGCCGCCACGACACCTCCAACGCCCATAGTTTGTCACAATCGCGGCTGCCGCTTATTGAACCGACAACATGGCTACCACCGTGGACAAGGTGAGCTCCGGACACGCGAAATTGAGCAGACGGCTGGCTGATACAATTTGCGGGGCAGATCAGAGAAATTGAGGCCGAAGTAAGACATGTCCCCTACGCGTCGACGCGCGACTGCTCACAGCCCGTGTTAGATGGCCCGGACGCAGAAAAACAAAGCAACGTCCTTCCATCTCGGTATCACTCCCGCAACCCCGCCTTGCCCGCGACCCAGCTGATACGTTGCAGGTCAACTCAAGGCGAAGCTCGCTAAGCTCAAGAAAGAGTTGCTTACCCCCTCGTCGAGCGGTGGCGGCGGCGGCGGTGTGGGTTTCGATGTTGCCAGGACGGGTGTTGCCAGTGTCGGTTTCATTGGCTTCCCGTCAGTGGGCAAGAGTACGCTCATGAGTCGGTTGACAGGCCAGCACTCTGAGGCTGCCGCATACGAGTTCACGACCCTCACGACGGTACCCGGACAGGTCATATACAATGGCGCCAAGATCCAGATTCTGGATCTGCCTGGTATCATTCAGGGTGCCAAGGACGGAAAGGGTCGCGGTCGGCAGGTTATTGCTGTGGCAAAAACCTGTCATTTGATCTTCATCGTGCTGGACGTGAACAAGCCACTTACCGACAAGCGCGTTATTGAAAATGAATTGGAAGGCTTTGGCATTCGTATCAACAAGAGTCCGCCCAACATCGTCCTGAAGAAGAAGGACAAGGGCGGCATCAACATTACGTCCACCGTGCCTCTAACGCATATCGACCACGACGAAATTAAAGCTGTCTTAGCTGAATACCGCATGGCCAATGCCGATGTCGCGATCCGCTGCGACGCGACTGTGGATGACTTGATCGATGTTATTGAAGCGAAGAGCCGAAGCTACATCCCTGTCATCTACGCGCTGAACAAGATCGACGCCATCTCTATTGAGGAGCTAGATCTGCTCTACCGAATTCCAAATGCGTGCCCCATCAGCTCAGAGCACGGCTGGAACGTTGACGAATTATTGGAGCAGATGTGGGAGAAGCTCAACCTGGTCCGCGTGTATACGAAGCCCAAGGGCAAGATGCCTGATTACTCTGCCCCGGTCGTGCTCCGTTCAACGGCTTGCACGGTTGAAGACTTTGTACGTGACACCATGACGCTATAGCAGGACGGTATGGCTAACCGGTCATGCAGTGTAACTCCATCCACAAGACCATCGTGGAACAGTTCAAACAGGCCATTGTGTATGGCAAGTCGGTAAAGCACCAGCCACAACGTGTGGGTTTGTCTCACGAGCTCGCCGACGAAGACATCAGTATGTCCAATCCTGCCTCTGCGTGAATCCTCTCGACTCACAATGTGACCAGTCACGATCATCAAGCGATAGAAACATATGGATCCTGAGTCAAAAAAGGTATCCAATCTGCCCTCCCAAGCGACAGTGCGCGCGTGGTACGAGAGAAGATGCAGTATGGCTTGGTTGTCTCAATGCGGCATCGCAGCTGGATGTTCCCATAGGATGAGGGCGAGGCCGACTTCAAGAGCTGAATTGGCCAAGGCGCGGTACTAGAGGCATTAGACGGCATCGTACGGCATCCACACGGGCGCTATTTCGGTCAAGGCAGCTTACACAGCGAATGCACACGGTCATTCGCCGGGGGATTGGGACGAACATTACGACCTGGTACTAGTCAAGACACCGAATGCCGTCGATGCCGAGGAGGCTCGTGGGTAACGTGTCGTCGGCTGGGATAGCATTTGTTTTCTGATATTGTGATTTCGGAAATTCAGCAATACGACGATCGTTTTCTAGCCTTTTCCTTGTGGCGGTGGGCAGCCCCATTGGTCTACTGAGTGCAGCAGAGGACGATTCGGAGGCAAGCAGCAGGGATGCAGGGCAGACGGGCGATTCAGCAGTCACTCGGGCGCTAATGATTATCGCTCGCGAGGGGGAGTGGCTATTGGGTCAAACCTAATGCGTCTCCTGTGGCTCTCGTCGACTGGCAGGTTTCAGCCCTTGGAGCGCATCGGTGCTCGACGCGGCATCTCCTTTATGCGCGCCGACGGTTGACAGACGGGCGGGCCGCGTACCTGAGCAGCGTCGAGCGCGCACGGCAACGGGCAATGCTGGGGCACAAGGCGGCGGACGGGCAGCAGCCAATATGGCACACTCTGGCAGCGACCGGATCCGGCAGCGTCAGATTAGCCGGACGGTGGTCTGCGCAGTGCTCGCAGACCGCCTTCACATCCCATTTGCCGCCGCTGCGCGTGCGTGGAGGGCTTAGGGGCGCGCCGGGGCCAGCAGGGCTTGCGACGGGCGACCGCTTGGGGGGCCCACAGTGTGGTGGGCGCATCTGTCGCTGCTCTAGGGGCGCATCCCCGGCGCGCTAGCCTCTGCTCTGCGGTGTCGCTTGACCAGGATGGCGAGCACAGGCCGTGCTGCTCGCACGCCGCGTCGACAGGGTCGCTCGGGCTCGAAACAAACAGCACCATGGCCCCTCTCCCGCTGCTGCAACCCGCCGCCGCCCGCAGCGCACGCACAAGGGCCCTGACCACCGACTAGACTTCGCTCAAGTACGCGCTGCAAGCCGCCGCATACCAAGTCTGCCCTGCAGTCGCCAGCAAGTCCCCGTGCTGCATTGCTCCTCCGCGCCGCACCATTGCGTCTCTTCGTCAGTCTGCCTGAGTGCCTTGCCTATACCCCGTCCGTCTCAAGTCCTTCACGCCGTCGTCAAAGCCCATGCATGCATGCACGCTGCCGCTCTGAGGTCACTCGCGCCGCCCCCAGGAACACCACCCCCAAGCCTAAGGCGCAGATGCTTGCAATCCGACCCCGACTATTCAACTAACAACACGGACGCTCCCGCTGCTGCGAGAACGTAGCTTCCGTCGTCGTGCCACCAGAGCCCCCATGAGCCAACTGCAGATGGACCACGAGCACCACCACCAGGACTCGTATGAGGACCACAATGCATCTTGGGCCCATCCTGCTTCCTACGACCCTCAGCATCAGTCGTCCGTGCAAGACTTCAACCACTTCAGCTATGGCCCCATGCCTATGGAGCCAATGTACACCAACGCCATGCAGCCTCCGCCGCAGCATCGGACGGCACACTCGCAACTTCATCCTCTGATCATGCCCCAAGTCTCTCAATGGCCGAGCATGTTGACGAGCCAGTCGACTTACGTACCGCCCATCTTCCCTTCGGCTCCCGTTCCCATCACCCCGGTCTCCGCCACGCCTGTGTCGGCAACCTCGACGCAGTCCGGGCGAACGTCAAGCACCCCGAGAAAGACGCTCACAGACGCGGACCGCAGGAGAATGTGCCAATATCACGAGGATCACCCCACCGTCAAGCAGACGGAAATCGGAGGTAAGTCGGGATTCGTCACTGACGATGCAGAGAGGAGTGACTGACGTGCGTCCAGCAATGTTCGGTGTAGAGCGAAGGTAGAGTCCGAAATCCACTTGAATAACCATGCTTTTACTTACAGTGTATAGTACCGTGTCGAAAGTACTGCGCCAGAAGGAGAAGTACCTCTACCAGGACGATGGCAGCCGATCACCCATAAAAAGGTCGAAAGGCAAGTTCCCCGACATCGAGCGAGCACTCGCCAACTGGGCGCGAAACCACCAGCGACAAGGCTTACCTCTGACGGACACCATCATTCGAGAGAAAGCGAAATTCTTTGCGACAACCGTGGGCAACAACGACAGCCATTTGAAGGCGAACAGCACCAGTTGGCTCGAAAAGTTCAAACAAAAGAACAACCTGTTAGGTTCCAAGTCTAGAAAGGGTTCTATCGCCGAGGAGTCTGAAGGGACTTCTAATCCGCCCTCGAATGTGCACACTCCTGGGGGCATCTCGCCTACCTCCCCAAGCGGGGTATCACCCTCACCACTGTCGGTCTCGGCAAAACCCAGCAAGGAAGAACTCAAGACAGAAAGCCCGGATATACAAGACTTTCCAAGTCACCGTCGCCCGTTTCATTCGCAAAGTAACACGTCACTTTCGAGCGTATTCACAGACACGGCACCGTCGTCGTTTTCTGCCGGCCCCACAAGCCCGACCTCACTGTCATCACCTTTCTTCACGCCCGACTCAGCATGCGGACCGAATCCCTTCATGGGCAACCAACAGGCCCGTGGTCAGCCAGGCAGTAGTAATTTCCAACGACCGCGAAGTCAAACGTTTCCCATGCTAGTTGGTGTCGAGCAGTACATGTCACCACCACCATCTTCAGAGGCGCTTACTCCCAAGTTTCTGAATTCGACGGCGCTAGACTCTCCTATGGAAGAATTCCAGCCGTCTCTCGCTGCGATAGACGATGCCATGCAAGCTTCACCGACGACGATCACCAACTCAATGCAACCACCACCGCTACCGAACGGACTAGCAGCGCCGTCGCAAGTCAACCATCCTCTGCAACAATCAAATGCGTTGCAAGTCGTAGCAGAAGACACCTCACCAGTTTCGCCGTCACAAGAGGAGGCTGCGCGCGCATTAGAGCTTGTTTGGACGTTCTTCCAGCAGCAGCACGAGGATTTCGTCATGGAGCCTCAGGAATACGTCACCATTGGCAAGCTCATGGAGAAGCTCAAGATCAAGCGCAGTTCGGAAAGCCTGCCCTCCGCAATGCGCCGAACGTCGGAGCCCAACTATGGCACGGTCGACAAGGTCGAAACCATCGACCCGTTACACTAGTGGTACCAGTACAAGCGGGGTGATATCTGTCGGATCCTTTTGAACGATGGCAACCAGGCCACGGTGCACAAGTTCCCGGCTACGACGATGCATTTTCATCGAAATTCGCCAGTCCGGCTTCGGGCTACGGGGCACCATGCATGTTGTGACAACCATCTCGCAATACCGCGGAAGGAGTTATTTGGATACCCCATGTGATTGCCATGACACAGGCACAGGATGTGTGTTTCCTCTGCATCACGCCCATCGAGCGCTTCAGCATCAGCATCATTAGCATGATCATATCATTGTTTTTTGCTTGTTTCTTTCGTGGTCGAGCGCTCCCTCGACTCGCTTGTTTTTACTACATTGGATTTATTTAGCTTTACGGCCTCTATACCCCTGCGAGTTGATACTTGCTGCTTCTCTTCCAACCTCACATTCAACCCCACCCCCTACAAAAAAAGACTGTACCCGCTCGCGCGGAACATTATTGCTGTACCTTTCGAACCGTCTTCGTTCTACCACTGTTTATGTGCACTTTTACTATTACATTTATACTACTACACAGTTTACACCTACATGGCTGGAGCTCACGCTTCGATTCGCTTTTCCTCTACTATTTACTTACTTAGCTAGTTACTTATTTTACTTGGTTGGATGGGTATCTGCACGAAAGCATCGATCACCGTGCCTGAAATTGTCTCATTTGAGGTCGAGATGGATTTGCTATTGATGGCGCAACTTGGGATGGATGGGGGATGGATGGACGCGAGGATCCTTGTGTCTTACTCAGGGCGTGGTATCGGTCAGCCGCGCAATCGCTGCGACGGGATGGCACGGGTTAGGCTTCACGTATCGGTTTCCGGTGGAATGAGTAATACTTTTACTACGCTGTCGGTCTTGCATATATGTTAGTTCCTATAGCGATACCAATGCCAGTGCCATGTCAATATCAGTACATCATTTCTCCTCGCGGAGCTGATTCAGCATCCTGACAGCAGGATTTGTTCATTCGTGCACCTAGTCGTCATGTGTGCTGTTTGCAAGCGAACACGAATGCAAGGCTACGACGCGCATCGGTTCGTGCCGAGGCATGCGCAACGGACGACGTGAAGATGGGAATTCTACATATTGATCGGATCGAGGTTCTGAACCGCGGTTGCACGCGGCTGGGCTAGTGCAGACGTGACGCGCTGCGCCTGGACGGGTGCTCGCATTGCGCAGGCAGTCTGGTACGTGGGACGGGTGGACGGATACGTACGTAGTGCCTCGCCGAGTCTATACGTACTATCCATCTGTCTAAACTCTCTTGTGCGGCGCTTGGCTTGGGAAGCTAGCATGGCGATGTGTCCGCGGGGAGGAGGCGAGACGGCAGAATGAGGCTGTCGTATTGCTTGGTGGTAGGGTAGGTTCATGTACCGCGGAGGGCAGGGCAGGGCTACGCTGGGCTGGCCAGAGATACGATACTCAGCGTGCCTGCGTGTGGGGGCAAGGTATGCCAGGCTAGCTTGCAAGCGACCCCGCGCGCGCTTAGTCGCGGTCTTCGTTTCGTCGATGGAGGCATTGGGAGCGTAGCGTAACGGTAGAGAGGGAGCTAGGTGGATGGCTTGCTTGCGCAAGAGCGGGTGGACAGACCAGACACGCCTCCACTTCGTGCGAGTCAAGCACAGCGACATCCCGTGCCTCGCTCTCCCGGCTCCCCGATTCCTGCGCAATAACACATAGCATAGCATAGCATGGCAGGCATCGAGCAGCGGGCGGAGCACGACGAACAAAACGGGCCGAAGGGGCGGCGCTGCAGAGACAAAGTGCTGCTGTAAGCCTTCGAGCTGTCAGGGCAGCGCACAGGACGTCGAATGCGTGCGCCGCGGGCGCGAATCACGGCGAGCGCTACGGGGCTTTTTGCGCTTGGCGGGCTCCATGCTGTGCTGATGCTCTTTCCTTATCGCGCCTGCTGCTCGAGGATCTTCCCGTTTCGGGGGGCCCTGTGTACGAGTCGGGACATTGGGACGTGCGACGGAGATGAGAGTGTTGGCTCTCCACCTAGCTGTGTCTGTGTGTGGGTACCAGAGTCATGCGTGGAGCTCTGCTCTACAAGAGGGGTCCTTGCTCGAGGGTGGAGTTGGGGATGGGAGGGAGGGATTGGTAGCAGGGCGGAGATTGGAAGATCGTTGCGTCTCGTCTGATCCTGTGGGGCTTGCTAGTCGTTGGTGGGTGGCACGTGTGGGATGGGCTGATGGGCGACGCCGGATACACCATCAGAGCGTCATGATTTTGAATTGAGTCGTGAGAGCGGGCATGTCCTAGACTGACCGTCGTCCAACTCGGCTGGGGCTGGGAGGACTGAAGCGAGTGTCCTGTAACGTGCCACTGCGGCACGGAACTACAACGAGGATGCCTTGGTCGAAAACAAATGTAGGACCTGATCGATTGGATGGCTGATGCGTCAGCTGCGTGTGAAGATCAATAATGGCAATATCCAGAACACGGGATCTTGTGACATGTTGTCATCAGGAGCCCCTAAGACTGACAGGTTCAACGGTGCAGGGAAACTAAGTCGGACGTGTTACACGGAAAAGCTTTACTTTTATGTGGATAAGATAGGGGGACCAGATACGTATCCGCTTGGACGTATTATGACCAATAAAGAAGGATTAGTGGTTGCTCATTGGAATATCGTCGCCGACAAGAATGCCCGTTTAGAAAGGATGCGTCTCACAGCATGTTGTGTGATGCTTTTTGTTTTTGTAATATTGCCTCTAGTGAGAGTTGTTTTTTTGCGCCAATGTGAATCGCTTTGCATAATGGCGATCTGAAGAGCAACAACAATGCTGCATTCGGTACGGTCTGCGCGCCGCCCTGAGCTGCGAGAACGGTTTGACTTCTCATCGTTCGATATTGTGGCAGCCATGCTTCGCTTGGGACGGCATTCCTTTCCCCGTCCTTTTGCTTTTTGTGTACCCCAGTAAGGCTGATATATTGAATATTGCCAGAGTACATGATACATCTTACATGTGTAGCGATCCAGCGTCGGTTGAAGGATACCGCTGCTGGGTCCTCAACAGAACACGAGCGGACACTGCCCTCTCACCCGCGACGGCTGACCCCTTCCTGTCAAATGCATCTCGCACCACAAAACTAGTGATCCAAGACCAAGTATGAATTCCTCGGCATAGTACAGGGCGGGCGCTGCCGAGCATCTTGTGTATTGCATATAGTTTCTGATTATCAAAATAAGTGCAAAGGCGAAACGTTACCCAAGGTACGAACGATTTATGCTAAAGCCGTGCTAAGGGTCCCGAATGCGGGGATAAACCCCACGTGATCGAAATTGTATGCTGTGTAACGTTGAATGTACGGATGTAGTGGACTGTGCCTTAAGCAGGATTTGGGCCTGCATGAAGTCGTGTAACGTGGGCGGAGCGGGTAGCAGCATTGTCTCCCGGCGCCCGAATCGGGCTGTGGGAAGACGATTTAGGTGTGCATCTCCAAAAGTTGCTTTCTTTTGAAGAGGCGGTTGTGCGGAGATGACCAAACGATTGCGTATGTGTGTCGCGCAGGAAAAAATTCGACAATCATATACACGGTGGACGAGGTACCCGGTGGCTAGGTCGCTGCACCTCGCTACCAATGATATCACCGACCGATATCGTAGTTCCTTGAAACTCGCTCCCAATGGTTGTACCAGTACGGCCACGCCCGTGCGGTACGACAGTCGGTCTTCCTCGAATCTCCTGCAATTCGCTACGCCATCGTATTCCCTCAAACGTCCCGAGCCCTACCATAGGTATGTCCCAGCATCAACCGCGCGATGCACATCACGGTTCGGTCGCACCACCGACTATCACTTGACCTCCAGAAGCTTCAAACGCCGCTGCGACAAGACCTTGTCCTCGTCTAACCATTACACTTGGTACGGCAAGATCTTGTTCGCGGCCCGCTCCTTCGAGTGATCGTCTGTCGGCGCTACGCCCCCAACTGTGCGCATGACAGCATGCTGCTTACGCCATGCAACTTTGGTATAGAGAGATGCTCAGCCAAGCCCAACAGTCTTTGGTGAATTTGGCCGTGGCTGACATGCTACACGGTTCCTTGCATCACGCCTCAGGTTGCGTGAGAAAAGACAAAACAGACGGCCCGCTAGTTCCGTGGCGAGGGAGCGATGCAGTCAGCATGTACACAAAGCTGAACGGTGAAGGAAATACCCAGCGCAATCGAATAGCATTCACGTAAAGTGGGAAGGAAAGCGTATCCCGGACGTCGCTAGCGATGAGTGTGGAACACGAAAAGTGCATGGTGGAGGCCCCGTAAGCGAACCTCGGAGTAGACTATACGCACGTGGAACTACGCAGATGGCCGCGTTATCCGACAGATGCTCCTTGTTAAATGGTATATACGTAGGAGATGCAATTGTCGGGAGCCGGGAATAGCCCGGTTCGGCCCATCGCACCGTGTCGCAATAGCATAAGCATAGTGCTCTTTGGCGCTCTCCTCTGCAGCGTCAGGTTCTTTTTCATGCGAATATAGAGCATTATCTCCGACAACGTTTGTTCAACAGGGCCGAAACATATCTTGTATCCACAATTCTCTGCGGAAGTGGCGTAAGTCGTCTGTCGACCCCACATCCGATCAATTGCGTAAAGATGGCGGCGAGTTCCCGCTACCCGCACATCGTCTCGACTCAAGGTTTCGAAAAAACGTGCTGCTTCTATAACGTTTCGCTTACGAGTCAAGCTCTTGCAGTAAGCTCGGCAGACGTTTACTTATTTCGAGGGAGCTGATAGCGTTGGGTTCGCGGCGCAGTTACGCTTTGAGGAAGAGGCGTCCGGTTACTTGCCAGGATGCTGACCTAGACGAATTCGTGAACAGTGTAGGGCAATGCCATGTTGATGAGATCGGCAACGAGTGTTTCGTTTGATTGACTTGGCGCGGGAACGGCCGTGGCATTTGCTGCTCGTCGACTGGGGTCATAGCCTTGTTTCATGGGACATGCCTAGGATTGTCGTGGTGAAGGAAGCACAAAGTTTAGACGAACGTCGTTCAAGAGACACCCAACAAGGTCGTTTTCCTTTTCCTTAACAGACAAAAACGGAGAAGCCGATCATGACCGTGGAGGCTTCGGCACTTCATGCGCCAGCCGCAACTCTGTTTAGAGACTGATTCGAGAATGACTCTTAACGTTGTCGAAAAACGTCTAGCGACACGGAAAGGTAATCGTTGCCGAGGATCCCTGCAGCCTAACGGCTGTGGTCTTCAGGAACGAGTAAAGCGCACATCTGCTGCAAGGTATGTATACACAAGCATTTTTCGGACCAAATCTCTATCGTGATATCGCAATGGATGCGTAATTCGTTTGATCTCACAGTATAAGGTAGACGATAAGTGCACTAGCTGATGGCGACAGACTCGTAAGTGGGATGCGTAACAGTCGTTCTCCCCTCCCCACGCCCCGCGGCGGACCCTCGTCCTCGCTTCGATGATGAATTCACCCTTTGAACTTTAATTCCACAAGCGACGCAAGGTGGCCTTGCGTTCTAGGCTCCTTGTCATGAGCACCATGCTATTTTTGTATTTGAAACAGAGAATGGCGCATGACGAGTGTCGGGCAAGAGGCGAGCACAGTGATGCGCACGGTCGTCAACAACGGTCGTAGTTGTTGTGCGACATCTGCGATGCTGGTGCGGGGCGGAACGAGGCGTGCTCTGGCTCACCGGAAGGAAACCAGCTGCCAGATCTTGAAGTTTGGGACGCTAGTTACGTGGAATGAGTTTAAGTTCACCTCTGAACAGCCCTCCGCTTGCTTCGAAGCACGCGACTAAATGACTCCAGATAGGTGTGTTCGTACGCAAGAGCTTGTAGTCTTCCAACACGGAGCTGCGCACTGCTGCTCTTTTTCACGATTCAGATGTCTGACTTCCTGTCAATGCGATCTTCCAGAAACCTTCCATCATCTGCATTTAGCAGCCGCGCATCATTGAAAAAGAATCCCCGCGCCGGCGTAAGTTCAGAGCCCAAAAGCGGCGAGTGTTCACAGGCCGCTTGCTGTCATGGCCTCGCATATTCATGCTTTGACCTGCAGGGTCATAGCTCCTCTTACTCACATGAACCAGATGAGCAACGAAAGTACCTTCACGTACACCGCAAGTCCGGTCAATAACTGGTGCGCAGCTCCAGCTCATGCTGATTGGTCGAGTGTTTCAAAACTGCATATGTTTGATCCGCAGACGGGTCAGGCAAGCCGGCAGGGTACAAGCGAGTGACTTGCGGTGTACAAAGCAGTAGACTTCAGCTGCGAATCCAAGTTTCGCACCTGATCGCTTCACGGTAAGCTGTTTGACATCTGCCGCCATCAGGTGCTGGATACGAGATGCAGTCAGGATACTGCATGCGTAATGCATCGCTCGAAAAAAACCTCATTGGATCGGGCCCCTCATTTTCGGGATCCGGTGGATGTACCTGCTGGGAGGTACACGTTGTATGCGAAGTAATATGTACAACGGGCCAGTATAAGTGAGACGCAAGGTCGCGCATCTGCTCCAATGACAAATGCAGTAATCTGAATATTAACCGTCTGCGATATGGACACACCAAGACAAAGGGTGTTTGTGGAGAGGCTGCATGCTCAGCTGAGCTCCAGTCTCGCGTCCGAAGCGCGGACAGTGGCTTGATGGAATCCTGACTGGAGGATGATCGCGCTTGACAGGTACCCTAGCGGTGAGGGACTCGGGCGCTGAGTACAGATGCGCGACGCTCTGGCCGCGCCGTAGCTCGGGCGCCAAATGCAACGGCCACATCAAACAAACCGCAGTATGCGCTTTCAACGCATGCTCACCAAATGGGATGCAAAAAAAAGCAACGATGCGCATACAAGAGCTCAATATTGACAGCGTACGGGCGCCCTGAACCACACCCATGGTGTAAAAGAAATGCAAACTTCAGGGGCTACCCCAGCCTCTCTTCGAGCAGAGCCTGTACCCCTCCCTCTGACAATTCGGGCACCAATCGCAAGACCACAAGCTCCACGATGGCGAAGATGAGATGCTTGTTAAGATAGGTGTCATCGAGGCAGTCCAACAATCCTTCCACCTGCCGAAGGTGGTCTACTTCATCATCGTTGGCAAAGAAGGCAGACGCCGCCGTGGTTGGCATCAAGCCCAAGAGCGTGGCGGCGCAGCGCCGCTTAATTGCCTTGGCTTCTTCGTCCGAAGGTGGCTGCCGCGCTGGAGCTAACCCATTATGAGGGAAAAGGGTCGCACGAAGAGTGCGGAGAAGCATGGGAAGGAAGGCGGGGTTGAGGACTCGCGTTTGCACCGAGTGCGATAGGAATCTGCCAGAAGGTTAGCGCGGGAAAATTCAGCAAATACTGTGACCCTGATTGGCTTGCGACTATGCAAATATATGCAGTGTGTCCCGATGAATGGTCAAACCCGCAACATGCAGTAAGACGCGGGATGTAAGGTAGTAAGCGATCTGGCGTCGTTGAATGAGAGATGCAGGTAAGGCGAAAATGTCGCAACATGGCTAAGCGCCAATACACCGTCCAGAACACGATGCCTTACGAGGGAACCTCCATCCGAAGGTCTCCATGAAGTGAGGCTTTGCAGGGTTTGTGTCGATAGATGATCGTACGATGAGAGGGGTTGTTAGATGAACAACCCCACGAAGCGATCCAGACTGCCTCGGCGGCTGCAACCCAGGCATCCAAGGATAAACAGCTGAAGATGCGGTCATCCAGTTGGAGCCGTCCACCGTAGCGTCACCACAGCGCAACTGTCGCTAGAGACACCGTTCCCTTTTGGGATCATCATGGCACGACGGTAGCGACATCGCGGATTGGCTTTCCGACCAAAATCGCGATCTAACAGTGAAGCGCAAGGCACTAGAGAGTCGGACGGCATGGACAGGGAATCGACCAAGTGTTGCGTCTTGCAATAGAGCGCGGCCAGTCCCGAGCTAAACGGGCACTATGTGCGTGCGGGTCAACCGGGCGCGAACGGGGGCCGTCATCCGCAAGAACTACGGCCGTCATAGGACCGATTGGAGCGTATCCGTCGTTGTTGTGAAATCGTCACAAAGTCTCTGCAGCTCCACGAGTCCGATGCGACGATAGACGTTGCGATTGCGGTTTCTCAAACTCCCGAAGGAGATCGTATCGTTGTTGTTGACGAGGCCAAGGCTGATTTATGCCAAGGATTGGGTTGGGCACAGGACGCCTTGAGTTGCCGCCCGGGAGGTGTTGGGGTCTAATGCAAGTCGGCACGAGGCGACAGCGTGTGAGCGCAGGCGGTCCGTCGCATTCGCCGGCGCCTAAGTCAAGTGACTGAAAGTTCATGCGGGCTTCCTGCAAGCCGAGGAATGGCTTGAGCGCACTGACGCAAATCCTTGCCAGGCTTATCCAACCAGAGGGTGTAAGGGAATGTTGCTGCAACTCACCTGTCCAATAATCCATCAATATTGCCCAACCGTCCTGGACCACGCAACGCGCCCCATTGCAGCAGGGATGCGAAACCAGAAAGCCAAGGCATGCGCGTCTCGAGCTCAACAAGTTCTGACGCACAGCTCCACAGCTTCATACTGACTATAGGCCGTTTAGAGGTCAGCAGTTGCCTCTCAGCTCGATTACCGGTCCTTGACAGTGGGCGCTGGTGGCCTGCTTCGATAGCTGATTGACCGCCAGTTACGATGGCGGATCTTAGCGGCAAAGACGATGATGTCGCAATCATCCCGATCACCGCGCGCAACGCTGTACCCGCCAGAAACACGTATCGGATAACCATCCAGAACAACCCACTGGCAGTCATGGGAGCGCTCTCATGACGTTTCGTATCGCCCAACGACGGATGAGAAGAGTCCTCCTGCCCTTCGACTGGTGGAGCAAGCAGCCCATAACGTTCGAGACGGCTTAGCGGTTGGGATAGGCTGGCATCGTATGATTGAGACTCCTCCTCTTTGGCGTCGGGCTGCTGTAGAACCTCAGCAATTCTCGTGATACCCTCCCACAGCAACCAACCCTCGCAGGCTTTTCCACTAATGCCGTTCCCCAGGATCATTTCGGCGAATATCTCCGCCACTAAGGCTCGCAGACAACCATTTTCCAGATCTTCGGTCGGAAGGAGCACAGCTAGGACTCCCTGAATTAGTAGTTGGCGCCACGCAGATTCGCTTTCCCGCTGCTCAGCGATGCTGGATGGCACCACATCAGTTGGTACGGGATACAGTGCAGGGTGCGGGTGGAGAGTGTGGTAGACAACTCGAACATCCGTGACCAGTGAATGATGCGAGGAGGCTTGTTCTCTCGAGAGGCGGAATGCTTTTGATGGGTTAGAAGACACTTATTCGCCGCCCTTTGGAAGACCTACCCCTCAGGTGGTCTTCAAGAAGTTCCGGGATCTCATCGAGAAGAAGTGCTTCCAAATCAACTTTCCGTAATCGCTGCTCCAATGCCCTCGTACAATGAGCAATGATTTGAATTACCTCGTTCACGAACACATGGTCAGGTGTGATCTTGGAATACCACGTCTGTACGAATTCCTTGATGATCACCGCGATGATAGCATATAGCTGCAGGTCAACCTCGTTCGAGCTAGTCAGAGGTGGCAGCACTTCTTCGATCGGTCGCGGCGTGTTGCGACCCCTCTCGCCGTTCCCTAAGAGGACGTTGTGGGAGCAAAGGACTCGGCGAATGAATGCTGCAGTCGCCTTGTCCGAGGTAGTATCAGAGGCCTTGTCTTGCGTTTCTTTTTCAGGCGCCGCCGGACCTGGTAGGGTTTGGGTTGCGGCGCCCGGGACTGTAGATCCTAGGTGAGGGAGGTTCGACTCTGGAAGAGCCATGGCTGTCATTGCAAAATGTTACCCATGCTCCAAACTTAGAGACTACCTAGGATTTCCTTCGCTTGTTGTGTTTCGCGATGCTCGTATTGAAGTTGAGGCGGAGCTCGTCTATGACGTCGGAATAACTGTGCGCCCGAAAGTCTTGGCATTCTCGCAGCTGCGTTTGCGCTCCAACCTCAACCACGATCCACGCTTTTGTTAGCCGGTTCACGACAAACACTTAACGGAGCGTATCACAATGGCGCCAAGTAATTCAGCGGGTGTGTTTTACTATATGGCGCATATTGCTCTGTCTTGCTGATGCTCGAAAGGGCCGGTTGCGAAGGCGGAAGACCACATGAAAGAGATAGTGCAGAGCCTCTACAACCTCATCGTGCAAGGCTATGATCATCAAGGAGCCCCTACAGTCGGTGCAATGAGAAGAGACATGTATGATGTACCCAGTGACGTTGGCGGCTCTTCAGTCATTGACCCATATCTGCAGACAGCATCTCATTGAACAACTGGTCAAACTCTCCCAAACCGCACCTGACGTGCACATCGATATTCCGCCAGAAGTTACCCAGTATGTGGAAAGCTCGCGCAATCCAGACATATTTACCCGGGAGTTCGTCGAGACTGTACAGCGCATGAATCAGCTGTTGAAAGGTCGGCACGACGCATATCGGTTATTGCAGGAGACGCTTGCCCGCGACTTCACTCAGGGTGTTCCTGAGCTGAAAGACGATATCACCAAGGCTGTCGAAGCGACGGGTGGCAAGGTTCCCCCAGTGTGAGTCGCCAATACGTGAAAGATGACAAGAGACGACATAAACATAATGAGCAATGATGAACGTCATCCGTACGGATATCGCGGCGTGATTCGGACCCAACGTCGTGGTTTTACTTGCAATTCTGGCACCATGATGATGCCATCCGAACGGCCCAGAACCTGATCAGAATCTTCTCTGTCAAGAAGGCATCGTGACCACGGCACGATATGTAGCAACCGTCTCAGAACTGTGGTTCCACTCAATCTTGGCAACGGCTGCAACGGTCGTGATGCGTCGGTTAGGCCATCGTCTTGCACTAGGGCGTGGGGAAGATGGGTGCCTGAATTAGTTGAATACAAATGTAGGGCTTTCCTTGCGTTTCGCATCGTTTAGTCAATGATATGCTTTATAGCGGCGAATGGGTCCTCCAATACGCGTAGTGACGTCGATCAGGATTTTCTTTTCCTCGCGACAAGGTGATCCCCGTTTCAAGTTGTGGGATGGATAGTATAGTCGCTCGTTATGCAGACTGCATTATCGCGCTATATACCACTGACAGTACCACTCACCCCTGCCAACAGATTCACATGCGGTGACTTCCCACTTTTAGATGAATCTGGCCCGCTCAAGCCATTTTTGCCGTAATGCCTTTGGAAGGTAATAAGCCCAGCATCAACACGACTCCACCACAGCCTTATTCCCATGCCCCGGTATCCTTCCCCGACATATCGTCTCCAGGGACTTAGCGCAATCTCGATACATAGCCCAGACAAGCCGAAGTTCCCCTCCTCCTTCATCGACTAAGTTCGCGCTAGAACAACAAGGCATGGCATACCTTGCATTTACCCACCGAAACATGATCCGTTTCTCACACCTGCCAACGCTGCTAAGGTGCTTACTCCGACGGAGCGTGCCGTGCCTTGCTGACCGTTCGTTCAACACACCTGCCGCATGTGTAAAGCTTGCGGGATGCGTGTAACTATCCTCGTTTGCTAAAGGATGCATGTACTTGCTTTATCTTATCGCAGAAGTGAGGGATGAGGCCGTCATTCTCCGAGGAAGTGGCAATACGATGATCTTCGACCCAGCAGAGCGACCAGGAACGCGTCTCGAGAACCTGACAGGGTCGCGCATTGTCCATGCATCCCATGTCCGTGGACCCTGTTCCTCCAGCGGACATCTCGAATTCGGACTGATTTACCATGTCAGATTTCCGCTGCATACCTTTTCCAGTTCCTGTCACGGTTTTCCCCACTATGAGCAAAGAGTTTGTCGCGCTTCATTTTTCTTTTTGTTCGGTGCTCTATGACACTGCAGAAGTGCTAATATCCGACGCGCGTGTCAATCGGGCCGTGTGCCATGGCGACGACGCTGCCCGACCGCTCGGACCTTGATTGTTTTGGGGCTAGTGAGCTTAATACAACGTCGATATTGACTGCGTTTCTGACAGAGTGGGGATTGCGTTGCCGTATTGTGCGATTCCCTCCTCCGATGATTACTTGAACAGTGAACAGTGAGCATATTGACGATGCTGGTTGATCAAGGAGCTGGAAAGCGAGCATAGTGGATATGAAAGTAGAGGTCTCAGATTGCATGCCTCAATTATCGGTCTGGACATGATGATTTTGCGAGAACTAGATTCTGGAATAGTGATGCGATTATGTATTTGTGGGGCTATTTGTCAACAACGGCCAGATCATCGCGTGAGCGGCACTGAAACAATAGTGAGTATTAGAGTTGAAGATATGCTACATTCGTAGAATATTCAGGCCATTGTGCTGTCTCAGGCTTTGAAATGGATGTCCTATGCATGGAAGATGAGTTGGAATACACAATTTTAGTGTTCAGCCGAAAAAAATAATTCCTGACATCGGGTACAGCTCTCACGTCGAAAAGGCTATGATGTCGTTGAATAGATTGTACTAGTTCTTGAAGATTGTGCACTCTCTATATGCTAAGTCTTGATCGACTCCGGAAAGTACACAGGTAGATCATTGGTCACAACGGCATTAATAGTTGACTTGAACGGAACAAGCTCTTGCATGTCACTCAAAGGCCATATTAACACTGATGATCACATGGTCTTCCTTTCAATTCTACTCTATCATCCATGTATAATGATTTCAATTCGCTTATAGAAATGAAGGTGTTAAATATGCCAAATGCTTGTTTGCGAAGTTAAGCAGAGCGAGCTGATTGACCTTGTTATGATAATTTTTTCCTGGAAAGCTCTCTATGCCCGATCTATTCTTACTCATCTTGATACTATACGTCTATGCTACCCATCCCTTCTTTCCCATTGTTCATGGATACCGGCCAAACCCGCAAAAGGATAAGATTCGTGAGTAGCATCGTGAGGGAATTGTATCGCGGTGGAATTTACAGTGTTTGACTATGAGTCTCCAATGCAACATCATGGATGTTGATCAAGTAAGCACCAAATCGATCAAAAAGCTGTTGCTGCAATGGCTGGAAGAATCGCCCAACGTGTTGCTATCGTGCTGAAGCTTCGATAGAATGGGCCAGGAAGTGAATTTGTTCCGAATGTGCCAAGTCAAGTAGAATTTGAGCTCCAATCATTGCCTATATACGGATGCATGATGCATTGGATACTTAGATAGACGTCTGTGTTCTAATTATCTGGGGATCAAACGCACATAGAAGGTGTTGATCTGAATCGAAAGCTGCAAATTAGTCTAGGATTTGCAACTTATTTCATCAGGAACTGAGCGCTAATACTTCAAGATTATTTTTTCGCTGTATGTGTCATAAGGTTATAATAGACATGGAGGTTAGCACGAAAAAGTGGCGTGTGCCGTAAATTAAGTGCGTTAGTACGAACCCAGAGATGTCTCTATTACGATAAATCGACTATCATTTATCGAGTAACCAGAAATTGTGATGGATAAACTGGTGAAAAGCATGTTCAAATGGGACAATATGTCCACCACGCGAGCGACAGGCTCTCCAAGTCTTTCTACCTGGACTGCTCTACTGACATGAAATATGATATTTATAGGCTCAAATCTCTAATCTCGCCATACGACACTGCTTTACTGGCCCTACATACACTTTTCTTCCCTCCGCAAAGTACATGAAGAGTGCAAGCAAGAAGACGCCGACGAACATAACAACGCTCCAGTTGAACGTCTCTGTGTCGACGGGCGTCTCATTTGGCCAGAAACACCAAAAGAAAGCAAAAGTCACATATGAAAGACCGATGATGTTAACCAGCGGGCCCCACTTTCCGAGACTCCAGCGAGCAATAGGAAGAAATTGAGGCTCATACAGGCGGCGGTAGAGGACGCATGAGAGCGAGCAGAAGTAGGTGAACATGAGAGAGACAATCTGTAAGGATATAATAGCGTTGAATGCGACCAAAGACCCAATGTTGATGAGCGAGAGGAGAACGGTGAACATGCATGTCATCAAGATGGCGTTCGATGGGATCTCTTTGTCCTTATTTACTTTGGAGATCCAGTTCGAGAAGGGCAGACCCTTGTCTCGACCAAACGCGAAGGTCTGACGAGCTGTCGATGCACCGAAGTTGATATTAGCGGCTGAAACCATGAGCAGCACGATGATGGTCAGCGTGTTGACACCGGCGGTATTCATTGCTCCCTTGAAAATATAGAGGAAGGGGTACCCTGAAGGGTCGTTGATAGCGTCCTCGACCGAAGGCATGGCGAAGAGGTAAGTGATCAAAAACACAATAGCCATCAGACTGTTGCCGATGTACGACCAGAAGAGGGAGATGGGGACATAGCGATCAGCGTCGCGTACCTCCTCAGCCATGTGCGCGGTAGCATCGGATCCTAGCGAAATCAATTAGCTCGGGAAAAAAAAAAGAAAGTATGGCCCACCTAAGATAGAGTAGATGGCTGAGATCTGGCCAACCATGAGCGAGAGTCCCATGTTGTTCCAACCACCACTATTTTTAAGCTCGGTGAACACCCGCTTCGCGCTATTGTGCGGAGCCAGCGTCCAGAGAACTGTAATGACTACGAAGAATGCCAGTATATGAATGATCATCAACAGATTCTGAATGCGCGGCCAGAGTTCGTGACCCCAGATGTTGACGACGTAGAGAACCAGCACCATTGCCCAGGTAAACAATGTGCCATGCCATCGCTTCGGATCGTAGCTTTCATCGTTGACTTGTAGCAGAGCTTGAACTAAAGTACCTGTGATGAAGCAATCTGCGGCATTGCCGGCTTGCCAGGAAAGCACTGACATCCACCCTACTATGTAGGAGAGGAACCGTTGAATGCTAGGAGGTGCAAACTCGCTGACCCAATGATACTGGCCACCTGATATTGGTGCCCTATGTTTTGCTGTATTAGCAAAGCGATGCCATCTTATTCCTGACGGATCCATACATGGATGCCATTTCTGCCAAGCTCAGTCCTACGAAACTGAATGCAAGGAATGTCCAGATAAAGCTCCAGAATAGACCGGCAAGTCCTCCATCAATTAGACCCTGGGTATTGGCAAGCATGAAATACTCCCATGTGGCTGTTAACACTATCGCAAAACTCAGCGCGGATAGAGGACGATAGTTTCGCTATGCGGGTCAAGAGGCGTTCTATTTCCTAGTTATCTCTGCACACACCTTAAGCTCCTGCACCTTTCCCAAACGGTACATATGTTTTTGATCTGCCTTCGTGAAGCCTTCTCTGAATGGATTTGCCTGGCTGTACACATCGTTATTACGAGCGCCTTGTTCCTTGTCGCCGTTATTCGCGGTGTTAGACATGTTTTAACGGTAAAACTTCCAGAATTTGGCCAATTTCGAGGACCACTTATCGCGTACACAATCAAAGTTAGAGAGAAGACATTGGACAGCTTGTCCTACTATTATCCGGTTGCGGCGTGATTGTGTCCAAAGCGCGCGGGTCTGGAGATCCGTTCGAGATCAATCCGTACACACTGACGATTTTCTTTCATACCCAGCAGGTATCTGACTAGTGACTCTCTATCGATGTTTTCGTCGCGCTTAATCGTCCCGAGTAGGTGGTATAACCTTCTGGCTCGCGTGCTTTGTAAAAAAGGTCGTGCGTTTTCATTGTCTTTGAGGCTAGCGTTCCGGTTGCAGGCATAACATTCCAGGTATGCGTAACCTAGAAAAAATACCTACTTGTGGAATACCCGTTGAACGGCGGTTATTTCGATTTTTGACAGATAATAGAGTTTCACCATGTCGACGGCTGAGCCTACCGCAACGACGCTACCCGAGGGTGTCTCACCCCCACCTGAAGTTGTCAACAATCAAGACCAATCGGGAGTAATTGCGATTATCTCTGGATTTTCTCTGAGTCTGGCGTTGTTAAGTGCATGCATCAAGTTGTATGCTCGAAAGTATTTTCGAAGCTTTCGGCACGATGACATTACGTTTGCTCTGGCTATAGTAAATTCACTGCAGGAAAAGGTGGGGAAAGAATTGAACTAAGTAACCTGTAACAGGGTTTCGCTATCATCCAGAGCTCACTCATCTTTTACGAGATTCATGATGGGCTTGGAGTGATCTTTTCAAACCTCAATTGGGGCCAGAAATTGATAATTCGGAAGGTAGGTCAAACTGTGTAAATGAAACCATCCCCTAACGCTTTCTAGGCGGGCTTAGCTGCTGACTTGTTCTACATTGTCGTCTTGTTTCTGTCCAAAGCATGTTGCGCACTATTCTTCTTATGGCTTGCGCCAGACCAAAGACACAAGACCGTAGCGTGGGTTTGGATGGGCGCCTCTACGATATGGGTTGTTACCAGCCTGTTCGTAGAGGGATTTCGATGTCCAGTCGGGAATGGGTGGTCGCTCTATTGGCAACAATGCTCAGCTTTTGTAAGTTCAAACGATAGCCGTGATTGGTTGATAACCCGACCGACTAAGATGTTATAGTTCGCGCGGTGGCTATATATCGGAATTTTCGATATGGTGATTGAGATTGCACTCTTCTCAACCGCGTGGCATCTGATATGGAACCGACACATTCCTCTTTCATCAAGGCTTGCCATCATCGGAGCCTTCGCATGCAGGCTACTGTATGTAATTGTATATGTGTTTCTAGCCCACGTATCTGATTTGCAACAGTAATATCGTACTCACGATCTTGAGACTTGTGTTTCTCAACATGACATTGACGCCCGAGAATTCAGCTTATTGGAAATC
The DNA here is from genome assembly GCA_019828545.1 of Paracamarosporium sp. OC-R06-R3. Classification (NCBI taxonomy): domain Eukaryota; kingdom Fungi; phylum Ascomycota; class Dothideomycetes; order Pleosporales; family Didymosphaeriaceae; genus Paracamarosporium; species Paracamarosporium sp. OC-R06-R3. Next base: position 146,110 of record JACVRA010000310.1, on the reverse strand, counting down.
GCGCGTTGCATGCACAACTCAAATGGCTATTGGATGGACGGTCTTTTCCTGTGTCGTTCCGTATCTTCGTCCTCTGATCACTGCTTACGAACGAAATGAGACGAGTTCCAAGCATCCTTCGTATAGAGTAACAGAACCCTCTTCGCAGGGATCAAGGTCTGTGGCTACGCCGCAACGCCATCCTTCTTTCCACTACCCAGATGCGGTGTACAACATCGCCTTTGGCCCTCAAACTACAATACTGGCATCCGAGACTCAAGATGAAGACAGTGTTACGAGGGCATCACGCGGAAGTGGGCGTAGCAATGGTAGAATCGAGAGGACGGTGAAAGTTGAAGCGAGGGACCATGAGCAGACAAGCCTCAAGTCGACGCCTCTAGAGGGAAGTGGTGCATCTGGAAGAGCGGTATAGTTGCATCTGACTATGGCAGGATATGTTTCTTGATTGGCATTGCAGGGGGATACTTGTGGCCTACAAAGTGAATATCATGCCACATGTTCCTCTGGATACTTATTATCTTCGCATTTTGAAACGTTTACAAGATTGTCGCTTTTGCGAGTCAGAGCATGGGCTTCTGCGATGACGCGACTCTGTGCGTCATTTTGCGTTGCAGTCGTAGGCGGATTTTGCGAGGCTGGCTTTACCGGTGAAGAAACGTTTGCTTGAGTCGCGGGGCGCATTTAGGCTGCCCCGCCTCCTTCAAGGGTAGTCAAAGCAGCGACGTATCTTGAGACCCGGATTAAAGATAAGTCAACCACAAATTTCCACTTTCTGACTCTACTATCTGGTGTTCCAGGCGAAGTTGGCAGTGGACTGCGTAGCACTGCTGCGCCACCAGCGAAGAAGCCCTCAGCTCGTTCGAGGCAGCGCAACGCATCTTTAACATCTTTTTGAGAGCAGACATTGAGCTTACCATATTCTTAAAATGACTTCAGGATCCTCCTACCAATACCAACCGCTTAAGCCTCGCGAGATCCGGCTTTTACAGCTTCTCCCACGAAAGCCGTTCGTTCTAAACGATCCCATTCGGTTCCATATCGTTCATACGTCCTTTGCACGATGCCACATTCCTGACTCTTTTTTCTCGTACGAGGCTCTATCCTACGTATGGGGCGGAGATCGTACAGTTCCAGTCTACTGCGGCGACCGCCAAATATTGGTGACACCAAACCTCGTTTCTGCGCTTTCAAGGCTCCGAGAAAAGATGTCAGTCTATCCCGGTTTTCATAGGACACTTTGGGTGGATTCAATATGTATAAATCAAAACGATATAGTAGAACGCGGTCATCAGGTTCGACTCATGAGGGACATATATTCGCATGCAACGAGGGTAATCATATGGCTTGGAGATACTCAAGAGATAGAGAATATCTTGAAGCAAATATGTAGTGGACATCTACCTCAAGATAACGTACACTCTAGTTTGGAGCATTCATACTTTACGGACTGGAGCACGTCGGTAGCTAGGATCTTTGATCAGCCTTGGTTTCAGAGGATGTGGGTGATCCAGGAGGTCGTATTTGCGGCTGAGGCGTTTGTTTCGGGCGGAAAATTTTCGATCAAGTGGGAAAAGTTGGTCGATGCTGCAGTGGCTGGAAAAAGAAACCCCGAAGTTACTGCGCAGCAAAGAATGCGGTGTGACGCTGCCCTTGGCATCGAGTGTCTAAGGAATCAAATTCGAAATGATACACCTTCGAATCCCGGCCATCAACTCCGTGAGTATGACAAGAATTATCTAAAAATTGTGTACCTAACGCTTTACCTGAAGGCTCGAACAGCGCCCTCTCCAATCGACCTCAACACCGCACGCTTACCCGTAGATTGAATATCTCTACCCGTCAACCAAAAGATCTTTTAGAGCTAGCAGAGCTTTTTCGATCATACTCAGCAACAGATCCGCGGGACAAGATATATGCGATCCTCGGACTGGCCTCGGCATTGGAGACGGACAGGCTTGCTTCACGCATAGATGCCGACTATGGTCTTCAAGTGAAGAGCTTATTCGTGGAATTTGCCCGCCTTGTTATATTAGGCCCCAACGCCTTAAGACTCCTTCGAAATGTGCATGAATCAAGGGAGCAATCGTCCGATCTTCCCTCTTGGGTACCTGATTGGAGCACACCTTTGAAAACACAACCACTCGCTGAGCTGTGCAAGCAAGATTACCTACTCTCCAACCAAAGAGCAATTCTGCTGAAGCAACCAAGTCCAAACGTCTTGAAACTTGTCGGAAAGCGTATAGACACAGTCAGAGGTGTAGGAGATGTCCTCAGCGACTCGTCTAAAGAAGCTTGTTTGCATGTCTGGGATTCTTGGCTGAAACTTGGACAGCATTATGGGTACAAGCCACCCCAACGTTTTGACTGGAATGCTTTCTCAGTCCCTCAGGGTCCAGATTCAAGACATCTACGGTACTATCCATACACTGAGATCCCTAAGCACTGTAGCGAGATTTGTCTTGGAAGACGATATCTTTTAACCGAGCAGAAGCGTTCCGGTCTCATTCCTGCAGGTGCCAAAGTAGGCGACGCAATTGTTCTGTTCCCTGGGGCTGAACTTCCATTTGTCGTTAGCTGCGATGAGTCCAACAGTTCCTGCATTGTCGGACAATGTTACTTGGATGGAGTTTTCCTAGATGGCCTTATACGAGACAAGAAGTATAAATGGCGCGAGTTCTGTATTGCTTAAGACAGTGTTGCGCCAAGAGAATGGAAGTACAGAATAAGAATCACCATACGAATGAACATGTTGATCATGTTAGCAAGGAAGACAGCTGACTCGCTCGGCTATAAACTTGTCGATGCTTCGGAATGCTGAGACAAGAGGCGGGTAGAAGCACGTGTGGCACAGCTCACGGTAACCCACCAAGACACATCTGGTAGTCGCCTTTCTAAGCAACCGACGTGCAAGAACCAGAAACCAATAACGGTCACCACTCTATCGAGACGATGAATTGTCCTAGATACTTTCGATTAAGCTTCCTTGCCCTCCTACTTTCCTTTCAGTATTACCAAGAAGCCCCAGACTTTCAATCCAGCGAGACAACGAAGCCTTGGCTAAGCGTAGAAGAATCAAGGTCAAATCTTTTAAAAAAAAAAAAAGAAAACTCACGTCACCGTCACCAGCGTTGGATTGCAAGCAGCAGAATTCTACAACTCCACGGTCTTCCAATCAGCACGCTCATAGCATCTCCATCAACAACAACTCTCTATCCCTTATAAATAATAATATTTTATACCCTGCGATAACTAGCAAGCATATCAAACGCAATGCAAATTGGAAAGTCCAAAAATCAAAGAGCATCCCGTCACGCCGTCTTTCATCTACTTACATCCTCCCTTTGAAACCACGTTGTTTTTGGACCAGGTTTGGACCCAGCAGGTTATCTTCAGGCTCCAAAGTAGAGGTAAGCACTAAATGCTTTATAGATACTAATTTGTAGTTTTGTACAACTCTGATCGTCAACAGTCCCCTTCAAAGTCATTGCAAATGTATGGTATGGTGCGGATAGCGAGCCTTAAACGATGGATGCAGAAGTCGAATATTTCAGGTTCAGAAGATGGAGTCGCAACGCTTTTGGTCAAACTCTCAAAGCCGGAGATAATTCATGCAGCAACAAACACCTTCCACTTCTCTTCGTCTCCACAAGCCACATCCCTCCTCACCAAACATAAACTCTAAACCCAGATAACCACCCTAAACACACCAGCGTACCCCTCCACCCCTACCCACCCCTGAGATACAATACATCCCGGAGTGACACAGTACAAACAACATAATACAATGCGTAAACTTGCAATACACATACACACGCATGTATTTGTCTATATACCCGGGCATCTCTCCTATGTCGCTGCACTCCACTATTCTCGCCAAGACACATGTCCATACATCCCTCCCACCCTCTTCACACGTCCAGCTACGCACAAGCATAAACATAAAAGGTACAATCCCCCATCACCACAGCACCTCTTCTCACCGCCAACCCAACGCAACGACTCGGAACTTTTACTTCCCACACATTCCCAGCTGACCCTACACCCTACACATCCCTAACATTCCTCCCCCGAGCGGGAATCTCCGTCTCCACCATCTCCAGCTTATTCAAACTAGGATACCGCTTACTAAAGCTATCCATATCCCACTCGTCGTCCCCACCCGCACCATCACTTCGTCCGCTCACAGGCGTAGGCAACGGCTTATCTCTCGCGCTGCTCTTGACGGGGCTTTGTCTCGGGGCGGCGGCAGAGAAGTCACCGGTGCCGCCCGTGCGTAGCTTAGTTGGTTTGGAAGGGGGTGGTGGACGGGAGCCAGAGCCTGTGGGGACGCGGTTTGCTGCTGGTGGGGCGGAGGAGGAGGTTGGTGGTTGGGCGGCGTGTGGGTGCGGACGGGGCTTGGCGTAGGCTAGGTCTGAGGGCGCGTTCTGTTGTTGTGTCTGCTGTGGGAGCGCGATGGGTTTTCTGGCGATGGCGGGTGGCTGTCTTGCACCGCTTTGGTCCTGTGGTCTTTGTGGCAACGGCTTCCCTGTGTCCGTGTACTTTCCGTAGCCTTCGGCTGTGCGGCTGGAAGGGGCCTGTTTCTGGCTCTCGTCGAGGAGGTTCTTGACCCGGTTCTGGATCGTGGAAGCACGCGTTGGCCCGGCCTTGCCTTTACCTTCTTCTGCAAGACGTTTGCGGTATTCTGCAGCTGCGGCCTCGACGCGGCGTTCTTCTTGCGATAGTCGTCGCCTTTCGAGCTCGCGGCGGACTTCCGGAGGTAGGTCTTGCGTTTCACCGATTGCGCGCTCGTCGTCGGACGCGCCGCCCGTCGCTTCTGAGCCAGCGATGGGAGTTAGTGCGTTGGAGCGTGGATCGATGGGTAGATCTGTGGGTGTGCGCGGGCCTGAGTCGGAGCGTCCTCGATCTGGTCCCGATGCGGAGTTACTCTCAAACATCTTGAAGGCGTCGCCAAATCGACCTTTCACAATGTTTTTGGTGCCACTTGTTAACGAGTGCAAGCTGGATCTCTTCCCATGTTTGGTCTGGCTGCTGCTTCTTCGGTGCTTCTTCTGGCTGTCTGTGTTTTCTCTTGCTCGCAAGTAATCGAGGTTCGATGGAATGTTCTTGTCATCTTCCGAATCAGAGTCGTCTAAAATGGCAGGCGAGTGGCCACCTTTAGTCAATGATGGCGCGTCAAAACTTCTCCCGGGTGCGGCCTCTCGTTCACGCAAGAAATCCAAGTTGGAGGCTACGTGAATACTGTTCGGTCGGTTCGATTGAGCAGACTTCGCTCTGTCAAGAGATACCCCGATATCCAATGCAGAGGGACGGTGAGTTTCGAGCGAAGGTCGTGATGATGCAGGTGATTTAGGGATTGCAAGCGCAGAGGTGTGTGACTTCGACCTGCCAACGTCCAGCGATGGACGAGTCGGGAGAGTATGATCTGGTCTTAAAGAAGATGGACTAGGCTGAGCCTTTTCGAACGTACGAGGCTGGCTCATTGTACGGTTATGATGACCTGTTTCGGGCACGCGCCATACGGGTCGTTTGTTAACGTCAGGGTACTTTTGTTGCGGTTGGGTCGGAGCTGGAGAAGGCGCGGGCGAGGTTTGCACACCAGTGGAAACCATGGTAGATCTTTGCGGTATAGGTTGATAGATTGTCGGATTAGAGGTGCGGGGACTATCTTGCGGCCTCTCGTATTGCTGAGGTTTCTTCACGGGAGCGGGCCCCGATGAGCCTGTTACTTGCGCAGTTGAGGAAGAGTTGGTAGCGGACGCTGACGTTGCTGTCTTCGCCGGAGGGAGCGCAAATGCATCGTCGGCAAGGGCTTCTGTGACCCTCTTGTTCAGTGGAGCGTCAGAGCCTCCTGGTGACTGACCAAACTCGAACTTCTGCCCACGATCATGCAATAATGAGAATTCGTCCAATGATGGGTAGCGAGCAGCAAGCTCATCCGCTGCCGCAATTCTGACCTCGGGCTTGTCCGAATCGAGGGCTGCGAAAGGGTCGGCTTTTGCGCCTCTCCCTGCTGGAGAGGGGCTGGGTTTTGTCATTGGTGGTGCTTGCGTAGGAGCTGTGGGTCGTCCTCTTCTCATTGGAGCAATATCTGGAATGGCTTGTACTTGTCTTACGGGAGCCACTTTTTGTATTCCTATGATGGGTGGTGAAGATACTTGAGGTTCGGGAGACGGCAATTGCTGGTTTCTTCGGTCTTCAGATTGCGTTCGGTTGGAGTAAATCTAGAGACGTCAATGGTTATTACCCGAGACGATGAAAGCTACTCACATCTTTGATAGGTACAGCTCTATGCCTCATGGAGCATACTTCGACCACCACCTGATAGATGTTTGGTCGTCGCTGAGGGTTTTCTTGCAACATGGATGCTATACTGGATTAGCGCCATAGTCTGAGCAACTTAGTTAGCATTCAACCTACAGATAAGATTCTTTGTCCTGTCTGAAAACTGGGGATATGCCGGGAACTTGAAGGTCGCGTTCAAGATGGCCATCTGTCCGACCTCTTCGAACGGTGTAGTGTAGTAACACAGCTTATACAATAGCACACCCAACGCCCAAATGTCACTTTTCTCGTCAATGGGTTGCTTCCGGTAGACATCGATCATTTCCGGACTGCGGTACTGCAGCGTGGTGTGTCGCTGTACGTCGTCCTCAATCAGTCTTCCTTCTGCCGCCGTTTGCGCAGCCGGCCGTGGCGGAGCTGTCGAACCGAAATCGCAGAGCTTGTATATCCTATTGGCACCGACGGTCGTGATCAAAACGTTCTCAACCTTGAGGTCGCGGTGTAGTAGCGGGGGTCTCAGATAGTGCATCGTCGCTACGCCCTCTGCCACATCGGAGAAGATGTGCAGGATCTCTGGCTCGGTGAGCCTGTGCTGCAGCCGCGTGTTCATGAAGTCAATCAGACCGCCGCCAGTGCAGTGTTCCATCAACAGGAAGACCTCGTAGCCCCCACCCTTAAGCTGCGACGCATGCGAGTCGATATAGGTGACAATGTGCCGGTGCCCCTTCAGCTTCTTCATTGTCTCGACCTCTGTCCTCATGTTCGCCAACGCTTCCTTGTCCGGGACCGCAACCCGCTTCAGCACGCCAACCTCCGGTAACCCTTCATTGCTCTTGGGTATGCGCACCACATAGACGTGCGCAAAGCCGCCTTCGGACAGGTATCTGTCAATGGTCACGCGGTGGTTGCCGACTTGGACCTTTGTCCCTGGCGCAAAGGTGCCCGGCGGTGCATTGGAGGTGGGTGCCGAGGGTCGATAGGCTTGTTGGTGCGGTACTGATGCGGAGGGAGCGTAGCGGGCGGAGGACATTGCGGGCGGTGTGAAGCCTGCTGCGGTGCAGGAACGACGAAAGGACTAGCGAACGTGCATGTAGTTTGCGGGCTGGGCGGGAAACTCGATGACTGAGAGGAAAGGGCGTGGAGCTGGCCTGCGTTGTATTGGGGTGGTCATTAGGCGTTGTGCTTGCGAGTTTCAATGTCGGCTGCTAGGCGGTCACAGAGCAGAGCCACACGGCACGTCACGACCATAGTCCATGCTGCCAGACACGGATCGTCATATGAGTGCACGGCGGACAGGATGGCCCAAGAACACGTGGCTTATTATAGAGACATCTAATTTTTACTGTCATGGCCTCATTTGTCTCCAGCACTCACCCACTCCAGCTGTTCTTCTCCATATCGGTGGCGCAGAGTGTGGCGCTCTAGATGGCGCTATTCCCTTCTCGGTCGGCTCTGCCTACCGAGACACGGATGCTCGCAGCGTCGAGACCTAGCCGTCACTTGACGTGCTCTGCTTTTTCGGGATTCGAAGACAGCTGCTCTGAGGATGAGAGGTTTCGGAGACTTTGCCTTTTCTCCACAAAGTGTTTGATCGGCGCATAACCTATTTGTGTGTACACGTCTGTCTCTAGAGCGCTCAGGTACGCACTGGGATAGTGTTGTCCGATTATCCAACATACATGCTATTAAATGGTATCTGCGTAGAAATACCTACCTTGGAAGAGTCGAATGGTAAGTTATTTGATTGAGTACTGTCTTGTATGTAGATAGAGCCCGAAGCAGGTTTAATACAAGGACACCATCGCCCAGTCACACAAATCTCTGCGAGGGAAGAAGCGTCATATAGTGCATCTCAGATGAACAAGTACTGCGGCCACTATGAGAAGCGTTCGTGGCCATGTCCGAACTCGGACTGTCGGCAAGTCCAAGGTCAAGGTATGATAGCATCATACAGCTCGTACTCGAACGCATGGCGCACGGGAGATGGCATCCGATGTTTGTCTCTACCTGTAGGTTCGAGACAAGAACAAAGCTTTAGGAAGACGGACCTTCTCCTTGGCTAGCAGCTTCGGGACCGAACATGCTCTTAGTAGGCGTTTCCGGCATAGCCATCACCAGCCGCGCGGCCAGCCATGTCACTTGGGCCCATTGCGTCGGTATGAACCAGATTTCAGATGGCGTAGTGGGGAAGAATAGAACAAATCGTTGTCAGATGGTTGGCGCAGACCCTGCGGCTACTACCGCCATGTTAATCAGCGAACAGGTTCGGGAATTGTCGAGTCTGGGTGTGTTGGAGAGCTACAGGCCGTGTCTAGATCCGGCGGCTGTTGCTGTAGGCGACGACCACAGCAGGAGGGGAGCAAAAGTCTAAAACCAGATATATCGGAAGAAGCCCAGAGCAAGATCAGAGCAAGACATCAGCCCAAAACATGATGCACCGCGTCCAACGTGACGACGATCAGGAGACCATGCATCCATGGATGGGCGTTGGTCGCAGCACGTGACGGGGCATAGCGTGGAGGTCGGCGGTGGACAGAGCCGCGACGCCGACGGATCATGGCTGGTCTGACGACGCTCTGAGGTTCGCGGGAGAGTCGCTGTTTTGCTAAAGACGCTTGACGCAGCGGAACAGGAGGCACTGCACGCGTCTCAGACGTACAGAGGCCATGGGCGACGAGATTGGCGAGACCGGGCGCCAAGGACAGGTGCATGGCCACGGCTAGCTGGCCTGGTTTCGCTCACCACGCTGCCCGCCGTTTGCTGTCTATGTATCGAGCATTTCCCTCGGATCCTGCATCGCTCTCGCCCGCCCTGCCAAAGAGGCCACCTAGTGCAAGCCAGTCTGCGCTGCGTTGTGCATTATTCACCGTCGCATTTCCTTGACCCTGCCCCCCCTTCGTCATAGGCTTAGCGAGGCTGGTTCCTCTCCAGCCCTACCACGACTACAAAGGACCCTACCTGCGCCGCCGCCGTGCCCAAAGTCCGCGTGCCACTGTCGACGGACGCAGCGTCACGTTTACACTCGCTGGCCTGACCGGTCCTACAGTCGATAGCTGAGCCAGGCTTTTACGAAGTGCAGCAGTAAGCACAAGCTGTTGCTGCGTCGTCGCTTAGTCGACCCGCCAACCGCCTGCTTCACCACCTGCGTGGGACAACACGCCCGACCTTCAGCCTTCTCAACCCACAGACCTCGCACCGCAGAAACACCTCCATCCACCGAACAGACACGCTCAACCGCGCACCGTTTTCCTAGACTGCACAACATGGCTCGTTCTCGACGAGCTGAGCGCGACGTCAGCGCCTCCCGCTCCGACACCTCCGCATCCACCTCCCCCGAACGCGGCGCCGAAGACGACGACAACGACTCTCTCATGTTCCAGGCCAACGACTCACAGTCCTCCCTCGCACCCTCGGTGTCGCCAGGCTCAGACGAAGACGCTCTGCGGAGGGCCATAGAGGAGCGATGTCGCGTGTCGCCCATCTCTCGTTTGCCCGCAGAGCTCATGATTGCCATATTCGCCAAGCTGTCCTCGCCCGGCGACCTGAAGAACTGCATGCTCGTGTCGCGAGAGTGGGCAAGGAATAGCGTTGGCCTGCTTTGGCACAGGCCCCAGACGGGCAAATGGCCATCTATCAAGAGCGTTGTTGCCACGGTTAGAAGGAGTGACAGCTTCTTTGACTACCCTAGCCTCATAAAGCGGCTGAACCTGTCAGCTTTGGTATGTGGTCGCAAGAGCAATCCCGAAATGCACCGCTAATCGCGCTATAGGCACCGGAGATCAGCGATGGCACGTTGCAGCCATTGTCGAACTGCAACCGAGTCGAACGTTTGACCCTGACCAACTGCACCAAGCTCACCGATCTCAGTCTCACCGCCATGCTCCAGGGCAACCGGAGCCTCCTTGCCTTGGATGTGACGGGTTTGGACTCCATAACCGATCGCTCCATGTTTGCTCTCGCTGAGAACGCAGTGCGACTCCAGGGCCTGAACATCACCAACTGCAAGAAGATTTCAGACGAGTCTCTGGAGGCCGTAGCGAAGAGCTGTCGGCATTTGAAGAGGGTGAGCACCCCTCGCAGTGCTACGGTAGATGGAACATCACTAACGGTTGCAGCTTAAACTCAACGGTTGTCAGCAACTGACCGATAGATCCATCATCGCATTCGCACGCAACTGCCGCTATATACTGGAGATAGATCTGCACGACTGCAGGAACCTGGAAGACGAGTCGATCACGACACTGATCACCGACGGCCCCCATCTACGAGAGCTGAGGCTGGCTCACTGCTGGCGCATCACCGATCAAGCCTTCCTCCGTCTGCCGCAGGGAGTATCGTACGATGCTCTCCGCATCCTCGACCTTACAGACTGCACCGAACTGCAAGACGCCGGAGTTCAGAAGATCGTGCAGGCTGCGCCCCGCCTGCGCAACCTAGTCCTCAACAAATGCCGCAACATCACGGACCGCGCTGTGCTAGCCATAACACGGCTAGGAAAGAACCTGCATTACATCCATTTGGGCCACTGCTCGCGTATCACGGATACGGGTGTAATACAGCTTGTCAAGTTGTGCAACCGCATCCGCTACATTGATTTGGCATGCTGCACGAACCTTACGGATAACTCTGTTACACAGTTGGCCACCCTGCCGAAACTAAAGAGGATAGGCTTGGTTAAATGTTTAAACATCACAGACCGAAGCATCGTCGCGCTTGCGAAGCCGAAGCAGGTTGGCCACGGTGGTCCAGTGACGCCCAGCGTCCTTGAGCGCGTGCATCTGAGCTACTGCACGAACCTCACGCTGAGCAGCATCCACTCATTACTTAACAGCTGTCCACGCCTCACGCATTTGAGTTTGACGGGCGTACAAGCCTTTCTCCGCGAAGATCTGATTGTGTTTTGCCGCGAAGCACCACAAGGTACGTTCCCCAGCCTCCCTCGTACCACGACACCAAACTGATGTAACAACAGAGTTCAATGAGCACCAACGCGACGTGTTCTGCGTCTTCAGTGGCGTCGGCGTCCAGCGTCTACGCAACTACCTCAACACCGACTCGGCGCACGTGCGCCGCCCTCTCTTCGGAGACGAGGGCACGATGTACGACGACGACGGCGAGCAGCCAGAGGTCATGGATGATGTCACGGCCCAGGCTAACGGCATGGGCATTGAGGACATGGACGAGGACTTTGGCGAGGAGAGCGAGATGATGGGGGAAAATTAGCTTCTCTCTTTCTCGTTCTCCATTCCTCTTTCTACGGCATGACTCGACTCGACTTGACTGCGGCGCGTTTTGTTCGACGGACCGGATCAGAGCGTATCTATTCTTCCTCGCATTTCACGGTTGCATTGCTTATTTCTTATTCACGGCCTACATTGCGTTGTACGTTGCGAGAACCCAAAACACAAGCCAAGGATATAAAAATCCGGGCGTGAGATGGACGGACGGACGGACGCTGGACAAAACAAAACAAAACATCCATACAAGCGAAAACACAACGGAACAGACAGATATCATGACGGCGACGGATGGTGGATAGGGGCCGGGGCGCTTTTTGCTCTTTCTTTTTCTTTCTTTCTTACTAACGAAGCTTCGGCTCGGCGAGTGTGTTCTTTCGATACCCTTATGTGTGCATGGTGTTGTGTTGTGTTGCGGACTGGGGGTGCTAGGTGGGAAAAGGGGGCCGGTAGTGTGTTCCACCGCGTGGAGGTAGTCAGCGTTCCAATGATCGATAGCGAATGGTATGCTTCGCATGCTCTGTTTATGCGCTGTTCCGTGATTCGTGCCCTGTATGTATCTGGATATGCCCGTGCCGTTCTGGGCTTGTCTTGGCGGTTGCATGGGGAAGGTGTGTGGGTTTGCCCGGCGGGTTGGGTGGCGTGATGGGGTATTGGTGTACGGTATGTGGAGTGGGGTGGGTATGTACTACGCGCTGTGGAAATCAGGCATTTAGCTGTTTACGCATTGTAGATATCGAATTCTGGCTGTTTTAGTGCAGTTGCAGTGTGTGGGGAATCCAAATGCGTTTTCCGCGAGGGGGAGATACGAGTGCTATGTCGTGTGTACTGCGGTCGTGGCTGTGAGGCTGGCGATGGGCTGTTTAGACTAGACATTGTTGTCTGGCAGTCGGTCTGTGGAGTGCGTAGCGAGTGTTTTCTGATTTTTTTGTGGATTTGAGGGGCTTGTAGGGGCATTTGTTCTAGGGATCGTCGTAGGTTTTTGGTGGTTGTGGTGCGGAGGAACATTTGCACTGGGACTGTAGGGCTTTCTGTTAGGGGTCGAGAATCCTAGGGTTTCACGTATTGGTGTGGTGATGAGGTGCGGAACAAAGGTGTGGTCGGTTCTTGGGTGAGAAGGGAGGGGTATGAAGAAAGGGGGTAGGGAGTATGTGTGAGAATGAGCGGTAGGCTGGACGGGTTATCAAATCCGTTATATGCCGGCCTGGGATAGGGGAAGATCTCTTGTGAAGCGCCAACGTCACTTGGTAGGTGTTAGTTCCTCATTATGTGATCCTCAAAGACTTTTTGGTATGTTGCGTGTGTTCTCATCTTGTAGCAGCGAGCTGTGGTATCACCAGGTAGAAGTTCAATCAGTACAAGATTGTAACGCGGAGGCTATATAAATCTAGTCCAGAGAGAACTATGGCACGTTCTGAGAATGGGTGTTTTTATGACAAAAATGTGGTGTAGGCTTATGTACGAAAAAACAGTATTATAAAGTAGTAATAACTGTTTTAAGAATACCAAAAAGAGTTCTAGTCTAAGTAAACGAGTGTGTATTATACTTCAGCACAGTATAAGTGAATCGATGAGCGAACGAACGTAGTGAAACTTTGCAAAGGCTTCCTACCTTTAATACTTGAAATCCGCCAGCGTATCTTCCCAAATCCACATACTCAATTTCTGTACTCCTAATCACCAACTATCGGTGAAAACCATTCAATTAGAGCACACTTATCCGTTATTAACTTCAGAGCCAGAATGAATCGTCTGGCGGTGAGGGTTTGTAATGCTCGTCTCCCGGAAAGCCTAGTGGATCGTCCCCTCTCTTCCAAATTGTCCTGGGTTCAGAGAACATTCCATATGTTAGGTCTTCTTTTTTGATGCTTCCCGTACTCCCCAGGTCAACCTCAATCAATATTATTTCCGGAACATCAGGATTGCGTGTAAGTTCAGGCGCCTCATAAGACCACCACATTGAACCGCGTGTTCTGTACGGTTTGTTCAAAGGCGCACGTGCCGGTTGAACCATCACAACCGGACCCATAGCCGCTTTACCGTAGCCTTTAGAATGTGCAGCCCAGAAATAATCCGAGTCCTGGAATTCCTGGGACCATGCTACGCCTGGAGGCGGTCCTGGCATGACATCATGCATGGCGGGCATCTGTTTCCAGACAACGTTCAAGTCGGCATCGCTTTTTGGGTTGACTTTCCCGCCAGTTTTCTCGCATACAAACAGTCTCAAGTAGTCGGTAGCTGCTATGCGATCCACGAATCCACTAAAGAAGTAGAACTTTTGGCCAGCCATGCCGAAATTCACGATATCTGCACGCATCCGGGTCGCTAAATCGTCAACATCGATCTCCGGCCCTATAATAGGGTGTTTGATGTCTGGAAAAGTGGCCGGTTTATCTTCATTCGTGCGTACCTGGCGTTGACGGTCGGATTGTTCGTTGCTAACGGCTGGTTCCGCTGGGGATTGAGGTGCCGGATCCTCCTTTGTTGGAGGAAGGTCTTGCTCTTGATTTGGTGGAGGGGGACCCTCCTGACCTGGAGTTGGTTGATCAGGCTGACTGAACCCGCCTACCGTTTCTTTTGTCTGAAAACCCCCTGTGGTTTCCTGCTGGTTGGAGCCGCCGGTTGTTTCTTTCGTTTGGAAGCCTCCATTGCCTGTCGTTCCACCCGGAGATGTTTGTGGACCGCTGCCTCCTCCATTGTTCCCTGGGACTGGTTCTGGAGTTTTACCTTTTCCCCCTTTGCCTGCTCCCCCTCCCGCACGACGATCTACTGCTACGACGTCAAGACCGGGGAGCTGATCAGTAATATTTACCTTGGGATATTCACGAGGCGTAATATCATACAGGCCCCGCGGAGCACGTATGAGGCGCGAATAGGCCAGGGAAAGCTGCGTTGCTAGGAGATAAAGCAAGGCGCTGTGTAAAATTCTGTATCGCATGTCGTCTTCTTGTATAGTATTCGCTATTGAAAGAAGAGTGTGGTAGAATATTTAAAGACTGAAATAAGCAGGAAGGTTGTGCAGGTCGAGTTTAGGTCAGTTTGTGATCTGTAGACAGGTTGGAGATCTTGTCAAAACCCAGACAAGTGAATACTTTCTCTACTTAAATAGCATTGTTTCGGTCATGTCGACGTGTCTTCTACAAAACAGTAAGGACTGGAAACTACACACTTGCGAGCTCCTTACCAGTGCACAGAGACCCAACCACCTCTCCGGTTTACTGTGCCCATAACCTCTACCTGAAACTATGAATGAGAGTGGCATGGAGTGGTCGTTATTGACACGTGATGGCACTCGTGACCGACCGGGGGGTGGCGAGGGTGACGAGCAAGACAGAAAACATCTATATGAGACTAAGGATTGTCGTTTGATGTTGGAGTGGCAGCACCTTGAGACGAATCGTGGAGAGTCACATGGATCTTTTTGCGGCAAGATCCAACATCAAGGCGAGACATGTGCCGTTACTCCTTCAAATTTGAATGCCAAACATTCATACGCCGTACGGATAAGCATCTACTACGATCCTCTGAAGTAGTAATCTTCCTCTAGACAACGCTTGATAATCGAAAAAGTGTGTTCGTGACCGCTTTTATGGCCACCGTGGAAAATATATCATGGCGAGGTGCGTTACCGTGCCGTGACCAAGGACTCCTCGAACGCTCCATTGATGACTATCTTCGTTTCATCTTTCCAACGACGCCTGAAAGCCACCCGGGCGTGTGGTTACAAGCTCTCAGCCTCGTGACCGAGCTAATGGGTCGACGTCACATCCATACACTTCAATTTACACTACAAAAGATCGTGCAATTCTCGGAGTCGTCTCAACAGTCTCTTCGAACACATATTGAGTACTGAACACTACTTGAGGGCCGCCTTCTCACGTACCAAATATTTCAACTCTTACAACTCACTTTTTGATAACGGTCATGGCTTTCGCACTACTTATGGCTGAGATAGGCCTAGGAGCCGCTTTTACCATGGTGAGGAGACACGTCTTTAGTCGGACTATATCTTACTGTATCAGATTGCACTTGCACCAGAGGTGCCTTCTTGGATAAAGCATAACGACGGACCTAAAATCAATGTGAAGATAATGGCGGGCTTGCCGGACAACGAAAAAGCAGACACGAGCTTCGGAGGCTCTGTTCGTGAGTTAGATTTTTAAGTTCTTATTCACAAAATCTTCACGGATAACATCCGATGTTCACCTGGGCTGATAAATGATCGCAGCTCAAATTGCCCTGTTCGACGTAAATGGCGATCGCCTCGGATACTGGCGCAACAAAGGTGGTAAAGAAACATTAGCGAAAGGCAGCACCACTGAAAAGCAAGCGGGGCACATCAACGAAGGTGACAGCCGCAAACCAGAATACATAACGCTCACCGCTAGTGGCTTCGATGCCATTTGCCTGACGTCCATTGTCGTCACTCACTCTTTGTCGAGTGATAATTTTGCTTTTCTTCCAGGGGAGGTAGCGGCACAGTGTCAAACTATATGGGATGATGGAGATGAAGTCATATGGAGCGAGCAGGCTACTGATGTGGAGTTTCAGGGTCCGAATGGACAGACAGGACATGCGAGGCCGAAGTGCTTCTGGATCGATTCTCCAGATGAGCACGGTGATCGATCGACCAAATGGAAGGGACTTGGTGTTCATCTTCCTGATTTCAAGCTGGATAATTCCACGTTTCTAGAGTGGCAGGAAGATCTTTTCCAGATGTGTGGTTCGAAAGCACGGTTTGGCCTTTATGAGAAGATCAACGAAATGAGTAAGCAGATTTTTCCAATCCCACCTCTATCAAGGTATCCAGATCTTGGAACTGATGGTACGTTAGTGTATCTTCCTGTGTTCGACAAAGCACCGGAGTACGGAGCAACCATCCCACTATCTGAATTTCCTACCTGTGCTCCAGAGTTGTTTCCTGACGCAAACGGAAATGTCAACGAAGATCTTTGTCATGATAAAGCTGTTGTAGGCGAAGAGCGAAAAAAGCTCTCCAATGCATTTCAGCTAGAATGTGAAGATCACGATGACCCGCCAGGAGACATCCCTCCACAATGCCCCCGGAGCATCCGACAGCGGAGCCCAGTGGCCTGCGACATGCGCAAACGATCGACGACAGGTAGAAGGACCATGATGCAAAAGCTCCAAGAACGATTTGTGGGGAAGCTGGTGAAGAGCCATGATCTTGGACAAAGCGCTCGTGGTTTGTGCGATAGCAAGGGTAGCGTTGGACCAAATTTCTATTCACATCACGAAAAGCAATTCTGCGATATGCAGAGAAAGAAACCTTTTCCGCTTTGCGAAGCTGATAATGAGGTAGAATGCTTTGATGGGTAAGTCTCGAGATTGGATCCGTAGAAGGTGCTCTAACACATCTGACTCTGATTTCAAAAGACTACTTAATCGAACTCGCCACACTAAGAAGAAGCGTGGAGATATAGTTACTCACATATCGGTTCAAGATTGGTTTTGAGATTACTGACAACAAGAGCTGCAAGGGGTTGTGAATCTTGGGATATGTTAGGTAGTCGGAGTATCAGAACCGAAGTCTTTGGATCTGTGATTTAATTTATTGCACTTAGTCGCCTCTATTGCTGAGCATCTGTCGCAAGATTAAGGATATACATGAGTGCAAAACCAATTTTCCTTCGTTTGGAGGGCTCAAAGGGGCGTAAAAGTGAGGCAGAACCCCTTTCGGTAAATGTCACGGAATCTGGCCAATAGCACCCTGTTATGCTACCTTGTGTCGCTTCCTTTCAAATTTATGTGTGACGCTGTGCCCCATCGACCTGCATGGCCACACCTCATTTTCTTCAAAAGACACATTGATCTTAAAATTAGTGTTCTGCACTATAAACTATACGTATCGCTCACTCTCAACACAAAGCAGCATTCGTGTATGTAGGTTCCGACATATTAATATATCACTCTCGCAAGAGTCTTAGCGTTGGATCACAATGCAGCTTCTGGACATGCCAACGGAACTCTTTGATCAAATTTTACGAGACGCAATAGTTGCCAGAGGTAAAAAGCGCGGTCTGCGTCTTAGACTCGTGAATAGTGCGTCTCTTCCTGTATAGAATTACACGCGCCCTCTAACAATTCTACGCAGAGTACTTTTCTAGAGCAGTTATCGACATTATACAAATCTCTCGACTACTCGAGCATCTACTATTTGAGGATCCTTTCGAAACAGGAATTTTGATTCCACCATCTGTGGTTGCACCATACCTCGTGTATCAAGTGATGCATGCGCCCGCAAATGGCAACCCACTCCTCATGTGCCTCAAACAAGTGGCTGCCGAAATACATGCAGAAGCCTCAAGTGGATCCCAAGAGTCCAAGTCTCTTAAGGCTTCAGTCGAGGTGCTTTGTTCAATGCTGAAGCCAAGGTTAGCTCGTGAGTTAAGAAAGATATTTCAAAGGGAGACCATCGTGACCAATGAAGAGTACGAACGGTATCTTTTCGCGGTAGCTATACGAACTAATAATCTCGCCATCCTGTAGAGATGCGTTGATAAGAACCCTCTTTTACTGGAATTGATGCCATTTCCGTCCATAGGATCGTAATCGCAATACGCCGTGCCTGTAACCCGCACGCTAGTAGAAGAAAGAAACCTTCTTGTATTGGGACGGTGCGATGAACTAGCAGCAAATTACGCTAAAGTAGAAGTCCTCTCATATCTGCTCACAGCCGGTGTAGACTGCGTGAATAGACCACTACGAAGCGAGCTATTTCGAGTCGCAGCATTTGCCGGTCGCGTAGGCATCGTCTCCTTCGTCTATGACTTCAAAAGAGAAGAAGCCCCTTGGGAACTACCTTACTCGAGATACGGGTGCCTTTTACACTCCGCTCAGCATACCTCGTCTCTTGAAGTGTTCAAATTTATCGAGACGCTATTACCACTGTACTCTTCTCCACCAGCGGGGGAAGATACATATCACAGCGCCTTGGTTTCAGCCTCAAAGAACGGTCGCCTAGACACAGTCAAGCACATGGTGGGCCTCGGAGCACCTGCTATGGGCATTCAGCGACGTACGCACCCGCTTAAATGCAGAGAGACTGGACGTGTGACTTCTCACCCATGTGGGCCTCCATTGAACTACCCGATTCGTGCTGCTGTCCGAAACGGCCATGTGGATGTTATGGAGTACTTGTTAGAACACGGCGCAGACGAAATAACGGCATTAGACTGCGCTGCTAAACGTGGGAATACGGAGCTCGTCAGCAGGCTTTTGGACAAAGGGATCACATCCGATGACGCTATTTTGAAGGCTTCTGCATGGGGATATACAACGGCCGTACAACTCTTTCTCAATAGTGGTGTAGACGTGAATGGATGCGTTGGATCGAGAAAACGGGAGCCATTTGAACGGAATACTTGGGCAAAGCATCCACTTGTTAGCGCGATCGAAAAGGAAAACACGTCAATGTTTAAAATGTTGGTTCAACAGCAATCGGACTTTCGCTTGACCGAGACGGCGAGAGAGTGTGTTCGACAAGCAAAGGAAGACGGGTTGGAATCGATGCTCAAGCTGCTGCAAACATACGGTGTTGATGTGTGAGAGGGATCATCTTGATATTTGTTGAAGCCGTGAGCTCTGTATTTCATGGCTGATCAGATAAATACAGCCCAGAGAATGAGCACGGAATACATGGGAACGAGCGTGGAAGGTCTGGGCAAAGCACTAAGCCAAACTATTTCTGTGATCGATTATTTCATCTGCCTGTCTGGCATCACTTTCTTATGTAGCAATCTAAACCATTCGCTCACTGAATTCGACTTTTCCAGGCCGTTTTTACACAACAATACTTAAACGACGCATTGGATTTGACACAATCACAGTAGCAATAAAGGATGTAACCCTTGAGATTAGTTCTAGTAAGCTCTTTGGGCTCTGTATGCAGAGGGTAAAACGCAGGCTGGTCTTGGTTCTGCTAAACGGATAAACCAGCATATTCCTGGCCACTATACTGTTGTCACTGACGTTACGTGGTGCTTGCTGAGCTGTCAGTTTGGGTACCTTTTTTTCATTGGAGATGGGGCCAATCTTCTCTTTGTTTACCATGTGTTTCATAGATCATTGCCCTGGTGATAGGATGGAGCACTGATGGATACTCTTGTTAACTCAAAGCACGACGAAGTTTTGAAACGCCATGTTGTCATCCGATGTCATCCAGGTATACTTCAAATTCATCCATGACCCACGTTGGACTTTCTACCCATTGCAATGCAGGATCGACGGCTGTCCAGGTTCTTTCGGAAGAGGAACGGCGCGGGTACTGCCTCCTTACGTGCAGATGCTAACGTCGAAAGGTCCACAAAATCCAATCAAGTATTCCAGGTACACGTTGACAGGACCCAAGCTCTGGTGCCGAAATCCACGCCCACGTCTCTGTCTAATCTCGATTCGACGAAGCGCCGTGCAAAAACAACAAGGGTCGATAGGAGGTTGTCAGTGCGCCCCACGGATTGGGCCAAGCTCGACTTCAGGCTGCCGGACCGTTGGCGAGAACGTGAAGCTCCTCTGCCCCAATACATTGCCCTCAACGCCATTCTTTGCCGCTATCTCGGGCTCGACAGCGACTGGGAGGCGAGCTGGACGTCCGCAGCCGGGCTCTACCATTCGTTTGTGTCTTTTTACCTTTGCCATTTTAATTGCCTTCTTCCGAGCTGCAGGGACGTCCCGAAGCGCATACAGCCCCCTCCCTACGCCGCCTTCCCGCCTCCTCGACTGCTCCCGCGCCATTCGTGGCAGAAATTATATAGCAACCTTCGCTGCTCTCCAGCGGGCGCTTCGACTCGAGCACCGGCCGCTCGCGAGAGCCGCCACACACGCAGGACCACGATTGCGCCTGCCCGCAACGCCCCTTCCCTAACCGTGAAACATTCCACAACACCACGACTCCTCCCACACGACACTGCGACAGAGCGTGTCGGCCCTGCGCAAGCGCCCAAGCTTCCCTGCGATCGGCCCGGAAATTCGGCCGGCGGCGCAGCATCCCATGGCTGTAGCTTCACGACAGCCTCCTGCAGCGGTCCAGCAATTGACGCCGCCCAGCAGCTCGCACGGCGGGAGAGGGTCCTGGGATTTCGCAGTGCCTCTGAACTCGGCGGTGCGTACTTTTTCCCTTCTGAAAACCCATGTCACATGAGCAGCGTCACCCGGCGGGTCTACTTGGCGCTATCCACACTATGACATGCGCTCCCGCAGGTAGCGTCAACTACGATCGCGCCTTGTGATCGACGCTCTGCCCTGCGCTTTCTGTGCCCCCCAAAGCAAGAGCTCAAGGAGGCTTCCGAAGTTTCTGTGCTGACTTGGTGCGATACAGAAGACCGCCTTCCCTGACTACGAGCCTTCCATGTCCGACGACGTTGCGTCCGCGCATCCCTACTCTCCGCGCCAGCCCCTCACCTCGCAGCCGAATGGCTTGTCGAAAACCAGTCGTGCGAATACCATCGACCTACAGAATCAATACCAAACCGAAAACTATGTACCTCACGCTCCAAACCACGACCGTGAGCCCAGCAGGACGGGCAGCGGTGATGCCGCCGTCAGTGGCAACGAGTCCGATGGCATAAAAGAGTACTACAAAGCGCACGAAAAGAATGGCGCTGGCAAGCCGAGAGGTAGGAAAAAGAGCGCGAAGAAGACACCTCCGGGCTGGGTCGAAGCGGAGAAGGACGCAAACAATTGGATCCATCGCGACAAGTTAAAGGAAATCGAGACCAAAGAACTGGAAGAGTTTAGCATGCGGTTGGGACGTGCGAGTCGGTCGAATAGCAGGTCACAGAGCGCTGCCAGGAACCAGTCGAGAGGTCGCGCCAATTCCGAGCTCACCGATACCATGTCGAACGGGGATGACCGCCATGAACAGTACCGCATGATCTCTCCGATACCCGCCGAGGACGAAGAGGAAGAGCAGCCGCATACCGGCTGGGACATTCGGTCACCTGCCGAGATTGAAGCCGAGAGAGAGCAGTTTGCAGCGCGGAACAACAACGTTATAAGACCTAGCACGTCTCGAATACCAGTCGCCAAAACCAGCCCGTTGCCGGTTCCTCAAACTTTCACCGATCGAGACCAGCCTCTCCCGAGGCCAAGAAATGGAAGTGGCAATTGGGACTCCATCGCCGCGAGCGGAGCCCGGGTGAGAAGTGGAAGTGTGTCCAGTCAGATGCTGTTGGACGATGTACACCCTGTTGGAGATCCAGAAAAGAAGTCCACCTTCAGCAACCCAACATCTCCTGTTACTTCTCAAGCACCCAAAGCCAAGGTGCCAAACAAAACCACGCCCGGTTCGCGAAAGACTAGCGCACAAAAGCCGGGGTCGAAGCCGCGCAACACGTCGGCAGGACCCCGAAACGGCTCCGGAAGCTCGCCAGTCAAGCGCCCTGGAACAAGTGGAGGATCAGTGTCCCGACCTACTACAGGCCACAGGCCAGAAGGCGAAGCTCCATGGATAGCCACCATGTACAAACCCGATCCCAGACTTCCGCCAGACCAACAGATCATCCCTACGCATGCCAAGCGCATGCAGCAAGAGCAGTGGGAGAACGAAGGACGTGTCGGTTCCATGTACGACAAGGATTTCCGCTTGCTGAACACAGAAGAGTTTCCTGATAAGAGTGGCCCTTCGATTTCACCCATCGATTTGGAAAAAGCGCAACAGGACCAAACATGGCCGCTGCCCAGCCCGGACAAACCGAATCTGGATCCCATCGACACGTCCGTTAGGTCTCCCACCAATGAGCAGGGCAAGTTCAAGCTCACCCCTACTATATCTCAAAGCGCACAATTCCCTCGTGCGCCTTCTCGCAACCAGGAGCGCAAGGTGGCTCCTCCTATAGCACCGGTAACGCCCAAGGACTCGATCCGTCTCCCAGAGCCGCCACCAGAGAACGAAAAGGAGAAGAAAGGCTGCTGCTGCATTGTTATGTAGCATTTTCATTTCATATACCCAGACATTACTTTCCGCTGTTATCACCCAGCACGTGCCAGCTAAGAGCGTTCTTTTTTATTTACTTCCGGAGTCACTGGCGCGGCTCCTTCCCTTTTATATCAGATGTTTGTGCTGATAGCGTACAGCGACCTGCTGATATCCATCCCTCCTTGCGTTTCTTTTTCCATCCATCCGTTCGGTCGTCTGCATTCATTCTCGCAGTACACCAAGTCTTTGCTGGTTTTCCTTAGCTTTTCAACGGGAGTTTGCGAGCCGAACTTTCTCGTAATCCGGGACGTCGGGGCTGTTCCACTTGTTCGATATTACCTACCACTACGATTTTATTGTGTAAAGAGATGGGGTTGGGGCTGCGTTTGGGTTTTTGGCTGGGCCTGGGCTTGCTTGCTTGCTGCTTGAGGGTCTGGAGTGCGGGTAGATGCGATGGGGTATGTAGCGCTGAAAAGACTGTTTGATATCGCTGATTTGTGTGCGTGTGCGTGTTCGTCTTAAGCGTGTCTTGTGACTTCGTTGCTTGCTGTGAGCGTTACTTTTGACTTTTACTGTAGCATTGGTGATTCGTGTGGAGCTGCTCGCCTGTGAGGTACGTTGGCTATGTCACGTTTTGGACTGGTGTGTACTTCGCGCTCGCGCACGCCTGCTCAGCGAACCACTTCTCGATGTAGTAGTCTATAGGTACCCGCTAGTAGGTAAAACTGTAAGGCGTACTCTACTATCCTTAACTTAACCCCAACCGCAACTACCGCACTAACCTCCATGAAAACACCATCGCCTACGCTTTCGCTACCCGTACCCCGCAGATCCCCAAGAAAGAGTCTAAGCCTACGAAGTTTAAGGCTAAAGCTAAGGTCGCCGCTGTGTTGACATAAAGTCAAAATTCCGTAGGGACAACGGATCACGAGTTCACTGCGTGTGTTCATTGCGGGATAATAGAGTAGGGCTGGTGAATAAATGCGGGTATCAGGATTGGTTCATTATAAGGAAGCCAAGATGGCGAGTGGGTATAGTATACTTGAAATGCTGGTGCTGTCGTTTCTGCCGCTCGATTGCCTGGTTTGGTTTGTATGACTTTAGAATCTGGGTTTTAGAGTCTGATATCTTTTGGATGGATACTATTCTAGGTATAACCTGGCCTGTTGCGATTTTCATTTCGGTTGATGTGCGTATATCGCATGTCATGGCTTGTGAGTTTGTACCCTCGATGTATGTATAGAGGATAAACATTGTGTGTATAGCATAATGCATTGCATTGCCAGGCTGGTGGACAAGCGTTTAGATCATGATCATCCGTCGGAGGAAGAGATGATAGGCAATCTGATGGTGCCAAAACATTGGCGGAATCTCAGCGCATATGTGAGATTGCGCTGTAGTGACGACGGTGAGCTCGCAGAGACATCTGTATAGCGGATGGCGTCATTGCAAGCCAGGTGCATCAAGTTACCCCAGTTCCTTTCACTTTCTGCGTGGACTAGCACTTCCCTTTCTTTCACTCATCACCCAGCCCAGCGCAGTTCATTCACTACTAACCCATCACCCACGCACCTGCCTCGCACCTTCCTCGCACGAAAAAAAAACCCCATCTATATTCATACCCTATATATACCTATTAATTGACAATCCTATCACCGAATCAAACAAAAACTCATAATTGGGTTCTTTGAGCCGGGCTTCGAAGTGACTTTTAGTTTTTGACCTTTTTTGGCTCTTTGAGATCGGACGATGCGTCGGTTCAAATTCTCGTGAAAGCAGTTGGTTATTCTTTTTTTTTTTTTTCCCTGAGTTCACTCACTTGCTCGCGTGTCCGTTAACTCTGTAGTTTTGCTTTATTGGCGCCTTTTTGTTGCTGTTTAGTGCTATTGCATTTTCCTGTTTGTTGGCGTTGAATGAGTAATGTCGATGTCAACGTTACTGTTGAATACGAGCTGTTGGCTCTCGATTTGTGCCATGAGTTTTTCTTATCAAGGATATTGGTGTGAAGGAAAATAAGGTTGGTAGAAGAGACACAGTATAGGTACACTCTATCCGAGCTGCAATAAGCTTCAAGATCGTTATTACACTCCTACACCTTCAAGACCTGGACCAATCAGTGGCGCTTTGAATGCGCATTGCTGTTGGGGGCCAAAACAGAGGCAGAAGTACGGGTTTTCCGCCACCTCCATCCTCTTCCTCACACGCACATCCACAAGCACTGCTTTTTGTCCTGAGTTATCTGACTCCTTTTACAATATCGAAAGCCCGGGCTCCAACGTTGTTATAGAAGTCGAGCAAGAAAACCACGACGTTTGTAGCGCCCTTCCGAACATGAGTGTTGTAGAGTCAAATAACGCCAGTAAATTGCAATCGCAAAGGCGCTCTCTGAGCCCAGAAATCGATAACTCTACGTTATCTCCTGAAAACCCACATGAAGAGCCTAATTCTACAGCCTACATACCGTTCCGGGCCGCGACGAATGACACGAGAAGGTATCGACGCTTAGACACCACGTCGAAAAAGATCAGATGCATCGTAATTCACCCATGCCTTGACGA
The DNA here is from genome assembly GCA_019828545.1 of Paracamarosporium sp. OC-R06-R3. Taxonomy (NCBI): domain Eukaryota; kingdom Fungi; phylum Ascomycota; class Dothideomycetes; order Pleosporales; family Didymosphaeriaceae; genus Paracamarosporium; species Paracamarosporium sp. OC-R06-R3. The sequence continues at coordinate 121,097 of JACVRA010000310.1, read as the reverse complement.
AGGAATAGACTCTCCACTCGTTTGTTCTCTAAGGTACACCTCTCTAAACGACGCCCATCACATCAAGTACGCCGCTCTATCGTATTGCTGGGGGGACGTCTCCGAGACCATCCCAATAACGTTGATCCACCGTTCCGAAGACGCCAAGTTGGGAATGGACGCTACTCAAGAATATCAAATCACACGGAACCTAGAATCAGCCCTCCGGGAATTTCGACACGAGAGGGGAAGTCATGTTCTCTGGGTTGATGCAATATGCATCAACCAGCATGACCCAGTCGAGCGAAGCGCGCAAGTGAGCTTCATGCGACAGATCTATGCGGCCTCGGAACAGGTTATTGCCTGGCTAGGTGAAGGGGACAGCGCAACTTAGTTCCTGTTCAGGATGGCTCAGTTTTATGGCAAAGTAAAGGGCCCTTTAGATCTCCTACAATCTGCAAGACGGAAAGCGTCCCAACAAGATAGCCTTCGATCGAATGTCCAGGATAGGGTATCTGAACCATCGAACGAAGAACGAGAACATGGTGACACTGGTAACGACACAATAAAAGGCGGTTCTTTGCCATCGGTGGGTGAGAAAGGTGTTTCAGGAAAGAACACACTAGAAGATCTGGCCAATACAAAAGGAACAGACCATACAAATGTGGATGGTTCTGTCGAACACCTTAAAGACACGACTCATTACACACTTGCAGAGGATAATAAAGCAGTCGAAGAAGATGCACTAACGCACGGAGCGGAATTGTATCAGTACTATTTTTGACAGTCTATGATTCGAGACATGATCCGGATGGACGAAAATATGTGGGCATTCATTCTGTCATCTGTGCTATCCCGGTCATGGTTCAACCGTGTTTGGGTCATTCAAGAGGTATTCTGCGGAGTTTTGGACGGCTCAAAGCAGCGCCCCAAAGTACCCTGCATCACAAAGGCCTTATTGAGCGCAGGATCTTCCCACTGTTCATTCGACGACTTCTGCCGATTTATTGAGGAATTTGGACCCAATATCTCAGCGAATCAGGCCACCTCTCGCCTTATCACCCCTCTAACGCGTTTTCAAACCCAATGGATAAACCACTGGAAGGCATGGTCCTTGGATCTAGGAATTACTGAGCTTCTAGCGATTTGTCGGGATTTTCAAGCAACCGATTCACGAGACAAATTGTTCGCGCTTCTGGCGCTGTCTTGGGACGCCGGTGCGCCCGTCAAAGAGCCCAATGATGTTCTCATACAGCCAGACTACTGCAAGACTCCAAAACAAGTGTGTATGGACTTTTCTAGGTGGCAGATAGGCTTCAAGCAAGATTTACAATTGTTTGGCTGCACAAAAAAGAGCCTGACTGGCAACGCGTCGAGCTGGGCTCCTGACATCTTGAGCTCTAAAACTTTTGAGTTGTTCTTTGATGTACATGAATCAATCCCGCATGCATACGTGTTGGCTACTGCGAATGCGAATGCAGGGGGGAGTACGGGCGGACTCGACAGCTCCCCTGGACTTGACGATAGCAGGGAAGCAGATTCTGACACAAACTCAACTCCACCAAAAATCACTTTCGAAGGATCAACGCTCCGAGTCATGGGAACTGCTATTTCCCGTGTTGACAAAATACTAGATGGAAAAGTCTCAGCGGCGAGATACACTAACTCCGGTGCCACACGCCTTCTCTTTACATACGGCCGTTCTGGGACAGATCAGGAGGTAGACCTCTTCATTTTATTGAAATATCTTACGCGAGAATTTGCAGACGAACCTAGTGACGCAATGCGTCTCCAGAAGGCTCTGTGCATGTTTACCATGTGCAGCAGGGACGACGCCAACTACAGTTACTGCCCAGAAGAATTCCAGGAATACTTGGATGAGAGTGCTACATCTGATTGCATGAACGACCGGGTGGTGCCGATGTCGCTAGCAGCCCTAATGAAACAAGCTGATCCAGAAGAAAAAAGAGATCCTTTCTGGAATGATGCAGATACGACAAAGGAGGATGAAAAAGGCCATCGTCCTTTCTGGATGCGTATTATGACACAAGGCCACACGCGCTGCTTCTTCGTTACCGACACCGGTGAGCTCGGTCTAGGTCCTAGGTATCTCCCGCTGCAAGAAGATGATCTAGTAGTGGCGCTTGACACGGCCAAGTTCCCTCATATCTTGAGGCCTTGTCCGGAACCGCAGTTGAAGGGCAAATTTCGGCTTGTTGGGCCCTGTTCGTTTTACGACCAGCAGTACATGAATCATCCAAAGTATAAAGCTACTGTCGAACGACCTGTGCGTCTTTTCGAGATTGTTTAGTTCAGGTGAGATTGGCTGAGGTTGCAATGTGAAATGTAGAATTCTCGTGGAGAAGCAAGTATCTTCATTCGCTATTAGTGTTTGTCTGGCATTGATATCTATGCTTTGATTCAGGAACATACTTCAGGTATAGAGATTTAACATAAAGCAGAATTGACTAATAAAACAATACATTTCTAATAATGTAGCACTAAGATTGATTCTTGCGACAGTATGTAAAGTTCCAAATCCACCCTGCAATAACGACTGCTTTGTCGCACAAGCAATTTCCTTCACCTAACAACACAACTTCCTCTCGCTTTCTTGGCTAATCGGAATTGCTATTCTTTCCACTTCCAAATGTTGTTGTCTTCACAAGTGCCACGATCGCCGGTGTATTCACCGGTAACTCCCTTAATCTTTCCTCTCGTATGGTCCAAGGAACCTCTTCATTAGCACCCAGCCACGTACCCATTTTGTTGGCCTCAAACGCTCGTCGTTGCAGTTGAAAAACACCATCTTGCACCCAGCGGTCAAGCCGGGGTGCCAATGCGCGTCGGAAGCGACTAAGATATAGGAACCAGCGTAGGACTGTCATGTTGAGGATGGTAACTATCACTGAGAAGACGATAATAAAAGTCAGTGCGAATACATTAATATTCCTACAGTGGCAAGGTCAGTGAAAGTACTGTGAACACGGGCAGTTGCCATAATGCCTGTATAGTGGCCCCCCATAGTTACCCCCGGTAAGTGGGTAGGGGATTGTATACTATTTTTGAGACCCCTCAACGCAGTGGAAGTGGAAGGCACCCATGTTTACCCACACAGAGGACTTTAAGAGATAATATTAGATGCTTGAACTTACGCGAAGCCACCAGATTTCCGCATCTTCATTGAACCGCAGAGTTGCTTTTCTGCTTCCGTTGTCGGCCAAAGCATGTATTGATCCGCGTTGGGATCGCGCACTTTAGGGCCTATTGCATACTCTGCAAGTCGGACTTGGATACCTGCCCAGGCAAGTGTCTCCCAGCCTATCACTTCTAATTTCCACTGATCGTCGGGTAGTTTTGGTGAATGTCCTGCCTGCAATGCTGCACCCGCTTGTATATAGCCAAAATACGGTCCCGTAGAGACATCCATTTCTTTGCTAGCACCCCACAGCAGTTGCAAAATCAGAAGCTGGATGTTGGTAGCATCAGGCCATGTCTCGTGGGATATGGCATTTGGTAGGCCTACTAGCCCTGTACAATGATCATCTCTATTTTTTTGCGCTATGCAGAACTGGTATTGGTTTGTGCAGCCTAGAACACCCACGGGATTGTCCGATATGAATTTATTTACTGATTCTTTCATTCTTGAAGGGTTGATCGTTTGAGCAGAGAAAAGAGGATCGCTGTTGGACTCCATATAATCGACCTTGTTGAGCCATACAACGTTGATTGATATATCAGCATCGCTACGCTCCATCGTAGGAAGAGGAACGATTAGGTTGAATAGGTTATCGTTGTCGTTTTGGGTGTCCGCAGTGTATATCACTCGATTGCTAGAAGCTGCATTAGTCTGCTGTCCAAGGCTTACAGTTACGGTCATCACGCAAACATCCTGGAATGCCAGTTGATCATAAAACACAAAAGATTCTAGGTGTTCCAAAGACTTATCTTGTAAGATTGTTTGAAAGAAATACGTACTCTAGGCTGTAACTATGAGTGAGATTCACACTCATCGTACTTCTAACGAAGGGCAAGATGGGGCTTGCGTCGGAGGAATTGTAGTAGTAGAGTGCGATCAGCTTCTCCTCTGGAAACGGTTCTCGAGGGTATGGTATCGGCACCTCAGCGAAGTCCTGTACCATGATATGAGACTCTAGTGGGAGAACATTGCATGTACTGAGAAGCGTCAACATTAATTTAGTAACCTAAGAGAAAACGTACGTTTTCTTTCGGAACCGGACTTTATGGTGCGGCTCGACATTGAACCCAAAGTGTGACTCATCCAACAAGCCGGAGTCCATTGACACCGCTGGCGGCGAAAGTCGCTCCAAACACATAGATCTAGCCCATGGACATTCGGCAGCATCCCTCGTAATTGATACGTTGGGCCTTACGAAGGTATTATGACAATGTGATGGCAGATTCTGCGTATCTTGGTAGCAATCCCTCTGGTACGCCTGTACGACCGGAAACAATGTTGTATAATACGTGGTAATTTCCGGTAGCAGCGAGAGATTAGTGCTTCCACAGAACGGACTTTGTACCAAGACTTCGATGTTTGCTGCATCGACCACGTACGCAGAGAAGATGCCGCTAGCGATAGTGCCAATGACAAAAAGGACGGCCAGACACATCGGTAATATGGAGCGCATGAAGGGTCGCTTGGTCTTTCCACGCCATGTCCACCACAACTTAGCGTAGTCAGATATGGTGGAAGTGGGTGTTGGAAGTGTTCGTAGCAATGCCTGCTGTTGCCAGAAAAGCCCATCTGAAGGGAAACCCGTCGCGCGTGTTTGGTGGAATAGGAAAGTGAGAAGGTTCCATAGTTGCGCCAGAGCTTGTGTGATGAGGACTGTAAGAAAAGCGATGATGACGTTTGCAACATTTGCCTCTACCGTGATCGTTCTTCCCATAACTGGACCCTGGTCTCTGTTGATCCAAAATCCGCGCTTGACAAGAGAGTCTTCCAATTCAGGCATATTCAATCGGTGAAAAAAGAGCTCAAACAAAGAATCAATGTTGCTTGATCGATAGACAAAAAGCTACCTGATTGTTGTTTTATGGCAAATTCGACTGCAGCCGCGGGTCCCTTTCCTCGACCCCGCCTGCAGTTGATGATCGTAGCCTCATAGGGTGAATATCCAGCCCCTAACTATTTTTGGGAACCTGCCTGCAGCGTCCCCTTCATTATCATATCATAACGCGATGCAACATTTGAGAGAGGGCGCGGTATGTATGGGGGACTCCCCCTGCGAGGCTAGGTTACCTATGCTCAAACTCAAGCCTAAACCATAGGTGTGGGGCTGAAATTAATAAAGCTTTATTACAATACGAGTCATGTTCAAGGGTACGGTGTAATGCGGATTGGATTTGGAATATATGAAGGTGACACAAAGTGGGGACAGCTACCAGTCCTCTGGCGTTCGTGCGTTACAGGGGCTTTAGCGACGCTGTATCCTTAAATATTATGCTACAGGTCTCAACTCATCCCATAGGCTTGCTGAGGGCTGAATTTAACAAGCTAACAATGAAGAGATGGCCATGTGAAGCAGCGTTGCGACAACTGTGATTGGCGTAATACTCGTTATTGCCTTAAAACCACGAATTGGGTTGATATTATGGAAGTTTAGATATGTTACCCTATTAATTCGTTTAGTAGCAGGTTCAACCAAGCGTGCAAGATCTCCACGAACCACTGCATCCTGTCGATCTGCACGCCCCATTCCAACGCAGAAACCTCTCGACTCATTATATCCCCTCGATATGAGCACCATGGGCGAGCAAGGGTCCTCGGAGACCGAAATCTCCCAACGTAGACTTGCCCAGAAATCGCACTGTCGTAGTTTGGGGGCTGATATAAGCTCTGTGCAGAGGTGGCTCTGGATCCTCAAATGGCGAGTCTTCTGCAAATGTACCGTCACATGAACACAGGAAGAAAACATAGATATAGTAAGTTATGCTACTACATCGTAGGAAACATTGCATGCGCATACCTGATAACGCTACTACTAGGCGGATCGCAAGTATTTTGTAAAGCGGCTTCTAACGTTAGCATCTTGTATATGGCAGCGTAAATATTCAAGAGAGGGTATATATCGAGGGAAAGGAGAATGCAGAACGGCAATACGAGTCGCTTATCGTCAGGGCACATAATTGGGGAGCTCCGGACTAGAGGTTTTCTATGTGCTATAGTGGGAATTTGGCTGCTAGTAGAGAGGAAACGGGGCTAGAGGGAAAGTAACTATAGAAAGACCAGAAATCAAGACCATACACTACTTCTGCCCACCTAGCCATGGTCAACCAGTTCTCCAGCAGATGAACGCCGCGCTCATGCAGGTACAGAAATAACTAATTTTACTGCATTAGCCAAGGGATTTTCGGACCTGGTGCCCAGTTGAAACTTGACCAGAAAGTCTGTACGGCTTGCCAAGACCCCGCATAGCCTCCGTACTAAAGTACGGTGCTGACCATCTCAGGCCTCTTTCAGTTATCGATAGCCGTCAGTGCCGCCTTGCGAGCTGACCATTGTCGGTTTCCCTAGACTTAGTTTTCCAGCTCTTTCCTACTGTCTGATGCTGTATGCTCATGTCTGCCTTGGCGATAGCGCTAATTCCTACCTTAAAGATAAATACTGTATTATCAAGTTCATGGACAATGGTGCGCCAAGCCAGAAAGCCCTCACTGCACGAAGGAAACACGATTGAGCAGCCTGAAGAGGAGAAGCAGATTAGTGTTCGGGAAAATCTATAAAAGCAGTACTCTGGAGGAAAGCACAGATTTGAAACCAAATTAAACTAGAGGATATGGTGGATGTAGAGCTGGATTGGCGTAGACATATATATTGTATTGTATATGTATCACTATGAGGGGGTTTTATAGCTAAAAGGTTTGACAATAAAGGGGAGTGTTTTGCCCATGCACTCAGGAACCATATTGTATTGATTAGTTGGATGGGCTGTCCTCCTAATAAATCATATCACTAATTCATATATTCCTTCTCTCGTGGAGAGTTTCTCATCACACAACGTTTTTTTATTCAGAGACAGACTTTAGTCATAGAAACTTAACACATAGCAGAGTTAAACAATAAAGTGATATTTTATCAAGCATATAGCGCATAAGACTAACTTTAGCGATGGAACTTAAGGTCTATCTTTGCCTCGTAATGATGACTGCCGCATCGCGCAAACAATCCGATGCCTTTGGAAAAGGTTTAGTACAGGTACCGAAACCCCTTCTCAGCTACAACATGCTCGCTGTCTGCACCCTGCTTTCTCAACTCAGCGTTAGGCGTTGTGCCCTCGATGACATCCATTTTCTTGTTCAACCTAATTAGCAAGAACCTAAACATGGTCGCAACGATGATGGACATAAGTGAGGTCCCCGCATTGACGCCCATCGCGATCAAGAAGCGTGGCGCCGTAGACTTGGGATACAAGAATGGACCGTATATGCTCGAACAGTTTGCGATGCAATTGCATAGCGCCATGGTAGCTGCGCGCTTGGCGGGAGGACGCGGCAGCGTGTTGGCAGCCCACGTAAGACCGATGGTAAAGGCCGTATAGACGCCCGGCAGCATGATCATCATTGAGAAGTAGCGCGCGGGAAGGTTGACGACGGAGGCTGAGATGATGAAACCGGCAATGGACGTCCATAACGGTACCGTGAAGTGGAAGTAGCGCTCTCCGGTGCGATCTGCGTTGAAAGAGACGAGCAGAGCGACGATACAAGATAGTAGATAAGGCAGGCGGAGCGGTCAGAAGGAGGGTTTCGGTCTTCCCATAGCCAAGAGTTGCGACCACGGTGGGGAAGTACGAGCTGATCGTGCCACTAGAGACAGCGCCGAAGATAAGTAAGACGAGGAACCAAGTCTTGTAATCGGTAACACATTGTTTGAAGCCAAGGAAAAAGGACTCTTCCTCGGACGACACCCAATCATCCTGGCCAACGTCAGCAACGAGCCGCCACTGCGCAAGATCTCTTTCTTGTCCTACGATCCATCTTGTATTTGCGGGGAAGTCTGGTAGAATAAGAAAGGACGAGAGCGCAATGGCAACGGTGATGGCTCCCTGTTATACAAAAGGAATCGTTAGCTCTGCTACACATTGTGAAGTATGGAGGTAGTTACTTACCTCGATAATGAACAGCCATCTCCAAGCTGCGATTCCAAGAGCACCGTCAAGATCGGCGGTGATGCCAGCAGCGATGAGACCTGAAAATGCACCAGATATGAGTGATCCACAATAGAGCAATGCTGTCCGAAAAGCTAGCTCTTTGCGAGTGTACCACGCTGTCAAGCAGCTCATGCACCCGGGCTGTTTTACGTCAGTCACGAACAATCGGTTGTCGTGGGTTATGCATACAAAATAGGCTGCTTCCACAAACCCAAGGAGAAACCTGCAAGCTACAAGACCACCAAAGCCTTGAACAGCACCTGTTGCACCGCAAAGAACGCCCTATCCAGGTATAAGCGGATCTATTGGACGAGCACCTGTGTTGATACTCACCCATACGGCCATACAGCTGGGCAAGTACAGTGAAGGTTTTCCAATCTTATTGAGGAATAGATTCGAAGGTACTTGCATTAGAATATATCTAGCAAAATAAGTATTGTACACCACGAGCTACTGGTTGGCTCACCCAACGAAGAGTATAGAGACGCTTGTTTGGAATTGTGAGTCTGTGAGCTCAAGATCGTCCTCTATCCCGGATATCTTTGCAGCGGCTATGGCATTGCGATCCAGATAGTTCATGATGTAAATGACGATCAAGGTAGCCATCAGTCGAACGTCGATCTTGCGTACCAACCGGCGTTCAGCCTTCTTCAGCTCTTCTGATGATAAATGGCGAAGAGACTCGGGTGGTAATCTCAAATGTGAGATATTTACCTCCGCATTGGACTCGGTAGCTTGCAGTGCCAGCCCTTCCTTCTCGGCCACCTTGAGATTGGGCGAGGTGGGGTTCATTCTTTCTTTGACGACGAAGTGAAAAGTGGAACCAAAAGTGTCGACAGATGGTGTGATACTGAGGCCATATGGGTGACTTCCAATATATAAGAACACATCCTGCTCTGTGATAACATGCTGAATCGCGGATATTGGCCCTGGCCAATCCCTACGTTCGGTCGGATGGCTTAGCGCCCGAAAAGCGCAACCCCGCAAATCGGTATCAGCATTAGCGTCCGGTGGGGAACGCTTTTCCTTAATTTTCGGTGACATTGTTAGCGCCCGGATTGCGATAAGAAAGATTCGACTATCCTAGGAAGGCATTAAATAATCTGTAGGCGATGCATTCAACATCTGTAACCAGCTATCAATGTCGACATCCAGGTCAGGTATCACCAGTCCATTGGTAGAATTGGATTGGATCCGCGTAGTGACAAGGTCACGGAGATGCTCTAGTTCCTCTAGCAGGTTAAGGTGCCCACGAGATGCCATATTTCCAACGTTTGCCATTTCCTGCAAGAGTAGTTTCGCATGTTGATAAAGCGCTTTGTCTTCAGGATCCTTGTATACGATACTCAGAGGACAGGTAGCGTCGATTACACTCGCCATGAGAAACATTTTGATGCTGGAGAATAAATGGAGTGATTCCCAGAACCCGAATTTTGCTAGAACCAAGGCGTCAGCATTATGATTTGGTTCTTGAAGTCATAAATCAGAGCTACCTATTCGGTCGATCTGCCACAGAGCGACAAGAATGTTCAAGTTATGCCTTGCCATATCAATACAACGATTGCAAAATTCAATAAGGATATCGGTATCGGTATCCCTAGGGTCTCCGCAGATCGTGGATGAAAAGAACCGGAGCATAAGAGGTCGAAGCAGTAGAATAAAACACTAGGTTTGGGATAAGCTACGAAACAATACGATAGATTAGCGGGTACTCACATGATGGAAACGGATATACAGTGAAGCTAGCCCTCGACATTCTTGTAGTGCTAGCATATGCTGTGGAATGTCGGCTTCGAAGTCGAAATCAATTGCGCTAGGCAATGAGCTTCGCCACTCTTCGAGAATGATGATCGGGTGTCTTAGAGTGTCTTGGATCTGCTCATAACTAACATGTGATATATCAAAACTGGTTAGGGAGAGTATCTCAGCGCGAATTGAACACAAGCGAATGTACGCTGTGAATATCGAAGCCGGAGCTAGTTCTTCGCGGTCCTCTGGCAATAGCTCAGCATCGGAAGGAAGCCCAAATTTTGATTGCATCTCGTCAAAATCAAAAGTGGAGTTGATTCCCATTTCTGAACCGGTCATTGCATCTAACAGATACGTCGTCCACCACAAGCGCCGGCGGTGCTCCGATTCCAGTACTGTAGTCGCTTGATTAGTAGTAGGAACATGTAGCATGAGACTAGACGCGATGCGCATTGATAATCCCGCATATATGTAAGCGCTCCGCCGGCGATCCAGGGAATAGGAGTAGAATGCGATTAGGTTTAGCGCTTCTACGTGATCCAATGTGACTTCCTCACATGGTGTTTTGAAAAGCGACATGGCCTGTTCGAAGAATCCAACACCAGGTGGTGGCGGCGCAAAAGTCGAACTTTGACTGGCGCGAGATGTAGTTGGGTTCTCACGTAGCTCAATCCAGGGAGCTACGCGGCTATTGTAAGTTTCGCCTAGGGCGAGCACAACAAGGAGGCGGCATAGCCACGTTCTATCCTTCGACGTTTCGAGGCTAGGGTTCGAGTATGTAGATTCCAGTCTTTGCCGGAACGACTTGCGGAGATACCAATGATACTCAAACCCCATGTAAGCTTCAAACTGGTCGACAAGACAGATGGCATATGGGTAGGGAGGGAGCTTGAGCGTGATGTTGGAGGTGTCCTGATCCGATAACAAAGAGAAGTACTCGTACTTTGGTATTTCGCTATGCTCAGCAAGCTCGACGCTGGCCTGCTCATCGCCCTCTCTTGCGGTGATGCTTGGGTCGGACCTATCGGCACCTAGCTTTCTTAGTCGAGACACGAAGGCATCCGCTGTAGCATTTTCGATGAAGCGGGACCTCGATGGATTTGGCACAGGCTGAGCTGTAGCGGTAGGGGTTCCTGGCTGTGCACGACTTGCTTCTCGTCCAGCTTCCACATTGGATTGGGCAACGGCGGCTTGTAAAGCGTGCAGATAGCTTTCTGGGATGGTAACGTTGCGCTCGCGGGTAGGATAAGCACATTCGGAGCCCGCAGAGAGACAGTGATTGCATGGAAGGTTGCGCCAACTGTCGCCTCCTGCGCACCTAACCTTCTTCCGATTGCATCGACGACATGCGATCGTGGTGGAGCGACGACTAGCTGGGGGCATGGAATCGATGTGGTGACTGCAAAACGTACATGCTCACTGGGGGACGACTATTTATAAGGGAGGCAGAGGACGGGGACGAGGATGATCCCTCGGTTGATAGCTAGCGCGAGGCTATTTCATGCACCCCACCATCGCCAATCTCTACGTTTCTACCTACAGCTTCGCAGCTATCGGCTGGAACAAACTAACGACTCGTTTGTTCCGCCCCTTCCATCCATCCAGTTCTCCGAGATCCCTCTGCGGCCACGGATGCGGTTCCTTGCCCGTCTTGGGCGGCACCTGTCCAAACCGCCACTTCCACAGATCTGCGTAGTCCTCGCTCAGCTTGCCTTCAATGAGATCTGCGACATACTTTCCAATCACCGGCATGAACTTGAATCCGTGTCCTGAGCCCGCTGTCGCGATGAAGAGATTGCCATGAGACGGCGACGGGCACACACGGAAGTTGACGTCTTTGGTATCGCCATCCCAGCACATCCGCGTCGAAACCCACTCCCTGTCAGCAAGCTCAGGTATCATGTCGCGCACGAACTCGCGCATCTCCTCTTCGATCTGGCGCGGCACACCATCCTCGGCGTGATCCTCGTGGGAGTGACCCAACGAGGCGCCAGGGACGTGCGAGTTGTAATAGTTGGTGATGAAGCGGCAGCTACATAGCTTCAGAAGCCCGTTTTCGTCCGGTGGGAATAAGATGCCTTGCTCGAAGTCGTCAACAATTGGCAGGCCGTTGTACTTTTGTACTTCCTCAGGCGTCAGCTGGATTACCCCGACACAATGCGAGCGAGCGACAATCTCGTCTTTGGCTTCAATCAAAGCCGCCGTGTTTGCCCCAGTGCAGAGGATAACAATATCTGCCAAGTGGGCCTGACCGTTGTTTGATAGAGCTCCGATGCACTTTCCGCTGTCATCGTATATCAGCTTCTTAGCCCAACCCGCATCACCGCTAACGTAATGAACACCATTTGCTTGCGCTGCAGTTGCCATGTGAAGTAGAGCTTGCCCGGATGGAACCTGGAGAGATTGTCAGAGCTTGTGAGCCAGACGCTACAATGCAGACTACTTACCCATCCAGCTTGCGGGCTCCAAAGATTTGTCCATCCATCAAAGTTACCAGTGAACTGCGGCCACATCTTCTTCGTCTCGTCGACACCGATGAACCTCACGCCTTCGCGACCTGCTTTCTTCGATGTCTCATAGGCCGACTGTAAGAAGCCAGCCGTCATTTCATGCGCACTCATGATCCAACCCGTCCTTCTGAACAGCCCGGAAAACAAGTTGCCTGGCGCTTCCCAAATCTTCATCGCTTCAACGCCAAGCTTGCTGTACAGAGGATTCGGATAATCGAAGCGCACAATCTTGTTGAGATCGGTAGCTGCAGCATCCTTAGACGGAGCAGCAAAGCGATCGAGAACCGTGACTTTCGTGTATCCGCGATGTGAAAGGTGATACGCCGTCGAAGTTCCAAAGGCGCCACCGCCGATGATGAGCACGGAGGGGTTACCAGCCATGATGAGGTCGTGAATTCGCAAAAGCGAGGAAGGCCACAAGATGCTTTGTTACTGCTTAAGCCTTCCATGGCTTGAGCATTTATTCATATTGCTGAATAGCTGTAGTTCAGTGTTCCTCGGCCGCTATGGGTAGCGGCCGAACAGCGTAAAAGGGCGCTAATCGTGACACCGAGCGAGTGGAGATGAGCCGCTATCAGCAGCCCCAAAGAATTGAGATCGGGCGCCTCTAATCTCCAGGAGCCACGACACACATCTCGGTGGCATTAAATTCTACTAGATAGTTGATGAAGGGGTGTGACACCTCAAAAAAAAAGTATCTATGAACTGACTAGTAAGATGCTGTGTAAACGGAAAGATAGTGACGTAGTATGCTTGCGAAATCACTGTGAGTGCGTAACTAAACAGAAAGTTGGTAACTGGATCGAGGGACACGACCAGATCTGATCTACAACATAGGGACATAGCGGAGCAACGTAGTAATTTTGATCGAGGCTCGAAAATGCAGAATAAACCGAAATCTAGACTAGTGATTATCCAGCATGGCGCGTGGGGCGGATAACCTTAGTGGCTGCCAGGTACAACACCGACACAACAACACATACTTTTTCAGCCGAACATCCTACACTTGTTCCAGAAGGCTCACCGCACAATATCGAATCCTCCTGCCGAACCTGTCAACTTTTCATCTCACCCTCAGGTCTGTCCGTGGCTGTCGTCCGAAGCAGGTGTCCACCAACGAATCAGGCATCTCCACATCAACTGCATACCTCTCCTTCTCTCCCTATCAGAGCAGGCTTAACGGCGATCGTACCTGGACCCTCCAAAAATGAAGCTGTATCCTCTTGAAAATGCAGCAACGGCAGAATGGGATCGCGCCGTCTCGCACAGAGACTACGAGAAGATGCTAAAAGGTTTTATGCCTCGAGACATGGACGACAAGTGGATGGCTATTACCAACGCACCTGACGCTCAAGGTACCACTGTCCGCTTTTACCGAAGTTGGACATCGAAAGAAATTTTCGCGCTCACTGTCAAGGCTGGCAACCCCGAGGAGACCGAGGTTAAGAATTGGGCCACCATCGTCCAGCTAAAGTGGGATGAGCAGCCGAATGAGATAAAAGTTCCTGAGGAAGAGGCAAAGCAAACTGCTCTTAACTTGTGCAAGAATCTTCTGGGGTGCTTTAGGGACGAGTGATGTATGTGGGATCAAACATGTGTGTTGAATTGGAATAAATCGGCTTATATGGCTGGTATAGGATACTCTTTTGCTGGTAAAATAGTTTGATAAACAGCATATATATCTGACTATCTGGGTAGGACACATTTTCTCCGTGTTACCCCAGGACACCCAATAAATGAGTATTGTAAATGCTAGCTGTAGGACCCAGGTCGTATTTATTGGCAGACGTTGCAGGGCGAGAAGATCGAGTTCCGTGAGGTACGAAAGCCCGATGAGGGAGAACTGAAGTGGTGTCGACATATCATTGAATCCCTAGTATCATTGAATCCCAAGATTCTGCTACAAATACACCTACTAGTCTCAATCATCCTGATACAAAGAGCACGGATCTGCCGGACTCGAATCGAACATTGTCCCTTAGCCCTGGCCGTACCGTCTGAATTGTGTCTGCTCGTTTGCACTGGCTTCAGCTCTATATATCATATGATTGAGTAGAATAGACGTCCAAGAAGTCATAAAATTATCTTCATTTCAGTCGATGCTTCCGCGACCGCTCCGCTGAAGCAGTAGATGAAATTTTGTTGCCCGCACACTGTTCCAGTACAGGGTAAACATCGATGGAATCAATGTTGATTTGCCGTCGCCCATCGGCTAGGGCTGCAAGCAACCCGATGCGGCTTGTTCAACGCAAGCCAAGCAACCCCGCCTCGGACTTGACATGTAGAGTAGCATACAGTAATAGATATTATATGTGCATCAGAGTCCATCTCATTGCTAACGGTCCAGTATGACTTAGCAATCGTATAGTGATGAACATCAGCTAGCAGCAGACTTGATCATCTCACAGTGATCACAAGTTCTGCCGTAACCTCAGGCAGAATCCAGTGATCTCTTCATGGGTGAAACTTTAAGGGCTTTGAGCCTTCTGAGTTAAACTGGAGCCTTTAGAAGAGAATCATTGCCTGCTCACTTTTGTTTGAACATGACTACATCCGAAATGAAACGGGTCATAGGGGCGGATAATTCGAGGAGGTAGGAATAAATGAAAGATTGAGAATTGAAGTTATCGGCAAGAATGATATTCCAAGATCAACCTATTCTAATGCTACCAAAATACCTATAAAACAGTTATGCAATGAGTATGGGTTTATGAATGAAATACAAATCCACCAAACTCCTCCCAAATCGAACTCCAAAAAATGACAAGATGGAGCGCATCGATGCGTGCCTGATTGTTGTTGATGAATTGGAATACAAGCTTCTCCGTCAATATTTTCGAAGGCTAATCACCAGGGTGCTTCCCAGGGAATTCGTTTCTCCGTGTTCCATTCCTTTTGTACCTTAGCGAGGAACCTACAAAGGTCTTTTTTCTTTGGATCATTCAGATCTATGGCTCCAAATAGATCTGCAAGGCTTTCAATAGGTTCTGGAGTAGCGGGCCGGGAACCAGGCTTTGGAGACCCAGGACGGGAATTAGCTGGAGAACCAGGCTTTGACTTGGGCCTGCCCTCGCACCATGTATCGTCGATAAGTTTCAAGTAAGTATCCATGTCGTTATGCGTTCGTGTATGTGCGATCTTGAATCGCTCGTTCATGTACTCGGTCCAATGCTCGCCCAAGTCTTGTTTGATCCATGGCTCGTATGTTTTTGAACCTGAGGGAGGCCCCCGGGGGTGCTTGGGCAATTCATCATCGATGGCTTCCAGCATCTTACCAATCTCTTCCTTCTGTTTCTTAAAAATGCTACTGACGTTCTTTGATCGCATGTATTTGCGGGCGCCCAATAGGGCTTTAAGTTTCAGCAAAGCTATCTTAGCTCCATCAACGAGTTCGGCTGCTACCTTTTCTGGATTTTTTCCCTTGACGACCGTTTTCTTGCCGGTAATATATTCGCGCATCTTTTCCGCGTTGTGGAGGGTACCCGCATCGTCTTTCGTCCCCTTGTAGCTCCACATCTGACAATGTGAGTCTTACCGAATAATCTACATCTGGACAGATTTACTTACGTTGCTCTTTGCTGGAGTGTTCATTGATGCCTGAAGCCACACGAACTCCTCTTCGCGATTCTCAACACCGGGATAGGCCTGTGCCATATGATCGAGTGGCTGCAGAGTCTTGCCATTGATGGTAAGATCCTTCTGATAGCTACCTTTCCACTGATCCACCCAGTATTGACAAAAGCTGAACTTGTCTTCTCTATTCTTGCTTAGGTCTGGGTTTGTGTATGTTTCCCCCTCCCCTTCTTTTTTCCGGTCCATCCAGTCGAAGAACTTCGCCACGGTCTGCCATTCTAATATGTGCTCAATATGGTATTTTCCTTTTCCCAAGATGGCAGTCGTAGTTTCTCGAAATTCGATCCTCTCACACCAACCGTCAGGATGGTCAATTGAATAATATGGAGCATTAGGAGGCTGTTTTTGATGCAGGGTTAGTAATGGTGAAGTGAGATAGTAGCCACATGTAACAGCTGTTATTTTCTAACAGATAGTACGCACCATCGACGCTGCTTTCGGGTAACGGAGCGCATCAAAAATTATGCCGCAAGCCGACCCCTTTTTTGGATATCCCATATGGTTGGTGCTTGTGTCTTCATCAGTGGGATTGTACCAATCGTCGTCATCATCGAGCCTCTTTGTAAGCTCTCCCCTGCTGTTGATATCCACTCTACTTCCGACAAAGCCGCCACGAACTTCTTCGATATTACGAACGATTTTACCCTTCTTAGACGACCTTTGCATGGCCAGAGCGATTTTTTTGCAGTTCTTTGTAGGCCCAATCTTTATCTTGGTCTGTGTTGTCGACTTAGGAGGTGACTTCGATTTCGGCTTCGTCTTTGATTTTTGTGTTTTTGATTTCGAATTCGTCTTTGATTTCGGCTTTGTCTTCGATCTCGATTTCGTCTTTGACTTTGGCTTCGTCTTCGATTTTGACTTGGGCTTGGGTATAGGCCTGGTTTTAGGCCTTATTCTGGACCTACTTCTTGCACGAGCTTCCAGACTACGCTCATTCTCAGGCACTGGGTGTTCGGACCGGAGGTGTAGACTGTACTCCATATCATCGTGGTTGAAACTTCCACCGGCGAAGTTGTGGCCAACACATTCGTCCAATATGGTGTTGAAAGTGGCCAAGCATTGCCTCTCAGTTGGTGAATCATTCTGTGTGCTTGATATCTCGAGAGCGACAGGTCCAGCGTATGCAATGAAGCGTGTGTTATTGACTTCGTTATCAGCATTAACAAGGAATCGGTGGGGTTGATGGCAGATCGAAGAAGATGTCGCCAGATGATTCCGTACTAAAATGTTAATACTTCCAGTTGTGGGAGCGCTTTCGGAAAGCAGATCAACAGTGTAGCATCCCGGAGATACAGATGCGATCACATTGGTCGTCAAACATGCCACCAGGGCGGAAAAACTTGGTCCTCGCATTGCAAGATCTCAAGGTCGAAGATAAACTGTAACGAATGGCTAAGAAGATAAAGATTGGAAACGGATGCCAGAGATTGGGGGGAAGAGTGGCCGGTTTCGAAGGGATAGGAGCTTGCTTAAATTTCTACATAATGAGAAGGCTATTGACCTACACACCCCCAATCTACGAACAGGGTAGCATTTCGGCATTCCGATATGCGACGTTACTTACTGTGCCTCTGAAGTAGCGCTGATATGGCTGTGCGTGAAGGTCCGGTGGAGTACGGTCGATTGCAGCTCCAGTCAGACTGGACCAAGCCAATAGCACAAGATGAGAGCGACAAATCCAGAAGGCAGCGGGTGTGCTTTTGCGAACTCCATTGCTTTCGCAGACGTTGTTACAGGGCGAGAAGTCCGAGTGTGGCGAGATACGTACACCTGACGAGGGAAAATTAGGTATAGAGTATGCCCGGTTGTTTGAACAAGAACTGTGCCGTACACCAACTCCAATAGGCCAAGTTAACATGGAGGGTGGGGTCCACGAGGAGACGTCCCAATTTCCCAACTATATCAGTAGTAATACGAAATTTTGAGTAGCGCGTCTCGGAGCATGCTCGGTAACGCCAGGTCGCTTGCAGACCTGGTCAGCTGAAAATGGGTCTTTTGGGGCCAATTGACATCGATTTCGGGCACCGAAAGCGGATGTATCGCTAGAAAATACCATAGTGAGGCATGCTAATTGCAACGAAGCGACTGAAGCTGGAAGGTAACCGCCGCCAAGCTGGACTTAACTCAATCTAGCTAGGCTTTCACTACCCGTGCCACCCCACTGCATCGTTGCGGACAATGTCAAACACCGAAATGCCACTCCACAGTTCGCATCCTTGATCAACTCATTTGGGAGACACAATTGCGGCCTGTGCCTGACCGAGCATGCCTGCAGAAACCCACGCCGCGAGCTTTATATTGCAACGTTAATATTTAAGCCCATGGAGGGGGGATCCTAACGCATATTTCACTCCAATACTTTCTTAAACCATCAGCCCTCCGGGGACGGGACAATATAGCCGCGAATCTCCTCTGCGCCCGCTGCACCACCCGCTGCACCACCCGACTGCTTCCCTCGAACACGACACGCGCGAGCTTAGTCTGAGCGCCGACTACTGCTGTCGTTCTCCTCTGCATCTTGGTGGCTCTCACGGCTGCCACGTTGTCTTTCTGCGTTTTTCAGGACGGGCAATACGGACTAGATTCCCTTAATAGGCGAGGACATTCCAACAATTTTAGGCGTATTTCGAGGGCCTAGGATGGATCCAGTGCTTTCAGCGCAATTGCAACACATGCAGGAGCTGCTTGTACGACTGCTAGCACTTGATCAGCTCCTTGGCTCTGTACCTTTACAACAGCAACGGAACCTTGATCTGGAAGCCATCCTTTTAGAAGACTTCAAGGATCTGAAATTGGAAGAAGTTGCTGCACGATATACAATCTTCTCGTGGGATGTGAGAGACCTGTACAAAGTTGTGGACACAGTGACCCGCTTTGATCTCGTTCCGGCAACCCTGGTCTATATCTGCAAAATATCATGGCAGGGTAGATCATATGAGAATGTGTACCGCCACTCTGATATCGAGTGGGTGTTGGGCCAGGTGTGGGACCCTAGCGAGTCGGTTCCACAGCACTCTAACATCAACAAACCCCGCGATCCGACTTGCTCGGAAGTGTTACAGCTGCTACCAGAGCTTGATAGAGTCCTAGAAACATCTCTGAGCGACAAAATCAACGCCATCGTGGACTTAGGTAGGTGTAGCTGGTTCCTTCCCGCCTCATGTATCTTCAAACTGACCGCATACAGTGCCGCCTTTCCGGTTTCTTGATCTGCCGACTGAGCTTCGAATGCATGCCTATGCATATATACTGCCTCGCCAGCCGTATCTCACTCTGATTGATGTGAAACCTCTTCAACATGCACTGCCTCGTTACGATCTTGCCGCTCTTCGAACCTGTCGGCAGCTTCACAGTGAGCTCGTTGATCACTTCTACAAAGACCAAGTGCTGGTCATGAACGCATATGATATTCGTGCCGCTTGGGGCGCATTCGTAAACACAAGTGCACGAGATCGTGCCCTTGTCCTTAACATGCGAAGGGAAACACGATCCTGCTTCAAGAGACTTGAGATTCGAGTCCTTGATATGGATGATCCTAATACCTATAGAAAGGGCTCATACTGGGAAGCTATCAAAACCGATGTATGGGACCGGGAGGCGTTCTTCACAGAGACACTCGAAGCATTCCCCAATCTGGAAAGCGCCACTGTATCGTTCGAGATTGAGGAGAATAAACTCAGGTGGTGGGGGGGATGGTACCGTGCCCTGGGATATATAGCTGAGTGGCTGATTTCTAACATACCCAAACACATAGAAGTGAGGTGGGATTTCCAGCCTACGTCTCATCCAGACTTACAAGAAATTGCTAATGAAGAAGACGAAATCATGGATGGGATCAAGAGAGTAGTTACTGAAGAAACAGCTAAAAGGGGAGGCACTGTTCATCTAAGTAAAGGTATCATTAAGGAACACATAGTCAGCCGGAGAAATCTCTAAATCAAATTTACATGTCCACTCATAAAATCAAGGTTTTCCTAGGTTAAATAAACGGAGAAAATCATGGAATTCCAAGCTTCGTGATCTAATTCCTACGAGCCAACACTCGATAGCCAGATGTACTCTAAACAATTTCGTTCGTCTAGATTCAGAAATCTATTTACCTACCTTGATCAGAGCTGCAGATTAATATCCTATAATCCAGTGTTTACTCAGATGAAGGTACGTTTACGTGTTACTAATAAAGGTTTACTCTAGTAAAGCAATTTCAATATTTACCAACAATATGCTTACAATCTACCATGAGATTTACTACTTCATCGTATAGTCTAACTCTTAGCCATTGTAACTAAAATCCTTCAGTAGCTGTGACGATTATATTAGGCCATCTAAAGATTGGTGTGCTCGTTCGTCATCCATTCACGACCCAATCCAGCGCACCTCGTTCACGAACCCGCCGCTCATGCGCCTTCCCTGCCATTCATTCACTACTCAAATGCTGATCTGTACTGTATATATACTTATTAGTTCTAAATATTATCACCAAATCAAACAAAAACTCGTAATAGGGTTCTTTGAGCCGGGCTTCGAAGTGACTTTTAGTTTTCGATTTTTCTCTGCAAAAAGATCAGACGAAGCGGCAGTTCAAATCCATCACCTGGCAAACGATACGAAAATATAAATCTATCTATCCGCCTACGGTCAACCCGCTTTGCTAGCCACCTGATGTTCACTTACCTACCTACCTATCGTTCACGTTCCTATATCTACTCATCCATCGCGCTCCAGACACCACCTTCAACATCCCGTCTGATTTTTTCAGCATAAACCTCATCAATACTAACACCAAACCCCTCTGTATCCTTCAAATACTCTTCTTCCTCAGGCGTCGACCATCTCCCCATGGCCCGATTCCGATATGGATACCTTCCAAAGATGCGAATAATAGGGACGTGCGCATCGATAACGCGACACCACCAGAAGACCATGTCCGGGAAACTCGTCTGTGGAGCGCCTGCACGGATGAGACGCGCGAATGCAGTCGTGTTATTTGAAGCGTGGAGGGGAGATGCGCGCGCGACGTCTTCTGCGTGTTGGGTGTCTAGGACAGCGAAGTGTTTTTCTGTCCGCGCGCGAAGCGCGTTTACTTCAGGGAGCAGGTACGTTTCGTGGATTGTAACATCCTCAGCATGCGCGAAAGGCGCAGCCAAGTAGATGGAGAGTACGCAGAAATGTTCGAAGGAATAGCCTAGTGTTTCCCAGCGCAACGGCGTATGGATGTTTAGGTGAGGGGGAAGGTTCCGAAGTGCAAGACTATATCCCAGCGCTAGTTCGTCGAAAAAAGCGTTTCGCCATCTTTCGTTGCGATTGGTGCACAAGTGCCGGGGTGCTTGGTCGAGGAGAACGATTAGACCAATGGCTTGCGGTGGGAAAGCGGGGGAGGAAGGGTCGGGCAGGAGTGTAAGGAAATTTAAAGATTTTGCTGTGGGGAGGGGAATCTGGCTGAGGGCAAGGAGGGAGTCCCAGCAGAGGGGTTTGAAAGCATCAGCGGTCGTGTTGCGGGCGGCCCATTGGGGTGCGGTTGGTGGGGTGGTTGCGGGCCAGGGAATTTCGAGGGCGAAGAGGGAGTCGAGGAGAGAAGGCGTTATAAGGTTGGTGATGGACGAGGGAAAGGTGGGCTGCGTGGTAGCCATATTTAAAGGTAGGCCGGTTTGAATGATGTGGTCGGTAGGTGATGGTTAGAAGAGGGCAAGCACGAGGGAGTAAGAATAGTCGGCTCTGGGATCGACAACGGCTACAATCCTAGAGTAAGCTTAGTAACGGCTGAGTTTATAAGCTACCGCCGACCAAACTGAAAGTTGTGTACATCAAGATCAATAAAACCTACAAAGGCGTTATATGCAAAATTGATGTTCCTATCCTGCTAACCACGTGATAGATATACTGTTGCGATGACTAGGCACGAATCTATCTATCTGCAAATTATTATGTAAAATTTATGCTTTCCCACATCACTTGACGTCGTATGTAACGTAGCGGGAGTGCCGAAGTGCAGCTTACAAATAGGCAGAGATAAACTTCCATGCTGAAGTCACTAAGTAGTCGGATCCCTGTTGGGCTCATGAGAACAAGAAAATTCAATCATCGTGGCACACAACATCAGAAGGACAACTTTTTCCTCTAGCATATCCTTCGCATGGTATATCACAGAAGCTTGGCGGCCTCATTCTGCTGCTCGCGTCAGGTGATCTACCGATCAGTCCCCTGTAAGCGCGGGGCTAGGCACCCACGAAGTGTCCCCACACAACCGTAGATCTGAATCATTCGTCCTACGACTTCATTAAGGGCAGATATGCCCTAATCTGTGCTAGCTCTAAGCATCAGATCTCACAATCTCTACACCATCCCCTTCCTGCCACATTTTTTGCTGTTCGACATCATCCTCCATCTATTAATTCGCCAAAATGGACGCGAAGACATGGGTAATGCTTGGTAAGGGACCTAAGCCATTATGGGCTACTTGCTTTTGAGTAGCAACTCATCGCAAATGGCAGAGAACAATCCCGATGTAATGAACGAATTGGCAGCAAAGTTGGGTCTATCGTCCGAGCTCCAATTCTACGACGTCTATACCCTAGATGAACCCGAACAACTCGCATATATCCCTCGACCTGTTTTCGCACTGCTGGTCATCATTCCACTTACGCCAGCTTGGGATCGAAGCCGTAAGACCGAAGACGCTAACACAGAGCCCTACACTGGCTCCGGCCCTGACGAGCCGGTCATCTGGTTCAAGCAGACCATCGGCCACGCCTGCGGCTCGATTGGTCTGCTCCATAGCGTGTTCAACAGTCCGGCTGTCGACTTTATCAAGCCTGATTCCGATCTCGCGGCGATACGAAGCCTCGCCATACCGCTGGACATGACCAAACGCGCTGAAATGCTGTACAACAACGAACCGTTCGAACTTGCTCACAAGTCGGTCGAGCAGGCCGGCGACAGCTATGCAGATCTGACGGGTACACGTGAGGGTGGGCACTTTGTGAGTTTTGTCAAGAGCTGTGGAAAGCTCTGGGAGCTTGAAGGGTCGAGGAATGGTCCTCTGGATAGGGGAAGTCTTGCTGACGATGAGGACGTTCTGAGTCCGCGAGCGCTTGACATGGGCATCAAGAGGATCATCAAGCTGAATGCGGATGGAGAAGGAGAGAGCATTGAATTTAGCTGTATTGCTTTGGCTCGCAAGCCTTAGACTCTGATTAGGAATCGGGACACACGCATTACGGATATACTATGCTGGTTTCGAAGCATTTAATGAGATTCAAGAAGACATTATCTTGCTACCCAGATCTACACGAGACCAGAATGGACACTCGAATCTCTCTACGTTCTTGCGCGAGAAGAAAAGGCTGCACTAACCTGGCTGCAAGATTCCTAGAGAGGGATATCGAACCTTACCAGCTACGCAAAATAGGCAGAGGTTACATTCTAACGCTTTGAACTTCCTCTGCGAAGGTACGTTGCACCTTGCTCTTATAATTTTCACAAAAATTGATCTTAATATTCGCTATTCGTAGATATCCCTTCACCGAAAAGTGCACTAGCCGGAAAAAGGCTCAGAGTTGTTACTTAAACGGTAGCGTACCTCTATCAGAGACTGAGATACTTCCTCGTCTTTGAAAAGGATAATCAAATTTAAGCAGTAAATTGTTCTATCCATTGCTTCTATCGGTCGACCACTCTAGTTGAAAGGGATATCCCCCTCGGTATCTACTGCAATAGCGTTCTAGCGCACCTCAATCATACTTCTCTCTTGTTTCCGGACCCACCGCATCGTGAATAGGTTGGATCACAGAACTATCATTGTCATGTTCGACAAGTCGGTCCAAATGGCGCTTCCGACAGAACATGCCGAGCCTAATGCATCACTTTTGGAGGATGTAGTGTTCTATCGCGCGCAGAAGCTCAGCAAGCTTCACAAGTGGTCACATCAAATATTTCACATCGTTTCCTCCTGTGGCATTATCGGGCTGTGCATTGGTCCGCCTTGGACTGTGCAAATGAGACGGACTACGCTTCTACACACGCCGGCAGCTGAAGTCAGCTTGCCAACCTGACGACTGGCTTTGCATCCCAGCATAGGTGTGTCTCAAGCGCGCAATGCGAGGTCACAGCATACGTTAATGCTCAAATAAAGCTGTGCTTGATAGGCTGCTGCGCTTCGCTACTAACAGGCAATTCCCTTGATCGCACCACTTTGCCTGATGCTTGCGGCCTTAGGAGTCTTCAAGGGTGCTTTCGATGAAGAACTCTCATCGGATTCCGACGACGCAGCAGAGCGAGAACACATCTTAGCGCAGGTACAGAAATTAAACGCAATGACACATTTAGACGCTTTCTGAGCTTTCGGCCTGAGCTTACACATCAGGTCACCGCTGCGCTCGTCATTCTCTGGATGACTACAATCTTCTCATCAAGTTGATCATACTATTATTCTACCGCCGCCTCTTCATGGCCACTGGCCGCACCTTCATCATCTGCAACTGGATCTTCATTGCGCTTTCAGTCATCTAGTTTGTGTATGCTGCTATATCCTAGCCTTTTCATTGCTGCACAAATTCCAAAGCAAACTTCGAGGGCAGTTGGGCTGCGTGCGCGCCATAGGGATTCGAAATCTAGATGGGTGTCTTTGCTATGGACAGCTTTATTAATCTGGGCTTGTTGATAATGCCCATGCCATTCGTAAGTTTTTCCACCCGTACATTCAGCTCAATGATAATGTCAAGTAGCGGAGCTGATGCTGCCTTGTACAGACATGGTGCCTCCGACTCGACCTCAAACACAAGGTTGCAATCACGATTGTCTTCCTTCTGGGTGGTTTGTTTGGTCTGGCCCATGCGCCCTGGTCATACGCTGCGAACGCTTTTTTAGCGCCTTCGTCGCTGGCCTCAAAAACACTATCATTCAGCTTGTCTACCTCACCGATCCTAGTCTTACTGACAGCGAGAGCGGGGCTAATTTCTTTCAAGGTAAACTACGTACCCGCAAGTCATGCCGCACTTATTTTCGCGCGACTTGAATGAAGTCTCAACTTACTGATCAAAATCAGGGTCGTCTCTTCTCTTCTCGAACTGGCCCGCCATCGAGATCGCCTAGTCCTGATATCTTTCACGCCATGATTCGAAGCGTTACACCTGATGCACCCATTCTCATCATCGGAGCCGGCGTCGCCGGCCTCGCACTAGCACAAGGCCTTCGCCTCAGCTCAATCCCATTCCGCGTCTTCGAGCGCTCTTCATGCTCACACCACTCCCAAGGCCACCGATTCCGCATTTCAAAAGAGGGCCTGGCAAGCCTTAATAGTGTTTTGGCTCCCAATCTTCGGAGTCTGCTGCACGAAACCGTAGCCGAGCGCCATCACTTTGAGCCGCGGTATGTCGATGCTCGAAGACTCGACTTTACAGAACCGACGCTTGTGGATCCAGGAACAACGTCTGCAATGCCCATAGACAGGACCTGGATACGTATGCTTATGATGTTAGACATCAATGAAGCGATTGAGTTCGAGAAGGAGTTCTTGTCGTACGAAGTTGTAGATGGCTACGTACACGTTCACTTTACCGATGGCTCGAAGGCGCGTGGGGCATTGCTCGTCGGCGCGGATGGAGTCAAGAGCCAAGTGCGCAAACAGCTACAGCCGAATCGGCGGCTGCTCGATCTAGAGCGCTGGACAATGTGGGGTCGGACGCTGTTGACGAAATCCCTGAAAGAACAAGTTCCACAAGATGTACTTACCTGGTGCATGTATCTGGATCACGAAGCCAACATCCAGGCAGTCGTGGAGCCCATGACGTGGGCCAAAAGCGTGCAGTCAGTGTCACATGGAAGGTTGCCGGACTTCACGGACTACGTGTACTGGGTCGTTTGTACAGCATCACTACACAATCCGGATCTTTTGCCAAAGACAGCGGAGGAGAAACAGCGGTTTCTTGAGCAAGAGACGCAATCCTGGCATCCTGCTCTGAGGCTTTTATTCAATTCAGCTACACATAGTCGACTTGCTTGCGCCCCCGTGCTTTCGAGTAAGCCCGACATTGAGATTCAGGGAGCGGAGTGGAAGGGAAGCGTTACAACCATTGGGGATGCGGCACATGTAATGAGTCCAATGGGTGGGTCTGGGGGTGATACAGCCATTCGCGACGCAGCAGACTTGGTTCAAACGGTTGCTAAAGCGGGCGTTACACCGGAAAGCATTGCAAGCTTCGAGAAAAGAATGGAGGAGAGGGCAAAAGAGAGAATCGAGCACTCTTTCAACGGCGGGAAGAAATTTTGGCGTGGAAAGGACTGGACCGAGTACAGTGAGAGCGACATTTGAAGGCCTTCAATTTGAAGGCAGCAGCTCTTTAAATGCCTCGATTGTACAATTATCGCTTCCCCCCTTGGTTTTTAAATTACTAAAGTCACATCCTACAACACTTTCGCATACTACCATCGCACCCAGATACTCACCATTCCCCAATGTGACGTTCCGCATCCAACCATCTCCTCAAGTTCTCAGCCCCTTCTCCCCGCAAAATCAAACCATCCTAGCATTGGATGAAACGACATCATGAAACATAAGAACCCCCTCCCCCATCACCTTCCCAGCCTCAACGCAGCTCATACCTTGGCTTTTACCGACCACTCCCAATTTCAAAGGGCCCCCGATACGTCTCACCCACCGGGGGCGCCTGAGGCGCAGGCTTCGTCATACCGGTTTCGTAGTAGGTCGCCGGCGGCGGTGTTGTGTGGTTATAGGCATTTGATCTGCGTCTCCGGAAGAGGAAGAAGCCGAGCGCGAGGCCGATGACGACGGCGAAGGGGATACCAACGCCGAGGCCGACTTTTGCGCTAGTGGAGAGGTCGCTGGAGGTGTTCGTGTTGGAAGGCGAGGGTGGGAGGGAGGTAGGTGTGGGTGTGGAGGTTTTTGATGGAAAATCACTCGAGGCATTTGAGGGGGTTGTTTCTGAGGATGAGGAGGGGGTAGGGGATGTTGAGTCGGAGCTGGAGCTGGAGCTGGAGTCGGAGCTGGGCTTTGCGGTTGCGGCGCGGAGGATGGATACGTCCGTACTTTGCCACATAACTATCACGCCATTGGCCCAGGCGTAAGATGCACTGGGATATATACCTTTTCTCCCGGTTAACCATGGTGCCCAATCTCTCTTCCGGGAAACATGGGAAACTCACTAGGAGTTGCTTCGCCGAGGAACAGGGTACCACCAATATCTGTGGTGGGAACGACGTACTCTAGACTCTGTCCCTGTGTTATCGTAGAGGTACATACATAACCCCTCCAGCCGGAGAAAAACACAAAGCCCCTGTGTTATGGCGTGAGTAAAGAGGAAGAGATCAGGAGGAGATTAAGGAGGGAAAGGGAAAGGCTCACGAGGGACAGCATAGTACGGCTGTAGTGTCGCTTCTTACTGTCATGCTCGTGTACATGTTGTCGTGCGTGAGGGCAGATTCGTAATTTCTTACGGTGTCCCAATGTCCTGGACAGACTGCCGGGCTGTCTGTTTTCTGCCATCAGTGCATATGCTAGTTTGACATCTAATCATCACGATGGGAGGGCATACAATAATACAGGTACCACGCGCTACCCGGCGTTATGTCCTCGTAGGAAAGCGTTCCCATGGGGTAGCATGCCGTGTCTACTTTGCCACCGACACCATACCCATAGTATACGTTTCCGTCGAAGGACAGCGTGGACGCGCATGTTGAGGCGGCCTCCCAGTATTTTGTTATCGGACCGCGGTTTAGGGCATCTATTGAAGCGGTATCGGTGATTAACGACCTTTGTGGTGTTGTATTGCTTGGGTCTGACATAGCGGAAACCTCTTCTTGTCCTTATTCGAAACGCTATGCGCAGTTGTCTAGGATGCAAGCAAAGTCTTCCTGGAAAGATGGACGTCTGATATCTACAAAGAAACACCGAAAGGTCGAAGGGGAAAAGACCGTACCTGCGGGTACGACAGGCAAACCAGGCAAACTCTCGGCGCGTTGTCGTACTCCATAGTATTCGCAATCGATTCGATCGTGTTGGTGGCGTTAAGCTGTGTGACCACAGCTGAATCTTTTGCCCAATGAAGACTGATTACTGATAAGCTTGGTAGTGGCATATACGAACCACACGACGTACTATTGGATCTCGAATGACAATGTGCATGAATGCCGTGCTAAAGGGTGTGCTGGCTAGCCTGCCTTGTAAAGAATATAGGAGGGGGCATTAAGTGGCGGGAACCCTATCCTCAGTAATCAACAATTCTTCCAATGCGCTATTTTCTCGTAATTTTCGGGGGCCAGCGCGTCGGAAATTCCACTGCGGATGTTATCGCGGCATGACACTTGAGTATGAAATTATCAAACTGAGCAGCTGTTGGCGCTGAAAGCTTAAGTACGCTCTGCCCTCGTTATGCAAGCAAGAATCTCAAATCCTCTCATGAATTACTTAATGCGTGCATATTTGTGCTGGGATTGACTGTTAAAGACCTGACGTTGTAGTGTGTTGGCCCCCATCAGCGGAGGCCAATGTAAGCGACACCCAGTTAATCGGCCAGACAGCGACAACCTCCCAGAGTATGCTCGTTGTGTTATATGATCCAAAAGTATTAACAAAGCCTACATAGTTTAAACAGCTTTAGATCATCCCCGTATCTCTCTTGTGCACTAGGTTCGCCCCAGAAGTTTCACATAATTCATGTGCTAATCGAGAATGGTGGGGGCGGATACTGCAGGGCAACCCATATCGCGGGTGCCGTTGAAGCTGTGTAAGACGAATAGACATGTTGTAGCACAATTGAATTTATCTTGTTCAATTAAGCAAGAGGATCAAGATCGAATGTGACTGGAGTCTTCAAGACATTTCCCGAACCTGCGGCTGAGTTTACCTTATCAATAAATGTCTTGCGATCCAGTATGAAAAAGCACGAGGTCAGGATATTATTTAGACCAGCTCAACTACCACTCTCGTTAGGGTCTTGACCAGTCGTTGCACCAAAGGCTACGGTGAGGCCAGGATCTACAGACAACGTCGGCATTGCCATACCAGAGAAAGTGGACAGAGCGAATACAAAATGTCAAGAGAGACCATAACGATGTATTATAAGGCAGCCTTAGATGAGTTTCGAATGGTCTTATACGTAAACAACCATCCCAATATAGCTGCAGCGATATGAGGCCTATTGTAGCACCTGTCTATTAACACCCTTGTAAGACGTAATTTGGCATCCGCAGACCGCACGCATAGCATCACACATGCCGAGTGTTCAAGACCGCGAGCTATGCCACATTGTCTAGAAGTACCGTAATTAGTCGCCCAGGGTTCACGCAAGCCTTCACCGCCCCTCCTCGTAACCATCGGCAGTGAGATAAGACT
Organism: Paracamarosporium sp. OC-R06-R3; assembly: GCA_019828545.1. NCBI lineage: Eukaryota > Fungi > Ascomycota > Dothideomycetes > Pleosporales > Didymosphaeriaceae > Paracamarosporium > Paracamarosporium sp. OC-R06-R3. The sequence continues at coordinate 91,704 of JACVRA010000310.1, read as the reverse complement.
TGGAATCTAGGGGATTGTTGTGTGAATTTGATGTTGTTTCACTTATGTTGTTGTGTAAGAAGTAGGCCAAAGCCTGATCGAAAGGGGATCTGTGTAGTAAAGCAGAGCGACGGTTTAGAGACAGGCTAATAGGTCAGCGGGGCAGGGGCCGTTCTAGAGAAGATAGAAGGGCAAGCAGAGAGGGGAAGATGCAACTACACGACAGTACAAAATTGATAGAAACTGCGGACGATATAATTAAATACTTTCGATGGTACAAATCTCGACTCTATGAAGAATCTTCTCGACACTCACTCAAAGCAGCCTACTCACACAACGATGAAAGTATCCTTCTTGATTGAATTCCAATCCTCCCTAGCTACCATCACGATCTGACTTCCCTCTGAAAATCATGCAAACCGTCTTACCCAGTGCAAAATGATGGTGAACTACACTTGTCTCTGGACTAGCGTCTTGATGCTATCCTTCCAGATATACTCGAATAGCTGCTTCATGCACATTCATCGAATTCAGAACTGCCCGTTCGTAGTCGTCTAGCTCTCCGTTTTTCGGAGATCCATGATTCTCACGAATAAACTGTCTAACTCTGTCGCGGTCCGCAGTGCCGAAGATCTCATGAAGCTTAGACCGTAGTAGCGACAACTGCTCTTCGATGATAGGATGCAGAATGGTGTTGTTCTCTTCTATAGGAGTATGTTGAATGGCGTTGTCCTCCTCGACAACAGCATACTGATACGCGTTATCCTCCTCGACAATACTAAGCTGAATGGCGCTATCCTCCTCGATAATAGTATACTGATAGGCGTTGTTCTCTTCGATAGTAGCATACTGATAGGAGTTGTCCTCCTCGACAATAGCATACTGATAGGAGTTATCCTCGACAGTATGAAGCTGAATGGCGCTATCCTCCTCGACAATAGCATACTCATAGGCATTGTTCTCTTCGATAATAACACGCTGAATGGCTTCCTGTATCTCCTTCCTCGTCGCCAAAGAGTTGAACTTGACCTCCCCCTTGTTCACAAACCGCTTCTTGACGAACCCACGAATGTCTAGTGATTTGCCCCTGTTTGAGCTCCACTTGCGGGCGAATCGCTCAGCAAGTGCCCAGACGAATGGACCGCAAGCACCCTCGTCGTCTTTGCATGCATTGTCTGTGTACTGGTTGGGAGTCTTGTTGTAGAGTGTGAAGCGATAGCCTTGATAGGGTTCGCGAGGATGCTCAGCCTGCCTACACTCGAGCATGTGACGTAGGCCGTGCATAATGCACTCAGCGGCAATCCTGTTGTTCGTAGTGTTGTTGGCATCTACGCAGTTGGAATCGAAGTGTTTTGCCAAAAGGGTCGGTCCGCGAATATCTGCGACAATGAGACTCCAGTGGCTGCCCTTTTCCGCGCCTGTACCCAGGAGATGTTCATGAGCTTCCCATTGCGAGGTAGACGGGTCGTGAACATTGAGGAGTCCGTCGTTCACAGGGATGATGACAACGTGCTTGCCAGCAAGTGTATTGTTGTAGAGGTCCTCGTAGTCGTTCCAATAGCCTGGAGAGTCTACGTCTGCTGTTCCGGAGATGTAGCACCATTGTACGAATGTGGTATCTAGGAGTGCAATATGTTTATTCGAGCAATCATACATGCGATCCAGAACGGCGAACGAAACGGACAAGACAGAGTCATTGAACCAGAAATTGGGGTTGGTGATGTTATCGAGGTCAGCGTTGCTCAGATTCGCGTTTTGACATGATAAGGCGATGTCGTTTGGATGGTCAGCTGACGACATGATTAGAGACCTTGCTTCGGTCTTGCAATCGACTGAGTTGTGGTTATGTTGTGCACCAGTGAAAAATCAGGGCCAGGCGAACAATATAATGATTTGGTAGAACCCACAGCAAACAAAAACCTGGATGATTGTATTTGCTTGCGAACTTGTTTGTCTCAGACGCATGAGCTTCGATAAACCAAAACTTCATCACGCATTAACGGGTAGATCACTATAATAGAATTAGTCAATATCTCAGAATGGGAAGCAATCACTGAAAACTGCAGACAATCAAGCTGCGACAACAATATTCCTACTGCGACAATTGAAATTTTGGTATATTACTGATCATGATGGATTTTGCGTAGCGCGTCATTATTTTTAAGCCTGTACTTTACTTCAGCGACCAAGTGCCATTCTCCTCAACGATTTCGATCGGTCTGTTCTCATCCAGCGATCTTCGACCGGCTTCCAGGATGGCAGTGGTGGCGATGGTATTTCTCAAGGTAGGGAGCGGGCGGCCATCCAGCTGGTCGAGGGTGACCTTGCCCTCGTTGAGCTGGTTAACTGCATCCACGAATTTTTCAAACGAGATGTATCCGTAACCAATCTGACCAGCGAAGTTACCCTCCTCATCAGGGGCATACTTCATGTAGAAACTGTCCATCATTAGCAAATCCTTCGCATTGAGGTCCGGTTAAACTCACGGGTTGTACCACAAAAGACCAGTGTCATCGTCAGTGACGTCGTAGCCTCGCTTCGCCTGGTTCACACGAATCTCTCCCTTGCTGGCCATGTAGTGGAAGTACTGGTTTGAGTGGACACCGGCTTTTTGCGGTGCTGCCCAACCGGCGGTGTACACGCCAGTTGCGCGCCTGCTTGGGTCATCCTTCTTCACCCAGTCGACCAAAAGCGTGATGGTGTCTTCGGTTGCGGGGTCGCAGCCAAGGTCAGTTGCGATACCCTTGGCGGCGCTGCCCATGACCCTGACGGGCTTGAAGTCGGGAACCATGGACTCGTTGATGTCGATGTGGTGCGAGTTGAGGTAGTACGAGATGTCGCTGTCCTTTCCGGCCCACGCCTTGAAGGTCTCTAACTGGCTCTTTGGCTGGGACATGTACGAATAGAAATAGTTGAAGTCGCCCAATTTAGTGGCGCGGAACCGTGCGTCAGCGTAGGCGGGGTCAAATCGCTTGTGGTGCTCGACGTAGACGAAGACATTGTTCTTTTTCGCAGCCTCGAGAAGCTTCTGGTGGTGTTCGAGCAACTTCACAGCGGGCTTCGTGACCAGGACGTGGTGGCCTCGCTCGATGGCATAGAGGGCTATGGGGTAGTGGGTCGTGTCGGGGGTGAAGATGGTGACTGCCGAGGATTAGGAAGGCACGAGGGGGTGCATGCGGCTACTTACTGGCACTGCCCTTGGGTAGCGCGTCAATGGCTTCCTTGTACGCGTCGGGGTCGCGCTTTCCCTCCTTGGGGAATTCTGCAAAGGACACGTCTAGACCGTTGTACGCTTGCGAGATGTTCTTCTCGAGATGCTGGCCTGGCAATGATCAGCGCGCGTGGTCTTGGGTTCCTGCATGCTCGATGCAACGTACGAATGGCCGGGAACTTATCACCCGACACGCCCACCATGCTCAGGTTGCCCACCTTGCCGCGCCGGCGCAGGTCAAACAGCGTCAGTCCCACCACGCCCACCTTCTTGTCCGAAGTGGAAGCACCTCCGCCGACGAAGCCGGTGGTGTACTCCCCGGTTCCGACCTGGTCGTGCCGTTAGCATTGGTGCTCAGGAACGGAGACTGGGGCAACAAGCGGTGTGCTGTGCATTCGCAGACGAGAAGAGTGAATGGACGCCCGCCCTGCATCCATGATCCATCCATTCACCATTCACCCATCCTGCGGACGACAGAAGCAGCAGGTGCGAGCCGGGGGCCACTGACCATGAGCACTTCGAGGGGCGCCATGTTGGATGCTGTTGGAGTCGTGTTTGTCTGCGGGAATTGTTGGGAGAAGAGGACAGGGCAAGATCAGGGCACCAGCTGTTGGAGAGCAGGCCGCGGGAGGGTAGTCATTTGGGAGTACGCGTCGGCGTCTGCGTCGGCGTCTGGACAGGGCTGCATACGCCACTGCCCCTCGGCCCACGACGGAAAATCTTGCTTCCGCGAAGGAGGGGCACGGCGGCGAGGGGCAGCGCAGGCCCAGCCTTCTTTTGCCGGCGTCCCGTGGCCCAGCAGCTCCACGGCCGAGCACGGCAATCTGTTTTCCCCAGGCCAAGCCTCTCTCCATGCACCCCACGGCGGCCTCTGCACTCCGATTCGCGCGAAATCATTCCTCCGTCCGGTACGCACTGCTGCGGTGCGCCATGTTCGACATCCACTCTACCACGGTCGGTACTTCGTCCCATGAGACCTCGACAATTTTAGTCACGTCGTAGAAAAGGCCGCAAACCTTCCCGCCTCTCGCGCAATGTGCCCCGAAGACGCCTGCGACCCTCGGTCGGCCCACTATCATGCACGCGACGCCTCTCCTACCCGGCTTTAGCTCTCTTTGACTCAAGCTACGCCCTCGCGGCGAATGAGAGGCTCCAACGCGCTCCAGTTCCCGACCAAATCACGATGGATGAGCGAACGAAGGGTGGGATGCCTTTGGGCTGCGGCCCAGGCCAGATGCCTTACTTTACACCGATGCTTCCCACCTCGCTGATATATTAATCGCTGACCCGACCGCGCAACGCCCGAGCTGCCATTGACCAGCCGTTTCCTCTCACCCGGATTCTAATTTTTCTGTCATTTCTCTGCAGGACCTTTCAATCTTTCCTTCACACCTCCATCTTTGCAATGACTTCAGACGCAGTCAACGGCCACGCCAATGGCGCAAACGGCCAGGCCAAAGAGCGCACGCCGCTCCGACCCGGCATCTATTCGCCGACAATGACTTTTTTTGTCCCGGAGACTGAAGAGGTCGATATCCCGACGGTCAAGAAGCATGCGGTACGGCTTGCAGAGGCGGGCTTGGTCGGGCTCGTGACCATGGGTTCCAACGGCGAGGCCGTACACCTGAACCGCGCCGAGAAAGCAGCCATCACCCGAGCGACTCGCGAAGCACTGGACGAGGCAGGATACCAAAATGTGCCCGTGATCGCTGGTGCTTCCGAGCACGGCATCAAGCTCACGATTGAATCATGCAAGGAGGCCGCTGAAGCCGGTGCCGAATACGTCCTATTGGTCCCGCCCAGCTACTACCGCTACGCCATCGACGAAGACGCCATCTACGAGTACTACACCAAGGTTGCCGACGGCTCGCCGCTCCCCATCATCCTCTACAACTACCCCGGCGCCGTTTCAGGAATCGACATGGACAGCGATCTCATCATCCGGCTCGGCGAGCACCCCAACATTGTCGGCACAAAGTTCACATGCGGCAACACGGGCAAGCTCACGCGAGTAGCGCTCGCCACCGACGCCGTAACGACCAAGAGCAACGGCAGCGGATACATGGCGTTCGGCGGAATGGCAGACTTTACCGCGCAGACAGCAGCCAGCGGCGGTTCAGGCATCATCGCTGGCGGTGCGAACGTCATCCCCAAGACGTGCGTCAAGGTATGGAACCTCTGGGCAGAAGGTAAATACACGGAAGCCTTTGAGCTGCAAAAGGTCCTCAGCAAGGGCGACTGGGTCCTGACCAAGGCCGCCATCCCCGGCACAAAGTCCGCAATTCAATCGTATTACGGCTACGGCGGGTACCCTCGCAAGCCGCTCAAGAGGCTCTCAGAGGAGAAGGTCAAGGCTGTTGCGGACGGCATTGCAGAGGTCATGAAGGTAGAGAAGAGCTTATAACCGTCTTTAAAAAAACCTCCCTTCTTTTCCTTCCTTCCATCCAGCGCATTTACGTTCCCTTCCTTGCACGCACCGAATTCCCTTTTCGATACGATACGACATCATTCATGACATGCTCGCAAATAGTTTATTCCCATGTTTAACATCGCACATTGCATTTATCCGCCGCGGATACTCTAGGGTAGTTTCTATAGCTAGAAAAGTAGTGGGGTGTTGGCTATGTCATAGAAGTGGTACTGTTTTTACGTCACTGTTAGTGCATGCTTACTCGTGACCGCGTGATTCCCGAGTCGCAGCCGAGAACGTGCTCATGTGACGGCTGCACACACTAAGGATACGCTAGCTCTATGTTATCGTGTGTCGTGTAGTTTCTATTTAGTGCTAGACTACGGAGCTTAGATATTCGATGGTAGCTGTGAATAACTTGATATCGTAGAGTTTTGCTCAAGCCTGATGGGGAGGGGGCTGAGGGCTAACCAGGAGACAGAATAGTGCTCCAAAGTGGGTTCTTATGATGCTAGGTGGGCAGTGATTGGTGTTTGGTCCATCTGATTTGAGCAAATATCTACGGTATATGCCATATGGTCTTCTATCGCATGGATTGTAAACCTGCGCTAAGGTCACATGTCTTTCATCTCACCATCACGTGATAGTTTGTCGTTCGGCCGGGTCCAGCATTGCAACCTAGATTTACCACAAAGATAAACAATGTAAACACCCTATTAAGTACATTTCAAACGTAGAATCAAAGATGATCGAGAACCTGGATAGTTTGCAGCCTGCGAGCCTACTATCAGCCTCTCCATACGTTCGGATTGGTAGTTCTGATAGCGCTCGCCGACCTGTTCTGACGGTCGCGTCCCGTAAAATAGTCCCAACATGCAAGCAAGCGAGCTTACGGACATCTTACAGGGCCATTTACATCTGCCGTCCCAAGCCTCGCATGTTGACAGTTCTGTACCGAAAGCTTATAGGTTAGCCTTGCGTCAACGCAGCTGCAAAGGTCTGAAAGCTGCATATACGCCACGAACACATTTGAAATCAATCAGAACATATGTTCGCTCCACCGGGTTGGGAAAGAACTGGTTACACAAACATGCACCTCGGATGGAGCTGAGCGCGGCTGACCTTATTCATATAAATCACAAACATCTCGATAGCTACTATGCAGCCTTTCGCAAGACTCAGCTCCTCCAGCCTTGTTACACTTCAGCTCTGCCCTCCAAGGCTAGAAACCCTTATTTAGGCGAGACCAAGATCATGAACTCCGACAAGCAAAAGAGCGTGGTGACTGTCACACAGAATGGACAGCCAAGCAGCCCTCTGCCAAAACTCTCCGATAAGTTTTCTTTCGAAGGACTTCCTCACAATGACGTTTGGAACTATGTAGCCGGTAATTGCTTCAATCACTCAATTTCTTTCACGAACATCAACTGATTTCGCCAGGTGGCCAGAACCGGGAACTAAAGTATGATATTAGAAGGCATGAGACAACTGCAGCACCACCAGATAAGGATTACAGATCCAGAGAGGCAGTCACATATACGTCTTATGGTGATGAAGGGACAACGGCGAGCGTCAATGCCTATGGACAAATCATACAGATCACTCGCTTTCTGGGGATAGGTCGCTGCGGCTTCTTTTCCGTTGATCTTCCTCAGATATCTGAACCATGCTTGGTTCAGTCTCGAGCTCAAGATCTTACAGAACTGTATGGTGATAATCATGGCGGTATGGACTTCTACTTCGACCTTTTTGATGACGATCATCCACCCGAGCTCGAGGACGCCTACTGCAGGCCCATGAAACTCGAATTTACGCACAACCGGTGGCCACGCTTTACTGCCAGGACCAGCAGCAACTTCCGTCATTTTTCTCTGACGAAACAACACTTTGCGTCCAATGGAACCATCTTTCAGCATGTTCGTTACGAGACGAAGGGAAAGAGAGTTCCGCTTCTCTCCAAAACAAAGAAGATGGAAATTCTGCCTGATTTGCTTATTCGCGAATTGGAATTCACTGATTGGGACTACTCCTTCAACGAGGACAGCTATGATGAAAATTACGCGACTTTCCTTGGGCCGCACGGATGCAGTTTGGTTGTATTTCACCAAGGCACAATACCAAGCGGCGCGGAGGATGGAGAGAAGATCCCAATCACAGTAGGCGTAGCTATTGCGATATGTGTGAATGGCCAGGTCCGTGAACTTGAACGGTCTGTTGATGAAAGCAACTCCGAAAACCCTGATAATGCTGTCGCCAGGATTGGATATAGAATCAAGTTCGGTGACGAGGAAGAAGGCTTCTCGGCGGAGCAGTCAAAGCCGCTCGATATAACTACCGCGTTCAGATTGATGCTTATCCCAGACAACGTTGGCTGGAAAGATCTTACTATATCCAACTCCGATTTCTCCGGTATGGATAAAGCATTTGAGTCGACTCCCTTTAGGAAACTGCCATTCTCGTCTGATCCACGCCTTGACTTCACCATAGGGCGCAACCTGGAGCACATACTTTCCGTCTGCAATGTCCCTGTATCAATTGAATGGAACCATCCCAAACATGAAGATATTCAGTATCGAACTACTATAGATGAAGAGAATAACACACAGAAGGGAAATAACGCAACAGCGCAAGCTGTTGGATTCAATACGAAGACTATCAACGGCGTCGCCTTGACTTGTGGAGACATATCAGGACATCGACTCCTAACGTCGGCTAGCTTGTGAGTTTGATTGATCTTTGAACCTATCCTACCTAACTAGTTCTAGTTTCACTTTTCAGTTTCTTCTATCAACGTTTGATTACCTCGAGAAGTTTCAAAACGATTCATCTGGGCATCCTAGCTTCTGCGGGTGCAGCCTACAGGACAGACCTGCATGCGCAAACTTTGCTCGTGTGTTGCGAGAAAGAATTTTTACGACATGCAGGGCTCATATTGTCTGGTTACAGAATGCTCAGGCCATTGACGGCTGTTTTGCACCTGATTACTGGGCTACTGGCAAACCTATAAAACCTCGGGGTGAAGAACGAAGACAAATCTCGAGTCTTCAGTCGTTAATAGATACTTCTTTCCAAATCATCAAGCTCGCAGACTTTGGTCTAACGTTCGGGAATAACGACACCGAAATAGACATCAAAAACATCGTGCGACGATTCGTCCGCCCATGGATAGAGAAACTTGATGAGTTGAACAGCCGCAACTTCTGTGCCTTCCCTCGGCGTTCAAACACAGGGCTCGTGGGAAACAAGGTATTCCGCTTAGATGACCACGTCTGGATATGGAGAGCCCTCAAAGTAATCGAGCAACTCGGTCTAGAGGAGGATTTGAAGAGAACTATGCAGAGGGAAAAGATGAAAAGGGAAGAAGGCTCGCGACGTAAGCAAAAAGCAAGTGTGCTACAACGTGACTACTCCTCCACAGAATTTCAACGGCATGTTCTGCGACGATTCACCACCGAAAACAGCGCTTCCAAGCAAAGAATGCTTGCCGTATCACGCTCAGTATCTTACAGTCGATTCATGCTTCACTCTAGGGACACCGCGCTGTTCTACGAAAGAAATGTGCCATTCTTCCAAGAATCTGATGCATTGTGGAAAGCTACAATCGAGGCGCAGATCTTTCATGAGGATAACCAAGGATCTGACTGGAAGAGCCCTCTACGTTATGCTTTAGCATTGGCAATGGGATTCAACGGTTTTCAGATCAACTCCAAGACGTCAGAGGACATGGTTGAAACGGCGAAAGAATTCCTTTGCCAAATTTCATCCGACAACGGTCTTTTCCCCGGCCGGGTAAATGTTGAGACGAAAGAGCCCAAGATTTTCGATCCGGGATATAGGGATCACTACTGGCACGTCAGCTTCGAAATTCCCTACGTAATATCTATATATGGGGTGAACTCGAAAGTCAGCCAGATCTCTCAGAAGCTCCCACCACTGAAGCGTGCAATTTCTGAGACCGACCTCCTGCGGGTACAGCAGTCTGACCCGGCCAACCAAAGAAGAGGGCAGTTGAACGAGATCCAGGCATCTTCATCATTGACTCGGGACCCTGCGGGAATCGTCAAATTTGCTGAGATGAAGAAGTTGATACATTTCAACCACTTCATCGACCAGAAAAATATTGTTGATGTGTCTGAGGAATGGCTGTACGATGAACCCGACTTTCTGGATTTTAATCCTGATATGGACAGATATATCGGAACCATCGAAAGCAGCTTGCCTCTGAACAAGTCTTCAGAGAAACTATACGAGCAGCTAAATGCACTAAATCTAGTGGCCTTGACTCAAAATCGTGTAGCAGGTTTTCGTGACAGTAAGGAGTGGAAGGGATCGAAGCGAGGCATTATCATCGACATCGGAAATACGACCACCTTCAAGTACTCCCAAGAATTCAAAGCCCAATCCCATACCTGGGGAAAAGAATGGAAGCTTCTGAGCAACCAAGATCTCTATGAGAGGCTGAACATGCGGCGAACAATGGAAGGTGCTAAGAAGAGACTCATTTGGTCGCCTAATGCAGACTACGGCACCGGAATCGTCGGCTTCCTAGCATCTCCCGAAAGCGAAAAAGCCGCTATATCGTCATTTTTCGAAAGGCACTTTCACAAGCGCAAATACTTCTTCGAGGAGGTGTTGCCTATTGCTAATCTTTGGGTTACCGAGTTCCACCTGTCCTCATACCAACTTCTCGATGCTGGAAAAGACCAAAAAGACACCGATCTGAAATTCCTGGGAGATAAGAAAGTAATCCGGAGAAGATGTACGACTGGCTTCCGATTTGTCGGAGACTTTTTCGATCGCTTCTGGACGTGCCATGTCCTCGAGAGTGAGCCGAAAGAGGTTGTAGATCGCAAAGAGAAGTACGGAGAAGATTACGACGCTATCCTGATATGGAGTTTCGAGCAGCTAATCCAGCTGAAAGGTCGCCTGCCCGTGTTTGGGTTAGATAAGAAGCCGTGGCATCAGCGCAAGGTTCTCGAACTTCTTGTCTTCGACCGAATGCTCGAGAATATTATCAAGGACTACAATGACATGTCGATAGAGATAGGAGTTTACCTCAGCAGTCAATTCCCGTTTGCAAAATCTCCTGGTACGGACGCTGCCGACCTCGTTTTAGTCTCAAGTGCTCTGTTTTCTACACCACTCAACAACGACACGTATATAAGGCTGAGTAAGCAATGGCCTGCATTTCTCTATTCGCTGCAGGTTATGGAAGAAGATCTGAAAGAAACTCTGGAGAAGATTGAGCTATGGAATAGCCGCGAGAAAAGTCGCCAGCTCGAAAGACCACGATGGACACGAAATGATGAGAGCATGTATCGCGCAGCAATAACGAAGCTTAGGTCTTCAAATAACCAAAGAATTCGAGACCTCGATCATCGCCTAGCTCAAATACAGTCTTTGAGAACATCGCTTACGAGTCGGTTGGAGTCTACCCGCAACGAGCTTAGTTTTGAGAGCGCTGAAAATGTCCGTTTCTTCACTACTGTCACAGTCATTTTCCTTCCGTTAGGATTTGCTACTGGTACATTTAGCATGAGCGGTGCTCCTAAAGGAGTAACATTGTGGCAGATGGTCGTCATGGCTATTGTCGTCTTTCTTCTAACCGTTGTCGCTCTTGTGAACGTCCGCATCTTAGACAAGACACTGTTTCGTCGTGTAGCAGCTAGTGTCAGCGTTTCACGCATGTGGGAGAAGTTGAAACCGGGAAGGGAGAAGTTGAAGTTGGGAAGGGAGAGATTGAAATTGGGAAGAGAGAAGAAGCGGACCAGGTCAGACGAGTCTACACTCGAGGAAGGAAGGAAACGCGACTAGAAAAAATATGAGAATGATAGGAAACAGGTGGGCTCACGTTTTGCGAGTAGTTTACAATTCTAGCGAAAGTGTTCACGGAGTCCGATGTCCACCAAGGAGTACAAGCACGATCTATGTTGCCCATCCTAACAATCCCGCCCTGTCACGAATACCCAGTTTTCCAACAGGCATCTATCCTACTTTACAACTTCCACCCCCCACCAACCCTCCACTAACAAATCCACCCCACAAAGCCCAAATACCCCTCTAATTCCCACACCCCAACACCCCAAAATCATCATCCCACCAGTAAACCCCGTAAACATCACATCAATCCTTAAAAATATGTTAAAAAGACCGAACCTCGGATGTAATCATGCTATCCAGCACAATTTCAATCAGCAGCTTCGTATCCCCAATCTCCTCAGCAGGCATGAAAATAAGACTGGAAAACCGCTTCTCAAACTCTTATGTCTTGGGGAAATCCTTGTAGGTCAGCTCCCTTGCGACCATAACCCTTTACCATCAATAGAGGTAAGCTAGGTATGTAAGAGATAGCATAGAATGCGAAATCTTCTTTTAGAGGAAACCAAGCCGAATCTTGATCGGTATCAGTAGAAACTACTGGAATATTCTCCTCTACATAGATCAAGACTACGGAATGCGTGATAAAGGTACGGTACTTGTCGCCGGACTCGGATTCTGCGATGCCGACGGACTAGTCGCCATAGTTGATTGCGAAGTCGTGGGCGCGCTTGAGGCAATGAGATTCTGATTGTTTAATGGCATTGCCGTCGTCGTTCCTAGTGATGAGGCCGAGGAGGAACCAGTAGAAGGCGCGATTGCAGTTCCCATTGCCGTAGGGTCCGGAGGCCCAAGGGCAGTATTTAGAGCGGTAGTGGACGTGGCAATAGCAGGCGATGGACTATTGAATGGCATGTTAGACAACTGAACTGGACTGACTGTTCCACTTGTCGAATGTGCCTGCGCGTGCTGTACTCTTCTCCTTACACGGTGTTCTGCTAGCACCGGCCACTGGTTCCCAACGCTCTTCACCTCGAATCGGACGCAATTATCGACGCGTTTAGCAGCACTTTCTCGTCCCTCAGGAGGATTTGCTGTATGGACCTCGTTGACTGAATCCAGAGTAAGTGGTGTTTTGTGTGCTGTGCGTAGCATGCCGCCAAGCTCTAACCAGGGGCCAGGCTGAATTCTGTATATAACAAGCAGGAATGTATGAACCATCATGGCGATAAGAACAATAAACAGAACTATTATGGCGATCCACTCCCACTTCATACGGGGCCCAGACCCATAAAGCTGCCAGTGCACAGGTGCTGAAGATACGAAGGTACCATTGTGAATTTGGAATGTCCATGCTGCAGTCGAAAGCTGCTGCTGAGCTAGGATAGCAACAATAGGCGTAAGAGCTGCGGTGTCGGATTTAAAACTAGAGTGCTGAGCCTTTAGGGTTCGAGCAGCCATAGCAAGATGAGGGACGATACCGAAACTGGGAACCTGTCCATTCAACATTGGCATGATAGAGTCGAAGTGCCGGGTGAGCTTTGCAGTTATTAAAGCGTCACTAGAAGCTGTTGAAACTGGTACTGAATGTGCTATCATCGGAGCCGAAATGTTGTTAATGGCAATCCAAGGGTTCAACTGCATATCGACGATCCATGTCTCGACCGGAACCAAGACTTGTGAGAGTGTGAGCGTGCACGCAGCCCCAGCAAATTCTAGGCCATTACTGGATCCGATATGTACGGTAAAGGAAGCACTGCCGTTGTTAGGCTGACGAGTCTCGATACTGTTGTCAGGCGGCCCATCGGGACCTGGGTCACTGCAGATAGTTGTCAACTGAGGGACTGTCATCTGAACGATTCCGTGGAAACCGGTAGCTGTTCTAGCGAATGGTGTTCCATAATCTTCGTGCCACTTGAACAAGTCGTAGATACACTGTGATTGGACTGAGACACTCTGCACGGTCGTGTCATTGACTCGCGTTTGTAAACCGGTGATATAGTCGGGAGTATCCCACGCGGGTATCCAGTCCGCTGGTAGCCGGTTATAGGTCTCCGGCAGTCGTGTAAGTGCCGAGAAAGCCGTTGAAGCAGCGATCGCGCCTGCAATTTCATCTGCCGCCCCACCTGTAAGCACTGGATCGCCATTTTCATCGAGCTGTGGGACGCCGCCAACCAAAGCAAGCCCTACACGCATATTTGCAGCCCAATTCACTTGATTGAGTGACATGAACGGCGTGTGTATTGTAAGATCTCTGGATGGGTGTTCAGTCAAATTCATGATCGATCCATGGTCAGGATACCATCGTTTTTTAGGCCAACCGATGGTGTTTAAGCTGGCACCCAGAAGAATGACAGAGACTGAAACAGCCAGGGTGAATATCAATCGAGCGATAGTACCCCAGCCGAGCAAACCTACTGCGTGTCGCCTTCTAGTATATGCATGTATAGAAATCCATGGCTTAGCCATTTCATTCTTGATCAGCGTGTCTTCCATCGTAGCTCCCACGTCGGGCTGTATCATCCATAGCGTGTTGTAAATTAGGCCCGTATGCTCCAGAACAGCTTGGACGACCACATCGAGGGTCTTGTTCACGACACCGAGAATAATGAGCTGAAGATCTGCATCGATTTCAATGCTTCCAATTGTCCTGGGTGTTAGTGGCCATCGCTCACGGATAAGGCCAAGAGTAATCGCCCTTCGGGATAAGAAATGAGTGTTATAAACCACGAATGTACGGCAGATAACGAGACTTACGATATAAGAAATCCTGCGCATGTTACGGAGAGCGCTAATTGCCTGAAATATTCTAATCCTGTTTTCCTCAAGCCTAATTCCAAAATTCTCTTGCAGTTTGGTGACGGCAACTTGAGCCTTGTAATGATCATCTGCAAGAAGCCTCGGGTCGGTAATGCAGATGCACCGGAAGACATCGTATATGGGCTTCTCAATTTATGGAAACTTAGCTGTGTCTTAGGACTAGAGCTGGCAAGGCTCGGAGGAACATCGAGATCTACGGCTGCAACGTTGCACCACAGCCTACCGTATCTTGGCAGTCAATGCGCATTGTCAACGTGCATAGTAAGCAACCTCCATATCTAGCGTACTCGCTTGTAGTGGGCCAAGAAGAGCCTCATGGGGCCATTAACCTACCTTCCGTCAGCAGCGTAGATATGGCGGAGCTTAATGCGCATACCCTGTGGTCAAAACTTGCTTATAACAACACCGTAAGGATGCAGTACCAATATGCCGGCCTCGAAGCTCATTCTGTAGCAGCTAGACACAGTGTAACGTTTTCCAACAATCAATTGACAATGCGAAGTACAATACTGATTACTACCACATCTTCCTACTCAACAAGGACCTTGCTCGTGCGGCGAACTTTCGCTTAGCAGCCTACGGGCACGGGCTAGCAATACCATGGATATCAGAGTATACAACAAAATGCTAGATCTTCGCGGATGAAGCGAATGCTCGAACCCATCGCAGCCGTACGGTACCCTTCCCATGCTGCCCCAATATATAGAATACAGAGGCCAAAGATATAAAGATCAATACTAGCCTAACGCGTGTTTCTCTCTCTTTTTTTTTGGCTAACCTCTGTACTATCGGCATATATCCTAAGCTACACTAGGCTAGGTTGCGACTACTAAGAGGCGCTGGACTTTTCCCTTCCCGTACTTTGTATGTGGTCCGACTCATCACAGGAGTATTCTACCCCGCGCTTGTCCATCTAGATCTAGATAATCGCCCCATGTCTTTCTAGTCAGTGCCATTCAACTTATCTACCTCTGCAATACAAATTCAAACATTACCCGGTGAAAAAATAAGTAGAGAAGCAAGTAAGTAAACAAATAACATAAGAGACCCATCGCACTCTAAGTAGTCAGTCTACCATCTTTCTAAAGATTAGTTCTATATATGCCTAGAAAAAAAATAGACAGAAAGCAGATTTGAACAGGCGCTCCGTCTGATGTTTTTGAAGGGAAAAAAAAATCAAAAACTAAAAGCCACTTCGAA
>JACVRA010000310.1:28426-76242 GCA_019828545.1 Paracamarosporium sp. OC-R06-R3 | reverse complement strand
TTACGAGTTTTTGTTTGATTCGGTGATAGTATCTCTGATTGAATAATATATATAGGGTGTATGTGTATAACAGATGCAGGTGAGAATTAGTAAGTGACGTGCGGGTGGCACGCTTAGTGAATGAAGTGAGTGAGTGAGTGAGTGAAGAACTACGCACAACAACACAATAAGCACACACCTACCGTATACCCACCCACTATCTTGTACAAACTTAATCCCAGCGATACACACCCAAGAGCTTTGTGGCTAAAAAGCGAAATCGAATCATCGCTTCGTCCAATCTTTCCACCCAACTTCCTCTCCCCGATGACAAAAAAGGAAAGAAAGGAAAGAAAATTAGAAACGACAAGCCCAGCTAAAAAAAATGAGGGTTTTGTTTCGTTGGATGCGGTGGTGAGATGGGATGGGATAGGGTGGGATTGCTGGGTGGATTATGTAAAGGATATGGGTAAAAGTGTGTGTGGGATATGTATGGAATGGGATCAGTGAACAAGCGGGGTTTAGTGAGTTGAGCTGAGTTGAGTCGAGTTGAGTGGAGCGGAATGGGGTGGAGTTGTGAGCTGGGTGGTGAAGGTAACCGAGCGAAAGAAACAAAGAAAGAGGGTAAAGTAGAATACGAAACGACATTCATAATCAACAACTTAAGGCCGACTAGATAAACACGACAAGCACTACGATTTCCCAACATAAAAAAAACCAAAAAGTAAATCACTCAACGCTCGAATAAACTAACTATGCAATGCGACTTTTATCCGTGGTATCAAAGTGAAAGTGCAAACCTCCTTCGTATGCGTGCGAACGGAAACCCAGCCGTAATCGTGATACATCCATAATAATACAACCCAGTCAAGCCAGCCAGTCAGTCAGTTAGGTAGATAGATAATAAGTTAGTTTGCGCCCAGAATGACGCACTCCTATATCGCCAGCCCGTTCCCCAGGCTCGTCCAGCGGTACAACGACAGCACTTCTCTGCGCTTCGCAGGCGACATTTCGCGCGAGTGGCTGTGCCCTTTTATTTGCGCGAGAGTCGAAATCATGACTTTTCGGAAGTTTCTCTGGAGAGGGGTTAGCGTTTGGTGGGATGGTAGGGATGCTGCAACGGACCTGGTATTCTGTGTTGAGGGTTACGACGGCGGCCTCGTGCGCGCGAACAATTGTCTCGCATGCGCGGATGACGCCCTCATTTGTCTCGGTCGACAGCTTGTCTGCAAGGAGAAGGAGGATTAAGCTTCCCTGTAGCAAATACTGGGACAAGGTTAGCAGATGTCGGGCCGAGAGCAGGGTCCGGGGGACTTACCATGCCGAAGAAGTACGGCATGAAGGAAAGATCCGGGTCCAGTTCGAGGATCTCCTCAACAGCATGGGCCGCGGAGATGGCATGTGATGTCGCGGCCAGGAACGACTGCGAGCAGATCCACATGTTGTCATCCTCCAACAGCGCGACCGGATCCCATTTGCCATGCAACAAGATGTGCAGGACGTGCATGATGTGCGTTGCGTATGCGACGACCTTCCTTGTTTGGTGGGCGCATTCTCCACGAATAGGATCCACGGCGTCGTCTCCTGGTTGGCCGCAACCATGTTGCGACTTGAAATCCTGGAGACTGTATGCATAGCGCTCGAGCTGGTGCGTTATTTCCGACTCAAAGGACTCCCAGGATGTGCGCTGGCCGAAGCGGGGGTGGTTCTTTTGCGCATTCATGTCGACAATGTCGCCTAGGATGGTCATGAGCGGAAGGAAGAAACCAAAGACGTCGTGCGAAGTGCATTGGAAAGATAGGCCTTTCCTTTTAGGCCCCGAGTTGCCGGTGTAGAACTCGCCAGCTTGCCACATCGTGTCTGGCACTGGCTGGTAGAGATCCTCGCATTCGTTGTCAAGCATTGCTAGCGGACGGTTGTAACACAGCCCTAGGTGGCGACTAGAATTGATCAGCATTCGTTCGGAGATTGGCGCGAAAATATACTCACTCAATCATATACAAGAGCCACCACAGCCTTCGTCTCTCCTCTTTCATTTCTTCGACGAGTGCAGCTGCGGGGGTACCCGCGGGGATATGCGCACCCGAATTGCTGCAGTCCGACAGACCAATTTCGGCATCGTTGTCCGTATCACGGTCTTTGGCGGATTCTTGGGGCAACTCTCTTCCCAATTTCAATTCTCTTGCTAAACTCCAGGCAGCGTTCCACCATCGAAGACTGGCGGCCTTGTACTCGCTTGCTGAAGTCACTACGCCAAGGTTCATGTATGTTGCAACATCGTCAAGGGTGCTGGTAGGTGGCATTGCCGAATCCGTTCTACTTTCGAGCTGTCCCATAGCCCGTTCTACACCAAATGCATCGTGGACTGCGGGGCTCACAATATTGCCGTGCCCGTGAGCGAATCCATGGGAAGCTGGCGAGTGAACCAATGGCTTCAGAAGATCGACTGCAAGTTTCCATAGCTTCTGGCAAAAGATCACTCTTGCTGATGGAGACGAAGTCAAATAGCTTGCTTCCGATGTCTGAGCTGCGATCCAGAGCATGCTCGCCAGCAATGCTGGGCTACATTTCCGCGGCTTGTGCTGTCGCAGGAAGGAGCGTTTTCGGAAGACGGTGCCTAGGATGTATGGCGATAATGGCTCCATGAAAACCGAGGATGAGCTCTGGAAATAGAATTCAAGGAGATCGCACGCCATTGGAACAGTCATTATATTTCCCAAATGAGGAAGTAATGGCTTCAGCACCGGATACTTGCACGGGAGAATCCCAGGAATCGAAGATGCGGTGCTGATTCCCGATTGGGGTGATCCAGTATCGACAGAGCCATAGCTACGTGGCGATGACTGTCTTACGGGCGCAAAGTGCATTGGATATCCCATGTTTCCAAAATCAGGCGGAACCGAAATTGGCGTACGAGTGTCTGGAATCAGGTGCATCTCGTTCATGGCATACATGAGCTCTTCATTTCGTCCCAACGGGCTATGTATCTGGGGTTGCGCTAACCCTTCTCCTGGGCCTAGCAGAAGCGGATCTATCATAATGTGCGTAACTGGCGGATTGAAGCCCACAGCTGGCCTTCTGGTGAGTAAAGTCACAATGATGTATTTGGCATGTAATACTTACTGGTAGCTAGGTCGTGCCAATTGGTCGGAGACTTGATGTGGTTGGGATCTCGAGGGAAGTCGGGCGGCGGCATGATGTGGCCGTGCAGAGTGGGTGACGATACATGGTGTATGTCGTCTTTTCCTGGGAAATGATGCGCAATTGGCGTCGGCTCTGATGGCGACCAAATCTCGTCGTCCATCTCCGAGCTTTCGAAGTGCGTCTGTACAGTAAGGCCATTTTCCTGGTGGTGATTTGGCAGACCATTCTGGGCAGCAGCCTCTTCTCGCTGTTTTTGAATGTGTCGTGGTACCTGAAGTCATGAGTCAACCCCGCAGCCTGCTACGCGAGGCGTGTCTCCTGACCTTTCCTCTTCGTTTTTTCTCGCGGTTGTACTGGCACACGTACTCGAGCTCTGTGGACATGTCAGCGGCAATGGCAGGTCGGCAAGCGGTTGCATTTCGTACCAACACATCGCGAGCACGGAGCCTGGCCGTTACATCTGGTTCGCATGCGGTGGCAATGGTCGCAGGCGCGACTGACCCTGCGCTTGACGGGGGCAGAGGCTCTGCGCTCTAGCTTGGGGATGTCGGCGGTGGGGTGCTCCATTGTATGTGCGACCGGCGAAGAGTAGCGGGTGCTCGAGGGACAAAAGTCGCGAAGACGGGCGGAAATGCTTGAGCGGTCATGGGATACTTGGGGACTTTGGGTGGGCCGCTCAGGACACTATAGAGTGCCGAGGAACAAGGTCCGAGTTACAAATCCTGGACGCAATGGGCCGAAACCAGGGTTGGATCTGTGGCTTGAATCTTCCATGCGTCCACGAGGGCTTCGAGAAGCGAGATTCACGTCGAGCAGCAATAACACAGAGGCGCGCCGTTAATTGCTGAAGCCGGGGGGGCTGGGTCGACGATCTGGGGGAGCTAGCACACGGCACCTGGTCTCTGGAAGGCAAGTCGTTGCAGGGACGCGGGGGAGGCCTCCAATTCACCCATTTAGCCGGCTTTCGCTGATTGGGCCGGCTAAATCGCCGCCCCAGCCGCCCCCGCAGAACCCTATCCGTTCGGGCTAGCGCGCCCACCTCACGTCAACACCCGCTCCGCACATTCACCACCTCAACCCGCAGCGTACCTGCGGCCACTCGCCCCCCCTGCGGCCCTCGCCGTGGCGGCCGTCGCCTGACCACGGCCGCTGTGATCGGATCCCCTCCCGCGCCCAGTCGACCAACGGTCGGGGCGTGCTCTCGACGCCTCGCACACGCCCTGTTTCCCTTGCTCCGGCCGCTTTGTCGCTGCCCCTGGGAAATTGGGCGTGTCGGGGCGATCAAGCAAACGCACCGCGTCTGCATGCCATGGCGAACCGCGAGACGCCGTTGGCGATCCTGGGGCGACGGTGAATGACTCGCCAGAGGCACGCCGCATACACCTGTCCTCGACTTCACATGCCCTCCCGTCTTGTACAGCTCACACACCGGCCAAGGTGTCAGCACCCAACCCGGCCTGCTCCAGGAATCCGGTAGCGACGCTGTTGTCCTCCTGAGCCGTCGTCCACAGGGGAATGATTATCGCTACCGCCGTCCACTCAGCGGCCAGCGCAACAAAGAACGGCGCCTGCACGCCTGGGCAGCCTCAGAACTACGGCCGCAGCTCCTCGTCTCAGACCGTTAAGCTGGCTGCTCGCCGATGCTACTTTCCGTTCGGAGAATGTGCAATGGCGTGCCTCATATTCCGGTCCCAGCCTATACACCGCCTGGTAAGGCAAGCATCCACCAAATTTCACGTAATTTGGCTGCCCTGCAACTGGCCTGCAGGGTGCAGTGGGTGTGCCTTTCATCTTCACCTACCTTGTCGCCAGTACAATATCCACACAGTCGCAAACCACGTGCTTGAAGCCACTCGCCTCCAACTTGACTTGAAACAGGACATGTCGAGTAAAGGGACGTCACCCTTAAAACTGCATCAAAAGAACCTTCCATCTCTCCGACAATATTCTCCTTGTCGCATGGCTTGCAATCAAACGCCGTGTCCCCAGCGTCACCGGCCCGTATATGCGAAATGCTCGCCTCTGATTCGGCCGCCCTACCGGTAGACGTTGTGGCAGCCCACCACGCTCACTCCCACACCTGTAACCCTTTCAGACGGACGGCACGCGCTTGCGCAGGAGCCCAGGACTAAGCATATCGGCAAAATCCCCACATTTCCCACAGTCCTACCTCTCGCTCGCACGCAGGACCCAAGACTTACGCATTGGTCCAGCCCGTATGCACTCCACACTGCTCATTTGGGTCGTGTTACCTCCACCACCTTGTGTAACGTACGGCTCCACGTAAATCCCGTACTATTTTGAGTCAAAAGCAGGGTCTCGCTGTGGGTACGGTGCCGGGGATGGTCGCTCGAGTACGCGTGTGGAGAGTTTATTTTCTTTTTGCCTGAATAGACTACCCCGGTGCCGATCAGCTACACATCCCCCGCAACCGCCAGGGTGCGCCTTTCCGGCTCATTTGCATACTTCCTCGTTTTTCTCTTCTTTTTTGCGGTCGGCGTGAAAGGAGCGGGCTCCTAGTGGTCGAGGGTGAAAAGAGCCTGCAGGCTTCTAGAAAAGCTCTGCGCCATGCATGGCCTTACGCCTGCTCTGCGGTAGCATGGGTGCACGACCGTTTGTGGAGTGCAGCAAGTTGCATGCTCCTACTGCCACTTTGAATTTTGCAGTGCCCATCCATGCCCCCTTCGATTCACCTTAATATGAACAGAACGAATCTGAAAGGACCAGCTGACCTTTGATTAGGGCGTACCGCCACTCAAGGCTCGCCTCGTTCGCCAACGCCTCTGCAATTCCCGATACTTGGGTCTGCTTCATATGAAGGTACTGGCGCCGCTCGGCCATGTGGCTCACGGGACGGGAATGTACTGGAACCGAAGTCGCACGAGCACTGCGGCTCTCGCCTGGTAATCGCCGCAACCCACATGTCCATGTAAGAATCGACACGCATCTCGTATACTTAACCCCAAGTGCGTTCCTACTATAGCGCTTCTCCCGCGGACTATAGCCCGTTTACGGACTACGCGCTCGCTCGCAATGTAAGATGGAGCGGCTGATGGCGTATTGACGTGCAGACGCCGTCGATGCTCCACCTAGCTATGACGCTTAATCCGATGTTTTATCCAGACTTTTGGTATGGCTTGCACGCATGCTGTGCTCAGAGCAGCAAGACGCTCTTCAGAATTACCTTCGTTGTAATAGCCGCTTCGGGTAGATTGGCGGGCATCGCAGGCATCGAGGATCGGTCCAGAAGCTGTTTGGAAGATTCCAAGGCGCTGCAGCTAGGTGTCGAAATGTGGGCTGTTGCGATCACTAAGGAGCCCCATCGTGGTTTTTTGGTGAGTGTGGGGAAATGCGCAGGGGCGGTATTGGGTGCGGGTGGGGAGGTTAGTAACTGGATTATGTGAGGACGTTACAGGGTTGGCGCTTGGTCTTTGATTGATGAAGTACCTAGCACGGAGGCTTTGGATGTTAGATGGCTTGGGAGGCGAATGCGTGGTGGCGACGGGTCTGGTGCTCGTGTGACGAGGACTTGCAGCGACGGCGTTGGTGTTGATATTGAGCTTCTTCGCGCAGGCCCGGTTGTATACATGCAGACTGCGTGAACGCTGGAGGCGAGATCACGAAGCCTTCTACTTCTAGAGACGGAACAGATTGGACTTCTCCATTTGGCGCACCAACGTCTTCTTTCGGGTGAACCTCGTATGAATCCAGTGCACCAACCCAGGGCGAGCATCACACTGTTATTAACATGCGTCCAGCGCACCACCCCATTTCCACGCGGAGTCCGACGACGGTAGTGGTCAGGAGCCGTCAAAATCTCCACAACCATAATAAGTCGCGTTCTCATTACGAGAAGCCGCCGCTACACATCATCCGTCCCGCGACCCGCTTGGTTCATGCAAGCCGCATCTCGGTTCGTGCGACCACGTCCCATGCCACGTCCCTCCAATGTCCCACCAAGCTTACCTTAACCCATCTTAACCCGTCCAAGCTTTTCCAAGACACACCTCGATTTCTCCAGCCTGCCTGTCCATAGCAAAGACCGTTAACATAACGTCCACATCTTATGCCGCGCTCCGGGCCAGACTCAGCAGGATACGGCTTTCCCCACAGAACAAAGTTTGAGTTGGGCTGGGTTTGCGCACTGCGGAGGAGCGTACGTGTTGCTTAGTTGACTCACGTATAGGTAGGTCTTGATATTGTATGTACTACGCTGCTCGCTTGGAAGGGCATGATACTATTCAATGTGCATGCCTGGCGCACGAAGAATACATCGTATCGTGTCATGTCCATATCACATTTTGCTAAGTATCCGTATCCAGAAATCAGGCGCTACATTGGTAGGTGAATGGGAAGAAAAGCACCTGATGACGGCGCCATGTCACGCAAGCTATCGCCACCACTGCATGCCCAGACGCCTCATGCATTCACTCTACAACATGCACGTGCCACAGTAGCTCCTCTGTAGACGCTACATCGTGCGTACGCACCTGCCCCTCACTTCTGATGCTTCTCCGCGTCCGCCTTCATACCAGCCTGGACCCACGCACGCGACTCCGCGGCGTGCTTCTCCACTTCTGCCTTGTCTTTTAGCATCTCTTTGATGGTGTGTGGATCGGGGACGTGGCGGCCTTTTTCGACGCCTGGGCGGGCGGCCTGGTAGAGAGATCGATCAGCGCTGTGTTATGTTTTGAATGAAGGATGAGGTGAAGGGAATGGAGAGAGTGAGGCAGTAAGGGAATAGAAATGGAGATGGAAACACACCATGCGCTCTTCCCACGCTTTCAGCGCGGGGAAGTCGTCGATGTTTACGCCGCACCAGCCAGCGGCGGCAATCCAGCCCCAGTGCGCGATATCTAGGTGTGTTAGTTTTCCGTTCTATAGCTTGGCTTTCAGAGTATCTATGGTGCATGAGGAGGGAGACACGAAGTCGTGCTTGGTTTGTTTTTGAACTGGAAGAGGGGTGTGTACCAGCAATAGTGCACTTCTCGCCCGTAAGGTACGGGATCTTCTTCTCGGAGAGGTGCTTGTCCAGGACGCCGTACAGACGGCGCGTTTCATTCTGGTACCGGTTCACGCCGTACTCGATGTGCTCTGGGGCGTAGCGCGCGAAGTGGTCTATTTGTGTCGTTAGCGTCATCATTCTTTCTCTGATGCATTCACACAGTCTATATCCTTCCCTCCCTCCTCTCCTCTCCTCTCCTCTAAAAAATCCCCCAAAAAGCAAAATCCACTTACTGGCTTGCCCCTGCATCGGCCCGACCCCCGCATTCTGAAAAAACAGCCAATTGTTCGTCTCAAACCACTCTCTCGAGCCCTCCGGATAGCTAATCTTGTGCTCGGTGTCGTACCGCTTGACGAGGTACTGCATGATGCTTCCGCTCTCGAAGAGATTGATTTTCTGGCCGTCGGAGAAGGAATCTGTGAGCGCGGGGATTCTGCCGTTGGGGTTGATTTCCAGGAACCATGGCTCTTTTTGCGTGTTCTTTGAGAATTCGATTTTGTGGACTTTGTAGGGGAGGCTGGGTGGATGGGTTAGTTGGGGTTGTGAGAAATAGGGGTTTGGTGATAGTGTCTTGGATAGTGTTTTGTTTGCTCGAGCTTGGAGGTAAATAGATGGGATGGGAATATGATGGCTTACCCTAGTTCCTCGAGCGTGATGGAGATCTTGATGCCGTTTGGCGTCTGTGTTGTGTACAGTGTGATATCCGACTTGTCTGCCATTGTGTCCTGGTACTATCTCTTTCTTACTATAGTTTGATATGCAGTGTAAAATCGCTATTTTGTAGTGTTATTGCGTGAGGATACGGTGTCGCAGCTTTTATACGCTGATTACATATCTCGACGTAGTAGCGCGCGAAGTGGGGTCGTAAAGAGGGGCACTCTATCGCATGATTAGAAATCTCCTTCGACTACATAATACAACTGCGCTAAAGACGGTGGCATGCTTGTGGTAGAGAGGTATTTTTGGGAGTGCGTTGCAAGACTATGGTAAGCTTAGTAGCAGGCGACACCATGCGGTCAATAAGGCGGCCTATCGTAGGAACACTTTCTGTAGGTATTTGTGTTTGCTGCTCAAAGCAAGTAAGAACCTCGCTTCTCTTGATACTGAAAACCTAACAGAGAATAGTAAATGGACGGGTACATTGGTAATCGTCAAGATCAACAAGGTCAATGCATACCACTCGCAAATATTCCCACCGTTCTTACGACGAATCCTATCGGAGATATCCGGAGAAATGACAAACAGGATACTCCTAACCGTGTAAACATAACCAATTTCTTAATCGAGGACTCTATCGCTGTTCATCCTCACTCGAACGTCACCCTAAGCATATCCGTCAACGCTCCTCCAGACATAGTATAACTAAGCGTAAGCGTCTTCCCACTCGCATCAAACGTTGGATACGCATGTCCGGCGTAATTATAGGTCTCCCCAGGTTGCGTTTTAAATAACACGATCTCGTCGCTCCACTTTCCCGTCACCGTCCCTTCGAGCGCATAGCGTACGTAGAACGTGCTATCCGCAAAGTTGTTGAAATACACCACCATGTATGTGTTATAGTACTCGCTCCAGAAGACATCGCCCGTGGAGAGACTGGACGTGAATAGCAGGCCAGAGGGTGATTTGGATGCAGTGGCAAGGTCGGGGCTCCAGGACGTTCCGTCCCAGTACGTATACTGTGTGCGGTCGTGATAAGAAGAAATGGAAACTTTTGCAACGCGCATGCCACCTGTGAAGGTAGCCGCCTCCCATTCTTTGCTGAAGAGGTAGAGATCGGATGATTCGTGGGCAACGATGGTGCTGAAGACGCCGTAGAGAGGACCCTCGCCCTCGTAGAAGAACTGTGGTACGACCCGCTCTACAGTTGGGCCCGTGACTGGGTCTGCTTTGATTTCGACTAGCGTGCTGTATAGATCACCAGCGTCGTTGCCGCCATAGATGCCCACTGGATACACGGCGACACCAATTTCTCCAGCGTCGCCGGGCAGCGTGGCGAAGGAGCCTTGTGGCCAAAGTACGCATCGAGTCCCATCTTTATCGAAGTGGTCTGTAGTGTATTGTGTTTCATTTTGCGTAAATGGAATAGGCATGCTCGGTACACCGTTGGATCCAAAGTCTGTGGTGGCATTGATGGGCTGTCCATTCTGGCCTACGTATGCGATGCTGTTGTCTGTGAAGCCCTTCAATGCACCTTGTATGCCTCCTGTAGTCGTTGTAGTGTCGCTGAAAGTAATGAGGTTCAACCCGTTGATCGTCCCTCCGCCGCCACCATCCCTGTACACGTCGGGAAAGTTCGACGATTGAATGCCTATCGTCCCGACCGTGAACTTTGGGGGTAGATTTGCGCGCGCTACTAAACCGTGCACCTGGCTGGCTAGCAATGAAGCGGCTGTAGAATAGAAAATAGTATGCATGATGAACGAATGACTGGACAGTAAAAGAGCGACAAAAAGTTAGAATGAAAATGTGAAGGAATTGAAGGTTGTGACAAGCAGGAAGAGCGACTAGAATAAGCACCCGGAGAAATGAAGGTTGACATGGTCGAAAACGGTCTTGTTTCAGAAACAAGTCCGGCCCCGGATCGTCTGGCCCAGGCGTTCAGCTACGAACGCCGCCATTCTGCTTCGAGGTACATAGGTTATTGCTAACAATGTGACATGATCTGCATAAAAACTGCAAGAGCGTGACTAAACATAAAGCTGGATAAAACAGTACGGTAAAGGTTTCGAAGGGTGAAAGTTCACATGCGCCGATTGTCGTAGGTAAATCAGGATCGCACCCTAGCTGACATTGCGATTTATTGTAAGTATTGTAAGACTAAACGAGCTATAGGTACACAAAATGATCCATTTCGACTCTTTGTCTTAACCTTCAAGTGGATTCGAGATGTGGAGATGCGAGGGTACGGATCGACCTGATCTGCGCTAGTATGGGAACGGTGGATGAAACGGCCCCCGACTGCGCGGGTTCTCTGCAACCTTCCTTAAAGGTAGGTTGGGCGTCTGATGGGCTTACGAACACAATCCTAGCTTTGCTCTGCTATATTATTGCCTTACCCTTCTGCGTAATTTTCGTCAATGTAATAAAAAGATTGTAAGCGTCAACTTTGACATCTCTCGAAGATACCATCGACTACTCTTGATCTAGAAGCCTTTCTCTATCCCAACAAGAACACGAACTTCTCACATAGACTAATCTTCCGGAGTACTTAGTGGACGACTGATCTACATACATTTGATCCATGAATGCTACAATTGTATTTAGAGCAGACTACGATAAACGATCTGCCCAACCTACATCCAACAAGTGTTGACCACACGAGTATATGTAATTCCATGTTGTTTGATGATTTTCGTTACATGACTTCTATTTCTCGACCGGTTCATGACTAGGATGCGACTCTCATGGACATGATGTGATGCTGATACTTAAACAACAGATTTGTGCCCCAGAGGTAGCAATTCTAATTGCTGTGTTTCTAAGGATAAATGAATGAGAGTACCGATAAGTGTTTTCAAAGGAGTGATGAAATGTACGAAGGCTGATTTTGGATGCTAGCAAATTTTTCGAAATTTCGTCGTTTGTTAAGACGCGCAAAAAGTTCACAATACTAGCGATACCAGTAGGGTTGCGAAGGTGTGCATGTAACTCTATAATGGCTTTCGAACGCAAGATAGCTGAATGTGTTTCATACACTTAGACAGTAGCGCTTTTAGGCCCGGAAATATATGCGTTCGTTGTGTCTTGGAAATCACAAGTTTACTGTAAATACATGGTCATGACGCATGTCCAATATATATTTCAAAGGCGTGTTGAACGAGCTACTGTTAATCGGTGAAGACGATATCGCGAAGGCGTATCAATATCTTGTGTATTTAATTTCCCGACTCTTGCAGCATCTTCGACAGTGCCCAGCTACAGTCAAGTGCTACATTTGAAGCAATCACAAGTGATGCGGACCCAATCGATGGATATTCAGCCATGCAACATTCGAATCATGAATCGATTTGGCAGCGAATGATTGAAATGTCGAGGGATATGATGAAACGACTTGAAGACCTTTCCAGAGACAGAATACAGACGTCCTGTAAGTAGTTTTGGAATCTTGAAATTTACTTGCCGTTTGTAAAATCTGGCTTCGCATACATCGAGAGCGTCGAAGCGTCTGGACGATCACAACTAGTACAACGCTCATAAAGCGTAATGTTCAAAGCTGTCAGGACCCCTTAGATCGATGAAGGGCTGACAAAGGTCCAAGACTGAATTAAATAAAGCGGGCGCAAGAGTCTAGGTCAATGTCTGTCTTCACCTTACCGCGCACCTCAACTCAGGCGTAGATCAACCAAAATGGTAAGCTGTCAAAAGATGCACTCATGATTCTAGCGACAACTGACCTGGTGTCTCTCATGTTTTCGGATTGTGGAGAATGGAGACCGGAAGCGGCCTGACTGCGGTGCAGGTGACGGCAGGTGCGTCACGCGTCTCCCACAGCCGCGGTTTGGGCCCACTTCGCTATCGTTATCCGGGAGCTATGTCCAACACCACGCGACGCCTTGCTCGAGTCAATCACCACCCGGGCGCAGCGCGAGCTGCCTGTTCTTCACTCTTCTACCTTTCATCCCATCTTTGCACTCTTCAGACACTCGTAGACCTTCTTCTGGAGGTCTCTCTCTTCGTCCCACCCCATAACCTCGCCTCTGGCACTCCCGATAACACGATAGGCCACAGCTCCGATACTAGGCACCATCACCATCATGGCGGTCAAGGCCGTCGTCCCTTTCCTTGTAGCTATGATGCTGCTGACGGGCGTTTGTAACACTCTCTTGACTAAGTATCAGGTACTGTACCCCCTATAAAACCCTCGATCTACAGAACTGGCCAGCTAACCGCCGTACCCTAGGACATGCAATGCGTTAAGAACTGCGATGCGTCCTCGAAGAAACACCGCGAACACTTCGAACAGCCCGTCCTCCAGACACTCCAGATGTTCATCGGTGAATCAGGCTGCTGGCTCGTCATCGGGTTGTTCTCCGCATGGCAGCGTTTCAAGTCGCGCCGCGCGGGCTACGAAGCCATTCCCGACGGAATTGCTACACCTGCGTCGGAGGCCAGCGAGACCCCTGATGTAGCGAACCCGTTGAGACCTGCGCATCCGGATGATGAGGAACGAATGGAGCTCACTGGAACGAACGTGCTGCTCCTAGCGCTGCCGGCGTGCTGCGACATTGCGGGTACTACACTGATGAACGTTGGTCTCCTGTTCGTTGCTGCGAGCATCTATCAGATGACTAGAGGAGCGCTGGTTCTCTTCGTCGGACTGTTCAGCGTGTGGTTCTTGAAGAGACATCTTGGGCTGTATAAATGGTTCTCTCTCTTCGTCGTGGTCTTCGGTGTCGCAATTGTCGGGCTGGCGGGTGCAATTACCAGGGATGACAAGGCAACCCCATCGCACGCGGCGCTTACGGAGACTGCAATGAGCATCTTGAGAAGGGAGGAAACCACCATGACTGCGCCTAGTCAGGCTGCTATGACCGTCATCGGTGTGCTCTTGATCGCTGGAGCGCAGATCTTTACGGCAACCCAGTTCGTGCTGGAAGAGCGCATCATGGAGAAGTACTCCATGGAGCCCATTAAGGTAGTTGGCTGGGAAGGCATCTTTGGGTTCCTCGTAACCATGCTTATCATGATTATCCTACATTTCGCCATCGGCACCGGATACTTCAACGCGAAGGAGGGCTTGTACCAGATGACGCACTTCCCAGCCATCGCAATCAGTTCCATTCTCATCATGATCAGCATCGGGTAAGTCAGAAAGCTACCTGCAAATTTCACACATGTACTGACAAAATAGTGGCTTCAACTTCTTCGGCCTCAGCGTCACACGCACCGTCTCGGCGACCTCGCGTTCCACGATCGACACCTGCCGTACCTTGTTCATCTGGGTTGTCTCTCTCGGACTAGGCTGGGAGACGTTCAAGTGGCTCCAGGTGCTTGGCTTCGCACTCCTTGTGTACGGAACTTTCCTCTTCAACGATTTGGTCAGGCCGCCGTTGAAGAGCTGTGTGGAGAAGAAACCGGAACCACTCCTACCAGAAGATCCCATTGAACATCTGTAGATAGGAAGTGCAAACACTGAATTTTGTGATAGCATGGTGAAAGGCGTTTGGGGTGTGCATGCAAATTGAGGTGGATTATTGGCGAGAGATTTGGAGCATAGAGCGTTGTTTCACTGGCAACTCGAATTGTACATACTCTCGAATACAACGAAAAACAAAAATCATTCCCAGAATTGCAAAAGTTTATGATCTCTAGACTATGAAGTAGACAGCTGTAGATAGTCGAGGGTGATTGCGATGCACTAGCGGTGGCGCGCGCCAAGCTTGTGGCTAGAGCGCACTCGCTTAATTCACGATGGCCGCCAGTATTTTGAACAGTCCCCGCCCGTCCATCGACCTCAACCAACGACTACACGACAACTCGGTTCGCACCTCTGAACAGCAGCTCCGGCGTTCAGACCACTAATCCACAGTCCGACACAATGGCCACCGCACAGGGTCAGATGTGAGTGCAGCCCACGATCGCGCGTTGGCAAGGCGAAATACTGACGGCATGATAGCTCCAAGCGCAGGAAGTTCGTTGCTGGTACGATATACCCTTTTCTATCTTTGTGGAGGAATCAAAATGTAGTTGTGCGCGTGGGAGTCGTCGAGTCGCCGAAGCGCACAATTGGCAAGACGCTGAGAATATTGGATCAAATTGCGCACACCGCACACAGAGAGGGTCTGTACTGACACGATACTGCAGACGGTGTTTTCTACGCCGAGCTCAACGAGTTCTTCCAGCGCGAGCTCGCTGAGGAGGGCTACTCGGGCGTCGAGGTCCGCGTCACGCCCACCGTCACCGACATCATCATCCGCGCCACCCACACACAAGAGGTCCTCGGCGAGCAGGGCCGCCGCATCCGTGAGCTCACCTCGCTCATCCAGAAGCGCTTCAAGTTCCCCGAAAACAGCGTCTCCCTGTACGCCGCAAAGGTCCAGAACCGTGGTCTCTCCGCCGTCGCCCAGTGCGAGTCCCTCCGCTACAAGCTCCTTAACGGTCTTGCCGTCCGAAGGGCATGCTATGGTGTTCTTAGGTTCATCATGGAGAGCGGCGCAAAGGGCTGCGAGGTCGTTGTTTCCGGAAAGCTCAGGGCTGCCCGTGCGAAGAGCATGAAGTTCACTGTACGCAACCCTACGACGAGTAACACGTTGAAATGCGTTAGCTAACACGGCACAGGACGGCTTCATGATCCACTCCGGCCAGCCGGCCAAGGACTTCATCGACGAGGCAACCCGCCACGTCCTCCTCCGCCAGGGTGTCCTTGGTATCAAGGTCAAGATCATGCGCGGCGCAGACCCCGAGGGCAAGGCCGGCCCCGCCAAGTCGCTCCCCGACTCGGTCACCATCATCGAGCCCAAGGAGGAGCAGCCCGTTGTGCAGCCCATGTCGCAAGACTACGGCGCAAAGGCACTTGCCGCCCAGCAGGCAGCAGAGCAGCAAAGGCAGGCGGAGCAGGGCGAGGGCGAGGCCGCGCCCGCAGAGGGCTACGCAGAGGAGCAGTAGACGCGCTGAGCTATGCAAAAGGGGACAGGACTGTTTACGGATTACGAGTTATTTTCCATTCCATACATGCATGCGAGCGGGGGCTGAACGCCGAACTATGACGGGAGGCCACGGCATCACATCAATCATGAGAGTATCACCCACTACGAGCTGAGAAATATGAGAGACAGATCCTGGCTTTTTACATGTTATGTTTGTCGATTCGTTTCTCGCTTTTGTTTTGCATTCTGGATGGCCGAGTGGGCAGATTCTCTTGTGTGTCATTGATCATCAAAGGAAGGTTACGGAGTCTATGTGCTGTGTACTTTCGGAACAACCCAATGCAAAAAGAATAAACACGGCTTGACCATCAAATGCTTGGTGCATTGGCGCATGTCATGGCTGGCTAGCAGGCTGGCTTCTGTCGTGGTGATGATTGACCTTCAGGTCGCAGCTTAACTCTAGATCTCATCGTAGAACACCACATGCCATTGATACAGTATACTTCAGACACAAGTACAGTCATGTCGTAAACGCACCGCCATTCAGCGCAACCATCCCTAGACGGCCGTCAAAGGCACGCAGTATAATTCGCTCACACACACCACGCCAACGCTTCAAATGCCATGTCCCTTCAAAAAGACAAAAAATCATCCTCTCCACAAAGCACAACGCCAAAGCTATGCATACATAACACAACGAACGCTACCAAGAAACCCCCTTGCCCTCCCAGACACCGCCCACGCTCATGATACCCTTCCTCCTGGAACGCAATTCCTTGCGCCACATGGGTATGTCGCGCATGCGAGGCGGAAAAAAGTCAGGCCAGCTTGCGGCGCCCCAGGTGTAACTCCACGTGAGGCGGCTCGCTGCACTACCATTTCCTTCTTCGTCAGAGGACAGGAACTCACTCGAAGAGCTACTATTTTCGCTCTCGTCATCATTATTTTCGTCTTTGTCTTCTTCACCATCGCCGTCGTTGTTGTCATTAGGATCCTCCCGGTCATCAGCATCCGAAGTCTGATTAGTATGATTCAGGTCTATGAACGGCACATCGCCATTCGAACTCATCTGCTCATCGCTGAAGACGTCGGATTCGGAGGACCAGTAGGCTGGGTTCTGCCCCAATGTCGGTGAGTCTGATGTATACTTGATATGCGATAGGTTACTCTCAGATGATAACTTGTGCGGGCGCTGGGCTAGAAATTTGGGACCCGAGGCCAGGGACAACGGAAGGCCGTTGAATCCACTAGGACCATAGATAGAAATGTTCTGCTATTGCATCTCGACTTCCAATTCCTTCCGGACCTCGGCACGGCTGTGAGAGCGGCTGCGGCTGCGGTTTTCAATGGAGCGTCCGGCAGGGCTGGAACTACGCAGATTCTTGCCGAGCGAGGATAGACCAGCTGTGAACTGTTGACTGAGATCTTTCACAGCACCAAGGGGATCCGCCATTTGCTCTGTCTCCGCGTTTTGATTTAGAGGTGGATCTGACCTTATTTGAGCAGGTGGATCGACCGTTGTCCCTGCTCCTGTAGCTTTCTCCGCTGTCTCTGTCCCCGTGACAATCGGCTCTTGCGTCACTGGCGTACTCGTCCCACTTCGTCCATTATATGGACTGCCCATATTCGATATCTGTGGGGACAGCAGATTCGGCGGGGCTTGCGGACCGAACCTATTCATTTCTTCATCTGTTCTGCCGAACGACTCGGCCCACCAGCGCGCTTCGCCTTTCTTAGGGAAGATGATGCGTTCCTTCCCGCGAATTGAGTCATCAACGGTAGACTCGTATTTCGGATTCATGAACTCTTCTCGCCGACAGAGAAAGTAATCCCATACCGACCGCGTTCGTTCTGCTGCTCGGGCTTCGACGCGTTCATATTCGTTGTCAAAAAGGAAGGTACCATATTGACAAGAATGAAGATGGTAGAATAAGCGGCGCAAGAAGCGCTCATTGAATTCGAAGCGCGTGGGGTGCTGATATAGTAGCTGGTAGGTAGCGTCCAAAAATTGGTGGAAAACGGGCGATAGCTCGCTGGTCTTGGTGATGCGGTGCTCTTCTGCAGGTCCTATCTTGCTGGCAAACGGTTTCGATGCCGCCTCTTTGCTAGGATCAATGTCCGAAGTATTTAACTCTGCCGCAACAGCCCCGTTCGGGTCGGTCATTTGCGTGAGCGACTCGTTAGAGTCGTTGTTGTGACGGTTGAAGAGACCCTTTGCGCCTCGCAAAGCGTTTTCAAAGGCGTTGCCAGGACCGGACCCATCGCGATTGCGGTCTATCCGCTCATTCTCGATGGTGAACCATTTGTCGCTGCTCAGGAATCCAGATCGGTGACGGAACATGTGACCATAGGATAGCCAATCTTTCTCGACTAGCACAATGAAACCTTCCAGAGTCCGGTAATAAGGATCGAGCATTATCTGGCTAAGGGCGGAGAGCTGGCTAGTCCTGTCCCAACCGTCGGAGCAGTGAATGAGGACATGTGAATGCATAATACCCACAGTCCGCGCAATCAAAGAGGTGCCGTCCAGGATGTTAGCGATGTGTCGTATCCAGCCACTCTTCCGGAGCATGTCGTAATTAGGTGCAACATTAAGGTAGTCCGACTCTTTCAACGCTTCGACCACATATTCGAGAGACTTTCGCATAACATGGATATTATCAATCCCAAGGTAAGCCTTCTCTGCACCGGGGTAGTAGTCCATCTTCTCGGAGCCTAAGCCAACGGCTTGCATGGCGTACGCGTTCACGGTAGGTCTTGCATCGACAATGAGATTGCGCTGCTGTGCTCCGTATATTTTGGGCGCGTCCGGGTCAGTTTCGGTGGAATCGGTCAGGTCGTCTACGGTTGTCCTTCCAGAGTGGATAGCCTCCGCATCTTCTACACCCACAAACGAACTATTAGCAGCAGACTCATTCAGATTAACTACGCTTGACTCCGGCGATAGGTTCGCTGGAGTCGTGGGGTTAGGGGTTTGCGTTGTTCTCCACCCACGATTGGTTGCGAATATGGCGGCGACGAGACGCTCGTCTTGTGCATTGCGCTTGCCGCTGAGGCCGGGCAAGGGTTGCGAACTTCGAGTTATGGAGCAGTTGTTCAAGGGATGGCGGTATACGAGGGCCGGTATGCGCTGGCGAGAGCGGTAGTCGCCCGCGTATCGGAGGACGCTGTCGGACACCTTTGTCGGCACGGCGATGAGCGCAGGGTATGTCTTCGAGTACTATGCGCATGTCAGAGCCTATATTCTTCCCTGCAATTCAGCAGACACACCTTGTAGTCGGCGTTGATCTCTGATATCCGCCAGCCCTTCTCCGAGTCCTTGGGGCTGATGCCTAGTCGCTTGAATTCCTTACGCGCATCGTAGATTTGCCAACCATTAACATCGCTCTCCGGCGGTTTCGGGTTATATGAAAAAGCCAGCAGCCTATCCAGTCGCCCAATCTTGCAAGATAATGCCCTTATGCTATCGTATACGTTGCGTGCGTCCTTCTCATCGAGGAAGTTGAAGGCGAACATCTTAAAGTCGCGACAGCGCAAGCGGATCGACGGCTTGTAGTGAGAGGCAGACGGACACGGCCGCAGGCAGCAGTAGGAAATCTGCGGATACGTGATCCATATTGTCTTCTCGCGCGGAGGCTCTGCGGTCGGAGAGGCGCTTGGCGGAGGCGGCAGCTGGTACCTAAAGATGATGTGGTGGGTTGATATGTGCAGCGTGCCGTCGAAGCTGGAGCCGCGAGAGAAAGCTTGCACGTTCTCGACCTTTGGATATTCAGTGTTCGCCTTCTGCATCGGAGCGTGCAGGGAAGCCACCTTGCTGACTTTTATCTTTTCCATGTTGTGTGGAGAAGACGGTAGCGGGGTATGGATGTGCGTGCGTGCGCCTACCCACCCGCGTGGAATGACCGCTCAGTCGATCGTAAAGCGAGAGTGCCTAATGATTAGATGTATAAGACTAAGGCGGGACTGTGGGGTCAAGAATAAGTTGAGCGAGCGGGTTGAGTCACTGCGCGTGTTGTGTTGGCAATGTTGATGCTGTGCGCTTTTGGGGCAGTGAATCGCCGCGGCTCATCATCGTCGCTTCCGCCCCAAACCCTGCAGTCTTGGCAAGATCGACAGCGCCAAAATGGAAACAGCGCACTTGCAGCACGTCAAGTTTACGAACAAAGTGTTACCCCAGGACGTACTCTATAGAGGCGAACCGTATGCCTTTTGTTGTGAGGTCTGTGCCTCCACATGCTAGATTCTACACACATCGGACGTTGCACAGACAATTCGAAAACAAATCATGTATTATCAAGGAGAGCTACTCATACGCAGCGATTTTCCAAGGTAACTACAACCCCTCAAAGGAAACATGTCCCATGAACTCATCCTGTCCAGTTAGACTTGTAAGCAAAGTATACAATTTACAGGCTTCATATTCGACAATGGTTTTTTTTTTTTTTGCAGTGCGAGTCTGTCCTGTTATGTTAATGCAAGGGAATCCTAGACCTCCATCCGCCGACTAGGCGACCGTATTGTCGTTTCATGGCCGATCCGCAAGGCACAATAGCGAGAGACAGAACCCTTTCCGCAATGAGCTTCAAGGAACCCGCTAGTAAGCACCCATCTACTGGGGAGGTGGGGGTGGTGGTGGAGGGGCATCAGACGGGGGAGGCGGTGGCGGGACATCAGATGGCGGAGGCGGCGGTGGAGCAGATCCAGGCGGTGGGGGAGGCGGGCTTCCAGCATTTCCACTGTAGTTCTGGAACAGCGGTCCAAGACCCGGAGGTGGACCAGCCTGTGCACCAGGAGCACCATAACCGTACGAGCTCATACCAGGAGGAGCGGCGCCCGGAGCGGCTTGCTGATCGTACCCATAGTTTCCGTAGCCATAAGAGGCGTTGGAACCAGAAGCCCAAGGGGCAGCAGAACCGCCTCCATAGCCTCCTTGGCTGTAGGAATCCTGGCCGGCGCCTCCAGCGCTAGCCCACGGCGCAGATGAGCCGGAGTCACGGTCATCGTTGCGATCGTTGCCTCGGGCCCACGGAGCTGGGGCGCCAGTCGGGCGCTGTTCCCAAGGCTTCGCAGCGCGCTGGTCCTCTCCTCCATAACCACCTCCGTTGCCGTTGTATTCGATGGCTCCGGCAGATCGACCAGCATCGCCACCACCCATTTCGTTGAGGAAGCTGTCGAGTTCGTTCTCGGTGCCGCCAATCCTGCCCTGAGGGCGATCTCCGAAGCGGTTGTCGTTACGCCAGGGCTGTCCAGTCTTGCGCTGGGGACAATCGCGAGCCATGTGACCAGCTTGTCCGCAGACACGGCAGATGATGCTGGCCGTGTAGTTCTGCTTCTGGGGACAATCGTACTTCCGGTGTCCGATTTCACCGCAGTTCTGGCAGGCTTGATTCTCGTCGTCACGGAGGGTACCGTTTAGAGCGGCAAGCTCACGGAGCTGGTTGCGTTTGAGCTCGTTCTGGCCTTCTGGAATAGAGGCGGCCTAGAAAAAATCAGATATCGTACGGACCAAAATGCAGGTTTGGGTACGTACCGTCTCAATGACGTTGTGAATCAACTTCTTTGCCTTGTTAACCTTGTCCTCGGTATCAGCCATGATCAAACAGTGCAAGTCTTCCTCCTGGTTGCTGGTGTGAGCTGCGTCAGAACGACCTTTGCCCTCCTTGACGGAGCCCTTGCCACGAATCGCAATCTTGGCGCCGGACTCAGACTCCATCTTTTTAAGCGTGTTGCCTCGCGGGCCGATAAGTAATCCAACTGTTAGTGCAGAAAAGATCTGTAGTTAGTTATGTGATCAAATATTGGTTTTTGAGCAAATGGAGTGGTATGGGTTAGTGACTTGGCTTTGCAAAAGGGCCACCGATGCGATGCTACACAGTCGGCAGATTGTGCAAAACGGTCAAGACGAAGGCAAGGGAAAGGAAGAAGACCAAAAAAGAAAGTTAGAGGGGTTAGTATCATACTGAAGTTAATCTCCGGGTAGTCATTGACTGGTACATAGACTTTCTCCTGTGTCTTAGTAGGACGCCTATAGTCTGCCGGTGGGTGGTAGTTAGGAAGCGTCTTCATGGCTTTCTCTACAAGTTTGTGGCGCTCGTCTTCGAGGCGCTTGCGGTAGCGGAACTCGCGCGTGTTGACACGGCGACCGTAGTTGTCGTACTGCGGCGGAGGAGAAGGGGACCTAAGTTGGTAAGTGGCGAGCCAAACATACGAAAGCGTTTGAACATACCTGTCTCCATCAGCTGGAACAACATCGTTGATCTTCAGCTTCTGAGTAATCTCTTCGATACGCAGGTGCAACGTGTAGGCATCAAGCTGTTCCGTGGTCATGGCTGCGTAGATGGCTGTGGGCAAACCCATCAAACCAGCGGCCTTGTTCTCGCTCGCATCACCCCATCGGTTGCGCTTCTTACGGCGCCTAGGACCATCGGCATCTTTATTAAATTTTAGCATGGTGTTGATCGTGATGGCGAAAAACGACTTACCTCGCGTCGGGCTGCGACCGCGCTTCAGGTCAAGGCCAGCGGACGGCTCAGAGGGGTTGTAGCCTGAATCGTCGCCGTTGCTGTCGCCACCGATGCGGCGACGGTTGCCCAGAGGGATGTTGTTCGAGCCGGTGATGCCCTGATTGCGCCACGACATGTTGATGGAGTTCAACGGTGGTGAAGGTTTGGGGTTAGGGGAACGAGAGCTGTAGTGTAGAAGAAACGCCCAACTTAGTGCGGCGCGAGCGCTAGCTGTTTGAAGATTGACCCAATCACGTGTTATCGCTGCCTAACACGAAAGAGGGCAACATCAAGTATATGTCGTGGATACCATTGCCCAACATATATATAATATTTCATCACAGACTTCGTCCATTTACTCGCCCCCAAAGAACCCCACTGTCTTCTTCTCATTCGCCTTCCTCAGCCTTAATACCGTCTCCAGATGCCCCATGCCCAAGCACTCGTCATACTTGCTCGCCAACAGCATCGCCGTCTTGATCACGTTCTTGATTTGCCTTCCATTCAACTGAACTTTAGCCAATTTCTCCAGCTCAGCGTCTGTAAAAGTACCGACATTGGAGTTCCTGGCGCGAGCGTGCGTGGTGAGGAAAGTGGACCAGACGTGCTTGCGCGACGTCTTATCAAGGTCTGCATAGTTGAGCGTGAGATGGATACGTGACTCAAATGCAGCATCCATGTTCTCCAGGCGATTAGTCGTCAGAAACATGATGCCAGAGAAGTACTCCAGCAAACGGAGGAATATGGCGACGAGCTTATTGCGCTGGAGATCGGCCGTGGTGCGCACCTCCATGAATACATCCGCTTCGTCGATGAGCAATACTAATTCTCGCATAAGAAGCTTCTCTACAACAGCAGTAACCGCAAGGCGAGGATAAACTTACCAGCATTCCACTTGGAGCACATCTCCAGAATGTCATGTAACTTGTTCTCTAGCTGTGACGGTTTATCTGCATCGCTGTTCAGCACACGTCTTCTATTCGTGGAGCGTGAGCCATCGTCGGACGCACTTCCTAGATCCGCCGCGCCAATACTATACAACGGCACCTTCATCGCTTCTGCGACACTCTCCGCCGTCAGCGTCTTTCCCACGCCTGGCGGTCCTGCAAGCAACATGATGATGCCCTGACCCTTGCCCTGGATGAAATCGTCAAAGTCGTCACGGCTCTTGACCTGACTCTCGGCAAAAGAAAGAATGAGATCTTTCTGCTCCTGCGGCGCGACGAGCGAGGCAAACGCATCTTCGTTCCAGGTAATATCCCGGATGCTGTCGATGAAAAAGTTACACCACTTCTTGTCGCGAAGGGAGTAGCCCCGGACGCGAGGAGAGGCGATGAGGCATTGTTCTGGGGTGAGGAGAGCGG
The DNA here is from genome assembly GCA_019828545.1 of Paracamarosporium sp. OC-R06-R3. NCBI lineage: Eukaryota > Fungi > Ascomycota > Dothideomycetes > Pleosporales > Didymosphaeriaceae > Paracamarosporium > Paracamarosporium sp. OC-R06-R3. The sequence goes on along the minus strand of JACVRA010000310.1, from coordinate 52,661 downwards.
AATCTGCGTTAGGAACGGGCTTCTTACCAACCGGCGCAGGCACCTGCTTCTTCCCGACATTCTCGTCGAGTATGACGCAATCCTCATCGGTCTCCTCGCCGCTGGAAGGGCTCACCACGTTCTGGGGAGCTGCTGGGGTCTCGAACACCTCCACGCTGAGCTTGTTACTGTACCGAGAGTAGGATTGCGCATCAATGATGATGCGACTCTTCACGTTGAGCTTCTGCTGTCCGCGAGGCGTCTTACTCAGAGCAATGCCATCGTAGGCAACAAAGTGGTACCCCTTGTACGCCTCAAACATTCGCCCTCGTTCCGTCAGCCTCGTCTTCAACTCCTCTTGATCTGCATGGAACTCCAACGGATAACCCTCCAGCTGCGTAATCTTCTTCGTCCCCTTGAACTCCATGAGATAGCAACTCTCCCCGGAATACCCGAAATTGATCCCATCGAAACACACGCATTGGTACTCCAGTGCATATATCTTACCCTCGGTAATGGTATCATTTCTCGTTTTCTTGAGCTTGTAAATGCGATCGCGGTCATTATACTTTGTGTAGATGAGGATGCCCGGCTCGAACAGCGTCCAGAGCGTGTCAAACGTGATGACGCCATGGGCGATTAGATCAGCCTTCTTTCGAACGACCGAGGCCAGTTCGCTTTCCAGAGTGGAGTACAGAGCCTCCATGTGGGCCACAGCATCCCGTGCGATATGCGCTACCGCAAGCGGTGCATTCTCACTCTTCTGGGCGAGGGCCGTCCGCTCGGCTTGGAGACGATCCCAGCGGTGCACAAAGCATTCAAACGGCGCGTTGAACTCTACGCGCTCGAGCTCCATAGTGATGCCCGGATAGCCTTCTAGCACACGGCCAAGGCTCTTTTTGAGAAGTGGACTCTGTACCACGATAGAATGCAGATCCAGAGTCTTGCTAGGGTCGTCCGAGAGCTTGAATCGCGCGACGAGAGCATGCTGGAGAGAGTAGGCATCTTCTGCCGGTGGTTCGGCTCGAGTAGGATACGTAGTAGTCCACTTGATTCATCTTAGCGTATATCCTAGTCAATTGAGAGCTATCGCAAAAGGGCCTCTCAAGTAAGAGAGCTTGTAGTCCAAGTTGAGGAATTGAGAAGCAGGTCTTAAAGACGTCGCATCCAACATACCTTGCCGGCCAGCAATGGATCCGCATAAACATGGTGAATGCTTGCCAAACTCCCAGCCGGAGCAGGAGGCCCCTTTGCCTTAGCCTCAGCCACATCTGTAGGCGTATCAGCTATGTCTTTATCTTTCCAGCTTGTTGTTGTTGCCATTGCCGTCGCTGGACTATTGTTTCCGTTGTTGTTCTTATACATGAATGGAGGAAGAATGTCAAAAGGTGGTCTCACTTGCGCCATGATGAAAGAGGAATACTCGTATCACGATTTATATACCTAAATATGCAGCAAGGCAACGCTTGGTAGTTGCTGCCTAGCCAGGCTCTGTTGCACACGGGAAAGTGGCATGTTAAGGCCCGAGCGCACTATAGACAGAAATGACACAAAATGTGCACCTCTGCACTATTTGACACGTCTACGCTAGTTTGCCACGTCTACGCAGGTCGATTTGAACCTTTTTCCTGATGCATGTTAATAGTGGGGGGCAGGGTGCATGCCAAGGGTTGCATCAATAAAAACAAGCTCCTTCGTATTAGCAGCAAGGGCCGTGCGCCATCTGCCAGAGCCAGACAGTTACGTGTGGGGGAGGGGCGAAAATGCGAAGCGGGGCGTGGCGGCGGGATGCACGTTCGCACAGCTGTGAAACTGTGCGACACGTCGTTATCACGCTTTACAGGCGGCCTCGAGCTAGTCTTTCGGGTCTAGAGCATAGTGCAGATCGTGTATCGTGTGCGTATGGGATGCGACATTACCTGATATCGTGCCGATAACCCACTGTGATCACTGGCATTCATCTATTGCTCTGAATACTCTACCGAAAACCATCCCAGATCCCAGATGCGAATGATTGCGGAGTCCGCTGTGCAGAACAGTCATCGTCGAACGAGGAGTCATGCCGAACACTAACTGCATCATAAGGCGTTCCTTGCCGACGATCTGAGCTGTGACTAGACAGTTATCCACAGGTTCCCGGCAGGTAATCGACAATATAGTAATGGTGAGACTTAGAGTGCAGATCGCGTATACATCAATATATATCAAACGACAAAGTATTAACGTTTTGACTGTGTAGCCAAGAAGGACAGCGAAGGGGTCAAGTGCATTCCCTATACTTGATCGAATGTTACAAAGAAGGCAACTCGAAGATGATTCCTCACATTGCTCTTCAAGTAATCGCCGCTCAATCAATCACTTGATTATGACACAAGGAACCTGTTTAACCGGCTCAACATGACAATAGCACCATATCCGTTCATCTCCACTATGTCTGTATCATTGACCTAGATCTGACTGGTAACAATGCAGTGAGTCTTGAATAGTATTGCTCTAAATCCAGTAGTGACCAGACCCGGTTTCCGGTTCCTGCACTTTAGTTATTCTAAACGCACGGCCGATGCATTTCGAAGCGTCTGCAGGATCTGTGCTGGATCGGGTCGACCGTCCTCCCTACTAACGGAATTAAAGTGTTCAACTGCTTCGCCACGTGTAACGTGGCGAAATATTCCTGTTCGCGCCCGAGAATGTCTTGAAGATGATACATGGTAAATGATCTGTTATATATTCGTGTTCATACCAGGCCCCCTGCAAAACATAAGAGAAAAGTAAACAAAGAGCAAGAAAAGGCATACCAAGTTTGTTGCTATTGTTCGTCCAAATTAAGAGTATATATCAATACCTCACCACTTCTCCACACCTATAGCAACTGTTTTCCCAGACACAGCGGACGATGAGGGGCGATACTCTGAAGGTAGATACAGTAGTTTCTTCGAATTATATGTTATCCATTTCTTGTCCAAACTTAATCCCGCATACTGATGTTGATGGGGTTGAGGTTGAGGATGGCCCCTAAGCGTCCGGAGGCACTAACCGCTACTAGCGTCCCAGATATTAACTACTGAGTCGCCCCACCCTATCGCGACCTGAGTTGAGTCATGAGAGAAGGCTACTGATATAGCCCAACCGCTGTAGCCCTTAAGCGTCTGGAGATGCCCACTGTTGGTGTCCCATAACTTAGCCGTTGAGTCATGTGACCCTATAACGATCTGAGTTGAGTTGTGGGAGAAGGCTAATGAGGAAACACTACTGCTACCCTCAAGAGTCTGAAGGTATTGGCCGCTGCCGGCGTCCCAGATCTTAACCGTTGAGTCGGTCGACCCTGACGCAATCCAGGTAGAGTCACGAGAGAAGGCTACTGACCTAACCCAGTCGTTATGACCATTGAGTGTTTGGAGGCACTGGCCGTTACCAGCATTCCATATCTTAACCGTTGAGTCTATCGACCCTGATACAATCTGGGTTGAGTCGAGAGAGAAAGCTAGTGAAGATACCAGGCCACTACGGCCCCTTAGCGTCTGTAGACACTGGCTACTGCTGACGTCCCATATTGTAACTGTTGAGTCGCCTGACCCTAACGCGATTTGGGTTGAGTTGTAAGAGAAAGCTACTGAGTTGATCCAGTGGCCATGGCCATCAAATGTTTGGAGACACTGGCCGCTGCTAGTATCCCAGATCTTAGCTGTTCAATCACTTGCCGCTGACGCAATTTCGGTTGAATTATGGGAGAAGGCTATCGAGGTAATCCTACTTCTGTGCCCCTTGAGAGTTTGGAGGCATTGGCCACTGCTGACATCCCATATCTTAAATATTGAGTTGTCCGGCCCTGACCCTGACGCGACCTTGGTTGAGTCGTGAGAGAAGGCTACTGCGTGGACCCCGCTACTGTAGCCCTCAAGCGTCTGCAAGCAAGCTCTCCATTCATCCACCATAGCTGGTTTTATTGCTAGCCAAGTAGGCGCTTGCCCGTGCGTCCCGCGATCCAGGGATAGACCTTATAGCACATAGCCTATCGTCATAATTGTTTTTGGCTTGTGTCACACGAGCATCAATACAATCGTCAACGGGTAGACTCGTTGAGTAGCTAATTCCTTGTCCATGCACTTTCTCTTCTTGTAGAATGCAACAAAGAGTCATTCGGCTTGCTAGACGTCTAAGCCGTACACTTATTCAGTTCACCAATAATCTCTAACATGAGTTTCGAGCTTGCGATATCATCCTCCTTCGACGATCTCGACGAATCGACACTCAGGCATTTTAAGACAACTTCCGCATATGTAGAGCCCGTCAAACTTTATCAGTAGGTCAGTACGGTCTCTTAAAGGTGGCAGGGGATACGTACCCTTTCAAGGATTTTGCTTGGCCCTGAAGCTCTTGTCTTGTCTGCTCAGGTCTGGGTCTATCGTAGTGGTGAATCAGCTTGGACAGCGGCTGCCAAAACCCAATCTCTAGTAGAACGCATCCCAGGCTGTAAATGTCAAAGGAGCGGCGATATTCGGTAAACCGATCATACACCTTCTTTGGGTGGTGATATTCATCTAGTGTAATCTCGCCAGGTCTAGCCGACATTCCGATTGCGACTGGAGGCCCCGGTAAATATTCAACACGTGCATAGTCCATACCGACAAATAAAGGCTGATCCCAGTCTAGTCGTGCGGACATTCCGTCGCTCCGAGTACCTAGAACCCACGACTTTTCGGGGAAGATGATAATAGATCCCGAGCGAATGTTCCTTTACGTAGAGGTTAGTGATGGATAACTCATAGAGAAGAGGATCACTCACTTGTGTATCCAGCCTACACAATGCATCATGTGTATCGCATTGACAAGCTTTTTGGCCAATGCAAAGCGAATTTTCAAGTCTTCTTTTTGATCTTTCGGCGCCGTCTCTAGGACAGTTTGGAGAGAGTTTGGCTTCCGTCGCCGTGTAACGAAGCCCGGTGCTCGCATTTCCGGTATTTTCAGTCTGACATGATCTGGAGGGGCCAATATCAGCCCATACCTGCTCCATTTCCGGTCTTCTACGACACCATAACAAAATGGAAGAAGCAATTGCCCTGGTTTTGCAGCCGCAAGCATTGATGCTTTCGCCAACGCTCGCTCTTTGGGGAGGGATCCGTAATCAGATATCCACTCGATGTACACAACCCGCCTCTCTTTGGGAGTTGGGTATCCCTCGAAAATTGCCATCTCAGCCGCTTGTGATGCTGAGACTGTGTACGCAGTACTGGTCCCAAAACCCGACAAATCGAAAATTTTTGCCCTTCGCTTTCTATCCTTGACGGCGCTCGAAAACTTGCCTGCGAGCCCCATGTCGTAATATGGCAAGCCTTTCTTACCCGGTCCTCCCGACCGCTTCCCTTCTTGTATCAAAGCTTCGAAAAGATGTGTCGACTGTGAGCGTAAGAACTCCGCAAATAATTCGTTCACGAAGACAGTCATGCTCTGTTTCGGATTGTAGTTTTTGAGCACTTCGATACGTTCTTTCAAGCGATCAATTAGGATATCGGCTTTCTTTTCAGTGGATGTCATAACAAAGGTACACTTTTTGATAAATGACAGATTCTGTTTGCAGCTGTGAAGGTACTCGTTCAGGGATGATTTGGATTTGGTCAGTTTCTGTATGGTGGGGTCAAATATGTGTTGTGGTTTCTGGAAGGATTTCAGCATACGATCCATTGACGTTCTGTATTCCTCAGAAATTACCAAATTCCCTTTTCCTAGTTTCAATCCGTATTTTTCCAGCAAAGTCTTCATGTCAAACATTGTATACGAAAGCAGAGCGAGCTCGTGTTGGACTGCTTCAGCCTCGTATGGGTTCTCTTTCTCATACTCTTTGAACTTTTCAAACGGACCGGTCGGCGAATCCCATATCTTCTTCCAACAGTTAAATACCTATTGCAGTTAAGAACGTCGAGCTCTTCACTTGTATATCTAACTGACATTCATCTGAGATTGCACACGCCATTCAGCCTCTTGAGCCGTTGAGGATGCCTGGAGGACGTCTTTCACCATGGAAAACCCCTCTATAATTTATAAGCGGATTTTATGGTATGACATACGAATGCAAAGTCGCACCTTTACACAGCGGTAACAAGCTCACGGCTGCAGCCGCGACCCCGAAAGGCTCCATAGTGATCAAGTCTGGCCGGATAGGAAGAAGGGTCACTGACGGCACCCAGAGCTTTATCTCTGTGCAGTCTCGGGCCGATGAAGCGGGAGGGGAGCCTGGGGCTACTGGCACATCTTCAGCATGAGCTGCATATAACGTTCTTTGATAGAGCAAAGACAGAAGTACTGACTATACGTAAACCGTAAGCGAGACAGCTCCAATCCCCTGCAGTTCGTGGGGCTGTGCTTATCTCTCGCGCAGAAAATCTGCACATCATCGCCGATCGGCCCTACTTCTGACGAGTGAGACTTAAATGCCGAGTAATAACTATGCTACAAACTATCACGACAGGGTGACACATGAGGTATTTACCATTTCTGGCTCTCGCACCTTGCGGCTGCTCGACAGCTGAGTCTTCCGGTGAGCCGAAAACGGTATCACGCAGCTCACTAATTAATTACAAGGTCTGGCGAGATTCTTAGTTTGGCGATGAGGCTGATGCATTGAGGCTCAAATGTAGTACTGAATATTGATTCTAACCGTGTGATCATGCCAAGTCTTCTTAACCAAAGATGTGTCTCCCCTACGCGAAGTAGGAGAAGTAAACCATCTCTACGGAATTAATCTTCTAGAGTCTACTACGTCTTTCGATATATCTCCTATGAGAAGTCACCATCACATGCTATTCTATTTCTCTAGCTATTATGGCCATTAATGATTGAGTACCCAATAAGGCAAGATGCACAGACATATGATTTAACTATACTTTCGTGCTTTGGAGACGACATGACAAAAGCCAGAGGCGTATTTCCATCTCGCAACGCAACACAATAAGAAGCTCGCCCAGAATCAGGCTCTCCTCTCACTGAACACAAAACCCCCACACCCTCACACAAAATCCCCCCTCTCACACTCCAACTCTCTCAACCCCTCTTCCAGCCTCGTAATAACTCGTTCAAGCCTCTTCCTCCTCACCAGCCAAATTCTAACCATACCTGTCGTCTCCCCCGTCCTCCTCTCCTCCTCCGCTACCCCCCGGCGCACCTCCGCACTCCTCAGCTCCGCCTTCGCCGAACCAAGCAGCATCGTAAAGATCTTGCAAAAGCACGAATACAGCGCGGACATGAATTCTCCCAGTCTGAACCCATCCTCGTTGCGCACATAGATTGTGCCTTTTCCTGTTGCGCCGACGGCGCCCGCGACATCCTCTAGGTCGAGCGAGGTGGTGAGCAGGAGGTGTGTGGACGCAGGTTGGGTCACCAGGTTGTCGCGCAGACGACTCGTTCTCACGACGTCGTTTGCCTGGCGGATTACTCGCCACACGCACTGAAACCGCGCGAATAGCATTTGGTGCGGGTACCAGGGGGGCATCCCAAAGGAGCGAATGTTTTTAAGGGTCATGCGTAGCAAGGGACCGTAGCCCTCGATGCAGCAATGTATGTCGTTGAGTTCTTCGAGGAAGTGTAGGAGCGGGTGGACGTTGTTGAAGTAGAGGAGCGGGTGGAGGAACTTGCAGGAGTGGCATTGGTTCCGGGTTAGGAGGTCGCGCCATATAGAGTGCTGAGGGGTGGACTCGTACGCGCAGCGTGTAGTCGCCAGCTCGTCCTCGTACGTGAAGGGTGAAAGGGCGCCGTTGCGGTGCAACAGATTCGACGTGCGCAGAAACCGCTGATGCGTGTTGGCCAGGCTAGCCAAATAATCCTGGCCGTCTAGGAGCTCTAGTTCGCGCGCTACGGACTCGGGAAGCATGAAATTCGAATCGTCGCCGTCCTTGATGTGGCGCGGACGTTTCCATAGAAGACGCTGGGTGCTGGGTGTGTGTAGTGTGAATTCTCGCCAGCGTTTGCAGACACGTTGGGCGCGGAGGAGCTCGGTCCATGTTAGGTAGAGAAAGATCGACTCGACGAGCTCTGGTGGTGGATCGGGTACAATGGTAGTATCGTCTTCTTTGATATCGTGGAACAGTAGGTGTTGCTTGAAATACTTAGATAATGAGCGGGTAGAGGAACATGTAGTACAGATCGCGATATCCCTGTACAACGCTAGCACGAATATAGTAATCGTCTTTCTGAGCGGCCGTGCGCCCAGAGTAACCAAAGTGTAGGAACCGGAAACGGATTTCGGTCATGACGGTACGCTTCCAGAACCTTTTCTAGATTTTAGATGCGAATGACTATGATGTTCCGAGGAGTCATGCTGAGCACTGCATCGTAAGGCGTTCTATGTCGGCGATCCGAGCTGTGACTGGACGGTACATCCACATGTTCCCGGTGGGTAAGTGACAATACAGTCACAATGAGACTTGCAGTGCATATCATATACTTCAATTCATATTAAATAATAGAGCATTCAGGTTGTGGCTATGTGGCTGAGAAAAGCAGTGAAGGGAGTAAATGCATTCCCGCTACCGAGATATTAGAAAGAAGGCGACTCGAAAACGACAACTCATATTGAACGTTGTGTATCATCGCCTATTCAGACTAGCTCTACACAAAATAATACGCATTAGAACAATCCGTCAAAACAATCCGACTCAAACAATAAGATGATGGTAGTACTATATCTGCTCATTTTCACCCCTTCTGATCACCCACGTATAGACGGTAACAATGTAATGAACAAATTACCACTTGCTACGATAAGCGAGAACTAACAGACTGCGTCGAAAAGCTTTGTGTACACGGAAACGATGTGAGTGTTGGATGTTAGCTTAATTGGAAACATAGGTTTCTCAGTATCTCTAGCATCAAAACTTATCTTCAAGTATTTTGTATCTCAAGGTATTGGCTTAATGAGAATTGATTTGGTGGTAGATATTCGCTTAGCTTAGTGGACAACAACCCTCTCATCAAAATATTGCTGTTCTTATCCATCTCGATCGTACATTCCTAACCACCCAAAATAATTCCGCATCCAACAGTCAATAACAAGGGCCGATCTACCACACATCCCTTCGGCCTATTTCCGTCTTCAATTGAACTACATCTGTCTCTTCACCTCCAGCCGCTAGCCTCAATGCGTTTCCGAAACGATAGTCCGCATTCCAATCTGCTCCTAATCACGTGCACCCGCATTCAGCGACTTGCCACACAATCAATCCTTCATCATCCTCAAAACATTTACCCCCATCTCAATGATGAGGAAGTGGCTGCTTTCAGCCATCTTCCTTTCCCCAAGCACCATGCGGCCTCCCCTTTCATCTCCCCTGGCATATCTTCGTCCGCTTAGCCAGGCCAGGACCCTCGTCCTATTTTACGACTCACGTTCTCCCCAACCATGAAAACGTTTTTGCAGATAACCCTCGTATCCACTTTCGCCACTCTCGCCTTATCCTTCTGCTGTCTCCCCTCGGCCTCCACAGGATCGTGCGGAAACGGGAAAACGCCACTAGACACGCCCTGCTGCGGCGTAGGTGGTTGCGATGCTTTTTGTTGTAATTGTGAAGGTGGTGAGTACAATTCCACGTGTTCTCTACCAATCGCTATACTGTCTCCTCCGCTATTACCTCTATCATTACCTCTACCATCCCCTCTACCATTCCTTTTTCCCACCATTCGTACCCTTCCTCTCCTAGCTACCCTCAATTCACTACCATCCCCACTAATCCCCCTTCCCTAAACTTCCTTAAACTTCCTTTCCCCTCCCCCCTCCCCTCACAAACCAAACCCAACTAACCCTTCCTCCCAGGCTGCCTCCACCCCCTCGCCCCACCCGCAACATTCCCGTCCGCCCCCTCCTTCCCCAATTCCCTCCCCTCCCCCTCCCTCCCCACCCCCATCTTCACCACCCACTCCTCCACCCCGGAAGACTGCCAAACACCCGAAACCCAAACCCTAGCAACATGCCTCCTCCGCGCCCTAGGCCCCTGCACGCCCGACCCCGGCGCCTCCAAAACGAGCTTCTTCGTGCCGGAGCTGGGGCAGTTCTGCCGCGGGGGCGGGGCGCGGGGGCGCGGTGCGCAGAGCGAGTGCGTTGCTGAGCGCGAGGGCGAGCGGAGGAAGAGGCAGGCGTGTGGTAGGAGTGCGAATCGGGAGGATAGGCGAGATGGAGATGGGAACGGGGATGAGAAGCGCGCGGAACCTGCGTCTGACCCTGGACCTGGACCTGGAGGTGTGTCGTTCGATACGGGGCCTCCCGGCGCTGTCCCTCCTCCTCCTTCTGCTCCGCCGCCAAATTCGAATTCTAGTTCTCCGGCTACGACGACGGCGACGAACGGGACGGCGGTGGTATGTCCCGAGGTCGACGGGTTGTTTGCATTCGGGGACGCGGATGGGGATGGGAGACTGGATATCGATGAGTTCCTTTCGGTCGTTGGGGGGAGGGGGGCCGAGGGGGCGGGGAGTAAGTGGCGGGAGCGGTTTCTGCGGTTTGATGGGAATCGGGATAGTTATTTGACGGGGGAGGAGGCGGGGGGGAGGCAGCGGTGAGGGGATGTTTGGGCTGGGTTTTATTGGTTAGGGTGGATAGGGGAGGAGGTAGGATGTGTGAAGTGAGGAAAAGGAAGAATGAAAATGGGACGGGGATGAATGCAAGTATGAGCATTAATTCAAGGGTATCTAGATAGCAATCTGCAGCCTCGCTTTGGTTCTGTTTCATCAACTCGTACATCCGGTATGCATGCATATGCACCCCCTATTCCTTCTTTCTTCTAACTACACCTCGCCTACAAAAACCATCTAAAGTCAGGACTGTTCGGTCCCTCCCTCAGAATCTCAGTACTAACGTCCCTCGCACTGAGCTTAACGCCCTGTCTCGCGTTCCTGCGTCGGTTGTCGAAAACCATGTATGTGCCTAGCAGCAGCGCAATGCAACATCCAGTGGCACCAAATGCGGCCGTAGTCGCCAGAGCAGGGACGTACTTGGGCTTGTCCTTGTCGCGGAAGATGTTGGAGGAGACGACGCCCATGAGGTTCGCGAGCGGGACACCGACCGAGGTAAGCGTGACGCGGCGACCCTCGTGCGCAATGTTGTTGTTGTACCAGGTAGACAGCAGGACGGAGGGCGCGGAGGTACCCCAGACCATCATGAAGGCGGCAAAGTAGGCGGTGGACAGGTGCGCGGGGACGTCGATGGCGGCGAAGATGATGAAGCCGCAGAATGTGAGGGCGAAGCCGAGCGCGATGAAGGGAAATCGGATGCGCGTGAGATCAGAGGTAAAAGCCAGGATCAGCAAAAACACTGCTCCCACGCAGTTGGGCGCCACAGTCTTCAAGTTGACCATGACGGGGTCCGTCTCCAGCGCGTTGATGATCTGCGGCATGAACAGACCCACTGACTGGAGCGGGACACCCAAGCAGATTTCTATGGCGAGGAATCCGTAGGTGGAGGGCAGCTTGAAGATCTCGAGGGCATCCTTGAGCACGAATTTCTCGCCTACGATGGCCGAAGAGTCGATCTGGATACGGGTGAAAGCAAGCTTCTTCTCGTCTTCGGTCAGAAACTTTGCGTCGTAAGCGGACTTGGGGAGCCACCAATAAGCGACACCAGAGAAGAGAATCGTGGCGGCACCCTCGATGATGAAGAGGTAGCGCCAGCCTTGGAGCTTTGTGTCCTTGATGTGGAAGACACCGAACGCAAGGAGACCAGAGAAGGCGTTTGCAATGTTAGAGGCGGCATAGAAGAGAGCGAGGCGGCGGGCGAGTTCGGCACGGCGGTAGAAGGTGGTGAGGTAGTAGATGACCAGGGGGAAGAAAGCGGCCTCCGCCATACCTAATAGCGGTCAGTGTGTTTATGATTCGTAGACTTGACCTGCAAGCACGTGGGAGATCAGAATCGCACTCACCCAAGAACCATCTCAAAGCCATCATCCCACCCCAATTCTGCACAGACGCACTCAACAATGTCATACTCCCAAAGCAAAACATCAAAATGGGCAGCATCTTGTTCGGGCCAATCTTCTTCCCCAGCATCGCAATGGGCGGCGCAAACAGCACATAGGGGACGAAGAAGATGCTAAGCATGGTGTTGTACTGGCCCGGCTTGAAGTGCAGGTCCACGTCCATCTTGTCTGTTTTGGCGTTGCCCAAGTTGCCCTTGTCGAGCGCATTGAAGAGATACATGACGGCGAGCATGGGCAGGATGCGGATGTCGAACTTGAAGGCGAGTCTCTTCTCGTGCTCAAAGGACGGGAGGTGCTCCGTTTGGCCCTCGATGGGGACCGGGTTGTGGCCATCTGAGGAGGATTTGGAGGCCGTCACCTCGAGGTCGTTCTTTGCATCGGGCGGGTACTGCTCGGCAGCTTGGTGCTGGCTGGAGTCGGCCATGTCGGGTGGCGCGCGGAGCAGACGTCGAGCTAGCGGGTGAGGCGCTCTGGAGAGTCGTCACCGACGGTGTTGCAGTGAGGAGACAGAAGGCGGCTCTTGGCCAAGGCGTGGCGATGCCCGGTAAGCAAAAACGAGAGAGGAAGTCGCAGTCGCAGTCGCGCGAAGCAAGGGATAGACAGACGCAGGCGACCTTTGTATCGCCAGAGGCACGCCCACGTTACAGCGTTAGGTTCTATCAAGCTTCTAGCCACGGTCCCAGGAACAATGCCTATAAGCTTGCGTTGCAAGCCTAACACAGACGGGCCAGGAAACCCGTTGACCGGGCAGAACGGCCGTACAACCCTGGCCGACGGCGCCATGATAGGCCGCTGTCCAATGCGCGTGACGCGGTGGTGAGCGGTGAGTTGCATCTGGCGGCTGTGAGTGGCCCGGCGGCCTGTGTGGAGAGGATCGACGGCAGGCCTGGCTGATAAGGATGGGGGAGGCCATCAACGCCCGGCACGCTCGATCGAGTAGCCCGCCGCTGCGTGACGGCCGCCATGGAGTCGTTTGTCTTACTCACGCGTCGTAGCAGAGACGTTGTATTGTTTGTTGGCTCCTTCCAAAACCGACGCTGAGGTTGTCGTGTTTCCCCGCAATCCCCGCGTTTCGACCGCGAATGGGAACCGCGCCAAGCTACGCGAAGGACAGCAACACGATTACGCGCGCTCGAAACCACGTATAGATATTCACCGGGAAACGAGCAGAGAGGAGCTTACTCGGTCCGCAGCCAGCTGCGTCCCTAGGAACCACCACACCTCTGGGAGCCTGCAACAGCACCCCAGCAGGACCCCCGTATGCCCAGGACCTCCCTCTCGCGCGTAACCCTATCGCCACTCCTCCCCAGCCCAACCAGGCGGCGAGGGCAAAACACCCAGACCAGACACATTCACCGAGATACTCACACGCAGTAGGCAAGAAAACAGCACGCGCGCGGCGTAGCTCAAGGAGGCTGCTTACGCGCTTCGTATTTGGCCCGGCCGAACGCTTCTCGAACGCTGGATGCAACGCTCGCGCACCACCCGCCTACCTCAGCTCTCTGGGCGTAAGCGAGAACCCCAACCAGCACGCTCCTATTTGATAGCGGCCACCACCGCGGCGTCGTCGTGTCGCGTCGCGTGTCCGAGATACATCCTTTTTCATTACCAATACCCAGTGTGCGCAGGTACATGTCCAATGTCACACCCGCAATGGCATCCATCCGCGCCACAGGCCCAGCGCCTTATCCGATTTACTCTAATGGTGTCTAGCGAGCCCCATTGCCAAGGCCGAGATGGCTACGTACAGACAGGTACCTGGCCTGGCTTATCTTTTGCCGCTCCGACATCGTATCTTTGTCACCATTTGTGTAGGCTATCTCAGCCAACGTTTGCGTCGATGTAACGGCTCCACGTAGATTGTCAGGTACCAAGGCGTGCAAGGAAGACCCTGCGAGACGGAGCGTTATCAGGTGGAGTTCGGGCAAGCCGCTGATCATCGTCCCTTTGTTCGACGCATTTTCCGGTTTTCTGTGCGCAAGGCTGTCAATCGCAGCGCCGTTGGGTAACATGTATCATATATTTCAAATATTGCGCGCCTTGTTCCGCTGGAACATGGCAAGTGTGTGTCACCCCCGTCGTGACCAGCTTGCAGAGCGGTCGCTGCGATTCTATCCAATACCAGACAAGCAACGATTCTAAATGACGCCGAGGCGTCCAAATTAAACTGAAATACAGTAAACGCCGTATGGGTATCCCTTCCTTGCCAGGCTTTTCGTAAAACGCCTTGCCTTTACATGAACCGGCGTTTTGCAAATGTAAACAAAGAAATAAGCATAGAGTGGTAATACATATCAGCGGGCTCATTCTTGTATCGCCTCCTTGCCCTTGGATGAAGTGTGGAGGAGATTTGGTCGCCACTTGGTGACGTTTGACACGTTGAAGTGCAGCGGCTCCTTTGGGCCCTTCTCGCGGACAGGCATCTTTCGCTTCGAGCGGCCCGAGACGTAGATGGGCGTCTGCACGTGGCCTGCGCTGTTGACAGCGGGCATTGACTGCTTCGACCTGAGCTTGGGCTTCTTGTCACGATGCTCATCATCCTCGGTACCTTCGTAGCTTTGCGTCTCTTCGGTTCCAAAACTGCGCAGGCTGCTGCGCTCTGAGGAGTAGCGGCTTGAATGCGTCTGCACGCGCTCAATGGGACTCAGCATAGAGGCGGAATCGGCAAGGACATCCAGTTTCGAGGGCGCCCTATCCGCCATCGAGTGAGTTCGAGATGAATAGGTGGGTGGAGGGTCCTGGTAATCGTACATTATCTCCGAATCGAGGCTCTTGTATTTAGCGTTTCCGTCCAATTCTTCATCGTGTTTCCAGCAAGAGTCGTCGGCGCCAAGGACTGCAGGCAAGAAGCGAATCTCGTTCCAAGTCACATCTTCAAACTGTAGGGTGATGTACAGAATGTCGCCTTGCATCTTGTCGTGCGCAATACAATGGTCCTCGAGGAATGGATAGTCCCATACACCGCGATGGATGAGGTCTGGTGGCAGGAGCGCAAGTGCCATACGTCCAAATGGCTCATCAGCAGGACGGTGAGCAGTCAGAGGCATCCATGGTCGACCGCGGAGAATGCCTTTGAAGGTGGTCTCGATGCGGTTTGCAAAGCATGAGCTGTCCTGGCTGGGAAAGTCCAGGTTCTGTTGCAACTTGCGCGAGACACATCTCTTGTAGCCATTGCTATCGGGATCGTAGGCGAACTTTTGACTCTTGCGTAGAACGAAGATGACTCGTGCAGTCCAGGATAGCGGATACTTCTTGTCGTTACGAATGGGTAGTTGGCCCAGCATATGCTGCGACTGCATGAGCAGTGGCAGCTGAGGTACAGGAGGTACTGATTTGGGCGTCGAAAGCAGAGGCTTGGGTGTTGCTGCTCCAGGTGTTGGCTCTCTAGAAGGACCACTGCTCAGCTCCATGCGGTCCATCCTGTTCTCAAGATCCATTGTGACTTCGTCAACCATGGTCAATCGCTCCTGCATGGCCTTCATCTGGTCGTTGAATTCCTGCGTCTTGTCTACTACGGCCTCGACCTTGTCGTCCATATGGACCTTCATGTGCTGCATGTTGGCATACATGCGCGCCTCGATGCCCTTGTAGGTGCGGAAATGCTCGTCTCTTGCCAGGCGCTCCTTGAAGAGCTCCTGCTTCAGTTGCTGCTCCAGGTGGGCATGCTTCTGGACGTCTTGCCTCAGGCGCTTCAGCTCAGCTACAATTAGATCATATTGTTCTGCCATGGCGGTGGAAACTGGTTCCCGTTCGTGGTGCCAGGCCTGATGCCCACAGCCGCATTGTGAGCGTATCAGCGAATCCGGGAAAAAGGAGCGGCACGAGCAGCGCTCGCTCGCACCGCCTGGGGTTGCAGCAGATATGAGGAAGCTACATTCTCCACGAGGGAGATGGGTGTCTTCAGGACGAGGAATCCGCGGGTCGTTCCTCGTTGCGGGCTTTACAGGCACGAGATAGTTGTGGTGGTTGCTATTGAACATTAGGGGAGGGCCTAGTCACACGGCCGTGGTGTGAGACAAGCGGAGCGTTCATGGACAAGTGAAATCAAAAAGAAGGACTGGGCTGGTTGACGCAAGACGGCCAAGAAGCTGGCAGGCGTTGTCAGCGGGGGGTCGAGTGCGCGATATATACGAGGACCGAGGCGTACGAGGGACTAGATAAGAGGGCTTCAGGACCACGGCGCCGGGGCACGCGGGAGCATCCGAAGGCGGCAGGGCAGCGCGGGCGTCGCACAGCCGAAAGGAGAGGGTGGATAATGTGCAGGCGCGGGCGCACCGAAGGTTTTTGGAGGGGAGTGGGCGAGGTGCGGTGCGGTGGACGACTTTAGTGCAGACTAGCCCCCGGGCGCCCGCGCTGGGGTGGGAACGGGGAGGCTCCAGCCCTGCCACGATGGGGATGGCGGTTTGATGGGCTCCAGGAGGAGAGGGTGAGCCGCCAAGGACGATAAGGGCGTGGGGAGGCAGGCGCGGGCGCTGATTTGGCAAGCGCGACGGAGCCGACGCAGGGAAGCCGCGACCGACACGGCGCTGGGTGGCACAGGGAGGAGCGCCGTGCGGTGCAGGCAGCCGCACGTCTTGCCTGCGTGCTGCTGCGTCTGCGGGCTGCGTCTGCGGGCTGGGTGCTGGGTGCTGCGCGCTGTCGCCATGCCCGCCGCCGCTGTCGCCATGTCGCCCGCCGCCCGCCCGTCGAGGACACCAAGGTCCTCCCTCGCGCCCTCGCTCCCTCGCTCCCGCGCGCTTCCCCGACGCGTGCACCCGTCGTCGACACCATGTTCGCTGTCATGGCCGGTTCCTGGCGGCGGCGGCACACAGGCTCGCTGCTGCTCCACGTGCAACAACGAGCCCGCAACCACTGGCGCTGCTTATCTGCACGCCCGAGCTGCCGGGAGCTGCCCCATGGCCTTTCTCTTATCGCTTTCATATGATAATGCGCCTCTGCGCCCCCACACGCGCCCGCGCTGGCCCCCTTGGCGCCTGCTCCCCGTCCCAAACACCACGGCGCCCAACACACTCGTCCAGCACTGCTTTTGGGTGCTTACAACCGCCGGCATCAGAGGGCGACGGTGGCTCGCACGCACGCGTCCTCGGACGTGCCTTGCTCGCGGGCGGTCGCAGCAGCTCCTCTCCACGCCGGAGCGCCCTCCGCGACGCGTGCTCGCTTGTCTTCGCCGCCGCCCACACTGGCCGTCGGCCATGGAGCGGTCACCAGAAGCTACGTAGCATCCGCACACCACCACTTGCCGTCGCCTCCCCGGTTATAGGCGGTGCTTCCTATGACAATCGCTGCACCCTCCCATGCAGGCCTCTTGACCGACCCTCGAGATGAAACGGCCAGCATCCATGACCTGCAGGAACCTTTGAAATCGAGTCAGTCGTCAACGTGCCTGTTGAAAACATCCGACTTTGCAACTCCAACCCAACTCTGGGGCCAGCTGTATACGCCACAAGGAAACCCTTCCGCATGCGATCAACCCCGACGTCCTTCTTCTTAAGAGGTGCCCCTTCGCCCCCCATGGACGTAACCACATCCCGCGTTTTGTAAGACGCATTACACTCTGACCTCCACCACACTTTAGCCAGGTACCGAATCTCCGGCTTTGTTGGCACAACGCCAATCAGCTCAGCCTGCCCTCGACACCTCCAGGAACCGCAAATTCGCCACGGCGCACACGACACTCCGCTTCCGCTCCCGTTCTCGTCGCGTAGCGTGGTCAACGGTTCGGAGGCATTTCCTTTGCGGCAATCTTGCCTGTGCGCAGCTCTGCAAGCCAGCTACCTCTAACGTCACCTCGAAGATCATGGACAATAAACCATGAAATCAGCTTTCGCTGATTCCGCATCGTTACCATGTGCGCCGTTTCCTTTTTGGTGGCCTAATAAGAGGCGCTTTTTCTGATCAACCGAAAAAGGTTTAGCGTCATGTCGCAAACTTCCATGTGGACAAGCATGTGAGGTCGCTGACGATTATTTTCCTCAAGCGCCCCAGGGCATCTGCCACACCCCCACAACTACTATATCCCTCTCCGTTGCCAGAATGTCCCAGTTTTTCGCACTTCTTCACCAGCCTGTTCCGCCTCTGAGCGTGAACAGTTCATATCGGCGTACATGAAGTCCGTCGCACCTGATTTATTACACATGCGGCTCGCTATACTCCACTGTCCGCTATGTGGAACATATCAATGTGCGCGGGTGAAAACCCCTCAATACCGCGCAGTTCGGATATTCTCTAAAACTGACAGTTGGCTGTAACGCAGCTCCGCTTCTGTAGCCGGACGCGCATCTCGACTCCGACGGAAAGTCCTTCAGGATGATTGTATCATTTTCCGAATTGCATAGGAACCGTGAAAATGCATCTTGCTTACTTGTAGCTTGCCTAAGCGGCTGACCTACTGGGTACGTAAAGCATAGCTTATGTGTTTGGTCGTAGACTATCGCTTTTCGTCTTCCCGCGGTACATTCATCATGGAAAAGTTTCATCAAAACAGTGTGTGTATGTGTTTCCGGCAGCTTCAAAGGTGTGTCTGAGGCCGCACGCCGCGATGACAGGCCGAAGCGAAAAAAGGTGGCGCAGCGACGCCAACCTCGTATTGCGCCACACTGACCGTATGTTCGACGTGTATAGGGACTTATAGATCTTCACCTGCCTGAAAATGCTACACTTACTTGAATTTCGCAATCTCTCCAAAGAAATGTACGGCTGTCGTGTTCACCCGCTGATCTGCGTGGCATCTTCTGTTGGCGTAGCTTCTTGCACATGGATCCGCGCGAACGCTTTTAGTTGAACAGCTACGATATGACATCGCCAGACAAGAAAGGGTTTGAGCCCTTTATCGAAAGATATGGTCCTTTGCTGCGGAGAGCACCTCGCTGGCGGACACAGCGCCCCAACGTCCTCCTTGAGGGACTTGCGAATCTTCGCATAGGGTCACCAGCGAATGATCAATCTTTCATGTCAAAGCATCAATTATTCGAATACCCTAAAATACCAGGCCCAGGCTACATCCGGCTGCTCCATCTCAAGCCCGTATCTGCCGATGTGCATGAATTGAGAGGGTCTCTAAGACTCCACAAACTCAATGAACATCCCGCTTACGAAGCCATTTCCTATGCTTGGGGCGAGTTCCCGAAATTTAACCAGGTCATCATACTGGATGGAAAAGTTTTGACAATAACGGACAATCTGTTCGCCGCACTCATGGCGTATTGCCGTCCTGACCGCGTCAGGGTGTTGTGGGCGGATGCCATATGTATCAACCAAGCAGACACCGCCGACAAAGCTCAACAGGTCGCACTCATGGCTGAGATCTACGGCAAGGCAAAGTTGGTACAAGTCTGGCTCACACTAGCCTCTGAATGGACAATGGATGCGATGAAATACCTAAAAGCTCTCTCGTCCAGGGCAGATATGTTCGGAATCAGTAAAGACGTCGGCCGGCCCCGGCTCGTTGAAAGTTGGCCGACTGTCAACATACCAGTGAAAGAAGCGATAGAACTCATTGATGACGCTATCAAACACCACGTAGACTTCCTTCTCTTCCGCTCTTGGTTCAACAGGGTGTGGGTTGTCCAGGAAGTCGCCTTGGCGGCGGACCTTGTCGTCTCATGTGGCCATACAACAATAACATGGGTTGAACTGGCCCGCGCGTTGGAGGTTCTACGTGGCGCATATAGGAAAACACCACTTGGAGGAGAACAACTGACCATGGACGGAATCAAACCAGCTTGGGCCCTTGTGAAGCATCGAGACGAGTTCCGAATAATGGATCGACATCTTGGTCGTAGCCATCATTTTTCGACGAATCTAGCTGGGGAGCAAATGAGAAATAAGGCGTGTACTGATGACCGCGATCGGGTTTACGCGATGCTCGCCATGACTGAATCTCCTCACATGCTTTTGGAACCTGACTACACAAAAACAGTGGCGGAGGTTTATACTGAGTTTACAAGAAGATACTCGCCTAACACACAAATCTACTGGGCTGGCCTGGCTCGAAGAAAGCGTACGATTGATCACGGTGTTGCGGACGCTCCGAACAATGCAGGTTCCGGTACTAAAAGCGATGAACCACCACTTGACATCACAGATCGTGACTATTTGCCTTCATGGGTTCCAGAGTTCCGTCCATCGAGGAACCTCGCATGGGGATCACCCTTTACAGGTACCTACCATGCCGCCACAGCAGCCCCCTTCTTCTTCCTTTCGCA
The DNA here is from genome assembly GCA_019828545.1 of Paracamarosporium sp. OC-R06-R3. Classification (NCBI taxonomy): domain Eukaryota; kingdom Fungi; phylum Ascomycota; class Dothideomycetes; order Pleosporales; family Didymosphaeriaceae; genus Paracamarosporium; species Paracamarosporium sp. OC-R06-R3. Next base: position 32,527 of record JACVRA010000310.1, on the reverse strand, counting down.
TCCCACAATCAGCAAAGTCATGCTCGCCACAGGCACAATCTTCGACATGATACAAGCAACAAGCTGGAACTACAACATGAAAGCACCCCACTGCTTCCAAAACCCCGCCTTCTTCTTCCCCCTTGTCACCCTCCTAACCTCCCTCCTCGACACTCCCCCTACCGACCCTAGCCCAGACGTCGACCCCAACACCGACACCTTCCCCATCCACCTAGCCAAAACTCTCACATCCGGCATCTCCGAATGCCCCGGCGCAGAATCCCTCCTCGCAAACTACCACGGCATGAACTCGCTCACCGATCCTCCACCCGGCACCCTCCCCTGGCTCTCCCACATCTGGACCGCCTTCACAACACACTGCCTCTCCCCAACCGGCACAATCTACAAACGCATCCTCTTCCATGCCATCAAGGGCAAAATCCCTCCGCACGTCGCCTCCGGCACGCTCCCCCGCGACGCAGAACTCGCCCTCAGTTTCCTCAATTACCTCGCTAATATCCTCGTCCCGAACCGCCTTTTCGTAACGTATGACGGCAGGATTGGCCTTGCGCCGGGGATTGCGAGGCCAGGGGATATGCTCGCGCTGGTTAATGGGTGCCATGTGCCGTATGTGGTTAGGAGTGTGAGGAAGGTGAGGCTTGAGGGGGAGGAGGTTGAGTATGCGTTGCAGGTTGTTGGGCCATGTTATGTGCAGGGGGTTATGAGGGGGGAGGCTTTTGAGGGGAGGGGGGAAGGGATGGGCATGGGGGATGGGGAAGAGAGAAAGAAGCGGAATTTGAAGTTCACGAGGTATGAGGGGGATGATGTGGATAGCTTGGAGGGTTGGTTGAAGTTTGTTTAGGTCGGATGGGAATTTGTCTATTTGGTGGTCTATTCTTGTTCCAATGAGGTGCGGCTTTTTGTGTTCGTTGTATTTGGTGGGCGGTTAGATGTGGTGTAGAGTTTTTATGTTTCAGTGCGCAAATTGTTTTGGAGATGGTGCGGTGTACTCTTCTCTAACGTCATATTTAATTTGATCAACGCAATAAACTCCAGTAGCGTATCTTTTACCGTTGTCTTCCCGTACGCAGGCACGACCACTCCAACGACACATTCAAACCCACAGATCAACAAAGGTGAAGGTATGGAATTATAGATAATAGATTTATGTTCATGGTGGATATTTGGTGTTACCGGCTAAGTGATCATAACTTGATTAGAGAGATAACAACTTACTGTAATATCCGTAAGAGCATGTGTTACCGAGAGGGTTGATACGAGGCTCTTGGCTGTTGCCCCCGAATCGTGTTTTATTACAGTTATGAGCCGATTCAGCGCGATCAGATTCGGTTAGTCAAATTCAACCATGACAGCGGCGGCACATCACTACATCTAATGGTTACTCGCGATGGCCGTATTGGCTTGGTCTCGCAAAAGACGCGCCGGGGGGATTTGGTTGTTATGCTTGTCGGTTGCAGTGTTCCTGTTCTGCTGCGGCAGCCCAGTGATGAAGGGGTCGCAAAACACAAAGTAAGGGTATATCCTTGATAACGTAGATGGAGTGAGAATGGCCCACGTAAGCGAGTAGCTGGCCCCTTAGTAAACTATTCTAGCTCAGAGCTTCACTGTTTCTTATCTGTTTTGTATACTTCCTATAGCGGTATCATAACGTTGGTGATTTGGTGGGGGATACTAGCCGAGGCGCAAACAGTTGCCGCCAGTAGAATGTTGGACAGTATGCCCGGAACCGCCGTAATCTTGTAGTTGAAACTTCAGAGTATATAGCGTATTACGCAAGCTACGGTATTATACTATTGGCTCCTTGATACACTAACGGAGAGACGTTTGAAATGCCTAAATAGAGAATGTTGCTTCGTTCCGGCGATTGTTCCGTTACGAATCGATGTACGTTATCGGGATTTCTTTTCTTGCACAGGTCTAATCTTACAATGCGACGAAGATTGTTCTATGATAATGTAGTTTTAAATGTTCGGTTTGGGTTTGAGGCATAGGGTCACAGGCAGTGGAGCAGTGCTTGTAACCTTTGAATTGTTCTAGGAGCTAGGTAATCGCAGTTTCAGTCGAGAACCAACAATGTACAGTAACGACTGCAAGCGTTTCGCATCAACGCACGGGTATATATATATATATCTACACGTATCGACGTGTTTCATCATACGATGATTGGACGATCACTGATGGATCCAGTAATTACAGGTCTCTTGCAATCGTTTGCTGAAATCGTTCTGCTTCTCATAAGATTCAGCAAAATATTTCGGCACCCTTGCATCCCATCGCTTTTTCCCCGCTTGATATTCCTCGACCCACGATTCATCATTCACTCTATCTTTCTATGGCACGTTCCTCAACGCAGCCGGGCCCGCATATAAGAGAGATTTTGGATACCAAATGCCCACAAAACCATGGTAAAGAGCTATCCTTTGCACATAGGCAGGATACCATGCAAGCGACTGTCAGCTGATTAAGGTAATCTCAAAGTCGGATGCTTCGTGCATTTCTCCATCAAGTGGCTTTACGAGTACGTTTTGCATCTTAAATTGTGGTTGTGTGAGAGTCGGTGTTTTTCCGTTGCAATCTGATAGCGTAGACTTAAACAACGACAGGACTGGTTCTTGCTCAGGTACATGTCGGTCGGACCAGCCGTGCATAAGCACTGCCTTCAACTCTGCAGCCTTGTGCATTGCCTCGAGCAGATCATCATAGGTATTGTACGGACCGCAGTTTGTGTTGTAGTCAATTGCCGTGATACCCATATCTGGATGGAAGCCTTGGTTACTGATTCTGCCATAGTAGCCTTCAGGTTCGACTGAGCGAAGGATCTGCAATTGCTCTTCTATCCTCTTGTGGATTGTCTCCTGTTGCGTGCTGTTCAGGCTTGTCCAGAGTTTCCAATCCACTGGCTCGCCTTCAGCGTATTTCATCACAAGGTAATATTCGCCTTTTGTGGGCCGACTGAAGGCTGCAAAGAGTTCAGGTACGCGGACCTGTGTATTTTTCCTCAGCCATAGCAGGTTTTCTGCTTCCTAGTGTTGGTCAGCCTCGTACGAGCTGGGGCGGATCGAAAATTGCTGACCTGAATAATTTTCACGCGCCAGTGCTTCTTCACTACGAAATCACCAATTTTGCACACAGTGCCACCCGGACTATACTTGCCGTTGAGTGGGTTTGTCTCCATGGCCACGTCGATTTCTTCGAGCGAGGGTAGCTCCGGACAGTTTGGCGCATTGTACGGAAGCGTCAGCTTTGTATACTCTGAAAGGGGCAGTTCCTGCCCTCCAATAACCATTTTGCGTCTCGCCGCAGAAATTGTTTGCACACCTAGGTGTTCTTCTAATACCTCTTCTATAGAACGCATGGTGGAGTTGAGACCTGGAAACGAGGATGTGATGTGTATTCAAGCAGTTCTTGCTAGTACGCCGATGCAGTTTATATTGCTGGTGGGGTCGACGCACGTTCCATATCTAAACCTTGGGTCTTCCGAGAGTCGTAATCGCCCGTCGTTCTTTTGCTCGCACGGAGGTAGTGGGACGGCACCAAAAAAAAATCCAGCGCTATCGCTTCTTTCATCATATCCAGCATTCCGATTTGGGTGCTAAGGCTTCTTCATACATCCTCTTGGCACCATGATTTTATGTGCCTTGAACGCTCTTGCATGTTCCCCCCGTGGCGCTGAATTGCAGCTGAACCTGGGATCGAGGTCTGATCTGATGGGATCCACCGTCCTGGACATCAACCTATTAACTTCCTATTACAGCATAAGTCTACGCCGCGTACATATTTGCTTTATTCCTTATGTGATACGACTACGCAAACATTGTAGGGATGACATAATGCTTTTTGTATACTGTGATGTTCAACAAAGAGTTTCTACATGGAATTGAGCTGCGCGAAGAAGTACCGCATTCAGGCGGCATCTATCCACCAAGAACCTCACTCTCGGTTGTGGACATCGCGCAAGAATCAAAGAAAGCTAAGTTACGGTTTAATACTAGCTAAGTCTTCCTTGGTGGTGAAGGTATTCGGGCCGTGAGACTCCGACCACCTTCAAAGTCGAAAGGAAATATCACCATAGCTGTTCGTACGCAGTACGGATCAGATAAG
>JACVRA010000310.1:0-28366 GCA_019828545.1 Paracamarosporium sp. OC-R06-R3 | reverse complement strand
TGCTCAGCTAGCTAGAGTCCATTCAACAATAGCCATATTTATCTCGGGTTGAGGTTCGTCTGAATGGAAATACATTCTCCAAGGCGCCTCACATAATAAAAGACATGGGGTTTTCGTAGCTTCCCTCCTTCAAGTGGCTCTTCGAGCATATACATGCACAATTGCAATGTTCTAGATCGCTTTTTAAGCAGCATTTCTAACCGTCCGCAATCACTACCGTAGAGGTGCATCACGGTACCGTCGCTTCCACACCAAGCCTCACAGCTGCATAGAGGCTAATGCGAGATGAAATATAGCTAAGGCGATTTCCGTTCTGTGGTATGCTCCTTACTGTAATCTAGATTTGTACATTGCCCAATCTGGACTAGCAATCAGATGGATACGGCTCACATTGCAGGTGATTCGCCACACATTTAGAGCTAAACACCCCGGTCGTGCAACCTCACGTGCACATCAATGATCTGCGCTCAGCCTGCTCACAGCCTGATCAGTATGCAAGCACAGCGTAATTCGAAAGACGTCCTACTACCCACACCTCTTTACCTCTCCACACATACACTGAAATCGAGCCCGCCAGCATCCCCTCTCAAGAGCATGCGGGGGCAGCATGCGCCTTCTCAGGTGCCTTCCGAACGGCGGCTTCGAGCTAGCTTCTTTTGATGACGACCTCGCTCCTCCGTACGCTATCCTTTCGCATACCTGGAAAGAGGGCCAGGAGGTCACATACAGTGAGCTATTAGCGGGGACAGGCACAGGCAAAGACGGTTATGCTAAGATCTGCTTCTGTAGCGAGCAAGCTGCAAAAGATGGCCTTGAGTACTTCTGGGTTGACACATGCTGTATCGACAAATCTAGCAACGACGAGCTAAGCACAGCAATCAACTCTATGTTCCGCTGGTACCAGCGCGCGGCCAGGTGTTATATATACTTATCAGGTGTTTCTGTGCCAGAGGAGGTCCTTGATCTCCAGGCCTTTAGAATATCGTGGGAACAACCCTTTCGGCGTAGCCGGTGGTTCACACGAGGCTGGACGCTGCAAGAGTTGCTAGCTCCCACCAGCGTCGAGTTCTTCTCGCAGAACCATAGGCTGCTAGGTAGCAGGATTTCGCTAGAGCAGGAGATACACGAAATCACCGACATACCAATTAAGGCCTTACGTGGTCAGAAGCTCACCGAATTTACCATCGAAGAGCGAAAGAAATGGGCCGCGAACCGAACTACTACGGTGAAGGAAGACAAGGTATACTGCTTGCTTGGGATATTCGGCGTATTCTTGCCGTTCATCTATGGAGAAGGGGCAGAATATGCGACTCTGCGGCTCAACGATGAGATACAGAAACGCCAGCAAGGACGGGGACAGGTGGTCCTACAGGAGCTGTCCGGTGAGTCTTGAATCTGATTTAACGGCATTCTGTACGTGGTCCATACTGAGCTAGTCACACGCAGTCTCCTCGCTACTGCCTTTCACAAGGAACGAGCTCTTCGTCGGACGAGAAAGCCAACTTGAGGCAATCGAACAAAACCTCCTTTCACCCAACACCCACCAACGTATGACAATGTATGGACTTGGAGGCTGCGGCAAGTCAGCGCTTGCGGCCGAGTTTGCGTATCGCGCACTGGAGAAATACGCCAGACGTTTAGTTTTCTGGGTGCCTGCTATGAGTCAAGAAAGCTTTGATCTTGCCTTTCGAGAAATTGGCGTCCGCCTCCGCATATCGGGAGTGAGTGGCAACAATGCAAATGCTAAGCAGCTTGTGAAAGAGGCATTGAGCTCAAGGCACTTTGGCGAATGGCTGATGATCGTCGACAACGCTGATGACCCAAGGGTACTGTTAGAATCCGACAGCAAGGACCCCAATTCAACTCGACTGATCGATTACATTCCGCACAGTAACGAAGGTTCAGTCCTTTTTACCACTCGCAGCAGAAAAGTAGCTACAGAGTTAACGCAGGCTAATGTTTTCGGGCTAGAGGATATGGGCAACGCTGAGGCTAGACAGCTGCTTGTGCGACGAACGGCACAACCACTGCTCAACAATGACGCGGCCATCAACGAGTTGCTAGAAACACTTGAATACTTACCACTTGCCATAGTACAGGCCGCCGCTTTCATCAACGAGAACAACATACCAGTTTCCCAATACGTGTCGTTGTTGCAGCATGCTGACGCAAAAGCTGAGCTCTTCAGCGAGCGTTTCGAGGATCCTAGTAGATACCGAGAATTAGACAGCACAATTGCCAAGACGTGGTACGTCTCTTTTGAACAAATACAGAGACAAGACCCTCTTGCAGCAGAGTACCTCGCGTTTACAGCATGCATCGATCGCATCAGCATCCCTCAGTCGCTGTTGCCGCCTGGAGAATCTTTGGTGCAGCAGACCAAAGCACTTGGAACCTTGACAGGATACGCATTCCTTACAGAGCGTCAGCAGTCTATTCAAGGATTTGATGAGAGGCTTTTCGACATGCACCGACTAGTGCACATCGCATCAATTTGGTGGCTGGAGGCACATGACCAGCGAACCCACTGGGCAGAGACAGCAGCGATCCGACTCGAGGAACTCGTACCGTACGGTGGGCATGAGAGAAAAGAAGTTTGGGCAGCATACCTTCCGCATGCAATTCGTGTAGCTGGGCTCAGTCATGTCGTAGATGGTGTCACACGTGCTTCACTTTGGCATCGAATAGGGCGATGCCAATGTAGCATGGGGCAGTATTCGGCAGCTGAGACAACATATCGAGAAGCGTGGCTCTTAAGAAAGGATAGGCTCAGGCCTAATCATCCAGACACATTGAAAAGTATGAGTAACTTAGCGATAGTTTTAGAACAGCAAGGCAAGTACGAGGAGGGCGAGTCGATCATTAGGCAGGTGCTAGCATGGAGAGAGGAGGTACTCGGGCCTAAGCATCTAGACACATTAGTAAGCATGAGTACCTTGGCGTTACTACTGGGATGGCAAGGCAAGTACGAGGAGGCCGAGTCAATCATTAGAGAGGTGCTAGCGCAGAGGGAGGAGGTGCTTGGGCTTAAGCATCCACATACGTTAGAAAGTATAAGCAACTTCACTTCTCTGCTTTACCAACAGGGCAAATACGAAGAGGCTGAGTTAATTAATAGGCAGATAATAGTGCAGAGGGGGGAGGTACTTGGGCTTGAGCATCCAGACACGTTAGGAAGTATGAGCAACCTCGCGTTATTGCTGGAATATCAAAAGAAGTACAAAGAGGCCGAGTCGGTTAATAGGCGGGTGCTAGCGCAGAGGGAGGAGGTGCTTGGACCTAGGCATCCAGACACATTAATGAGTAAGAGCAGCTTAGCGTTAGTGCTAGGACGGCAAGGCAAAGACGAAAAGGCGGAGTCAATTAATAGAGAGGTGGTAGCGCAGAGGGAGGAGGTGCTTGGGCTTAAGCATCCACATACGTTAGAAAGTAAAAGCAACTTAGCTTTAGTGCTATACCGACAAGGCAAGTATGAAGAGGCCGAGTTGATTGATAGACAGGTGCTAGTATGGAGAGAGGAGGTACTCGGGCCTAAGCATCCAGACACGTTAGTGAGCATAAACAGCTTATCATTAACGCTAGGACGGCAAAGCAAGTACCAAGAGGCAGAGGTGCTGTGTCGACGATTACTAGAAACACAAGAGAAGGTGCTTGGAACGGAGCATCCAGAAACGCTTAGTAAAATCTACAACTGTGGATATATGTTTCAAATGCAGGGAAAGTCCATTGAGGCAGAGGCGATGTATCGAAGAGCACTAGGAGCGCAAGAGAAGGTGCTAGGAGTGGAACATATACATACGCTCGATACTATTCACAATCTTGGGCTTACGTTGTGTGACCAGGGCAAGTACCAAGAGGCAGAGGCCATATGTCGACGGTTACTAGGAGCACGAGAGAAAGTGCTTGGGTTGGAGCATACGGAAACGCTTGCCAGCGTAAGAAACCTTGCTTATATCCTTGCCAAACAAAACTGTTTCAACGAATCCTCTTCTCTGTACCAGAGGGCATGTGCTGGATACTCCGCCACCTTTGGAAAAGACCATCCGACTACACAGGAGTGTCACCGAACGTACTCCGATTTATTCGCGGGGCAAGAACAGTACCAAACCACTTCTTCTCTTGGTTCATTGGATAACGGCATCGGGACGTTTACGAGCAACGGTTCAAGCCTATTGCGTGGGGTATCAGAGACGAAAAAAGGTACGTATTCAAAGTGATACGTGTTACAGCATTACAAACCCACATCTTCCGGTCCTTAGTAGCGCTTCTGTGTTCCACCTTTACGCCGATCGACGCTAATACACGAGAGCACAGCCGAGAAAATCTCAAAAAAACATTCAAGACGTTATCATCCCTATAAGCGCTAAGAGTATCAACGAAGTTTCGATCCTATGTGTCCGAAATACATGCCAACTTGAGTAGTGGCATATGAATCAAGGTAGCAAACTGGAACGAATTTCGACGTCATTTGGAAAGTGATTGATAGCGGTGCCTACACTGCTACAGTCCTCATTGCAATTTGTTATTTCCAAACGAAAGGAGCATAATGTATGTAACTCTAATCATAGACATATTTGCGAGCCATGGAATATCTGTGGCTGCCTACGTAATGGAATCATCACTTCACATTGTATTCTTTTCGGACGTTGCGAGGCACCTCAGGATGGATAGGAGATGGCGATACCCGTGCTAACATTCTTACAGAGTCTAACTTTTCAAAGCGGCGAAGTTTGGTCTGCAATGACTCAGGTTCAACTATTTACAGAGTTGAGGCACGCGATTACGGACAGTGGACTTATGTTTGTAATCTTGATTTATTTTAGGAGTTAAGCGCGGTTTTATCTTAAAGGCAGCAATGCGCCGCAGCGAACGCGAGATTTAGAGAACCATGTAATGGTAGGCACTGTAAGCTGTTCATGAAAAGCGATTTATTCCTTACATGATTCGGTGGTGCTTCCCCTTTGCAATTCACTAGCAACAGTTCGATCCCGGAAGGACTCATTAGGGTCATCCATGGGATCTTCGTTAAGCAGAGGAACACCGTGACATACACATGCCTAAGCGAATCCTTTGAAAAAGGGAGCGTCTTTTTACAGTTGAGCACCTGCGGGTATAGTATATACATGACAAGAGAAACATACCCAATAAGGAGAGAGAAAAGGAAAGAGAAAAGAAACGCAGAAACAAACGAGTGGCAACTGTTAGCACAATCACTTTGCAGCCGTAGTCCCTTTACACACCAGAGTCCTCCTGCTCAATGCTGTTCTCTTCTTCAAACGTACTCCAAGCACTGCAACCTTCCTCCAACCGCGAACTATCCGTAATCCCCGCAATCTCATCATACCTCTCTACAAATTGTAGCGCAAATCCCTCGCTCGTATGCCATCCGATGTGGCAATGCATCAGCCACGCTCCGGGATTGTCCGTTTCAAACGCGATAACCAGATACCCGCTCGCCGGCAACATGGCTGTGTCGCGACGTGGGGGATTATCCGTATTAAGTGTTACAGACGAAGAATAGGTCCCGGAGCCTTGAGCTAGAACGAAGAAATCGTGGCCGTGGAGGTGGATAGGATGCGGGACCGCAAGCGTGGTTTCAACGACCATGTACACCCACTCGTCTGCATCGGGAAGCGTGATGACCGCGTCGGACGACTCGAAGGTGGTATTTCCGTTGAGGACCTGCGCGAGCGTTGGGTCCGCCCATTCGACAACCATGGTCGTGCTGTTGAGATACCATCTAAAAAGCGCATCATCATTGAATCCGACGCTTGCAGCCTCGACGTTGGTGCTAGACTGCGAGCCCACGGTCTTGGAGAGGTATGGCACAATATTATCCGTCTCGTCGTCGCAACTGTCATCGTAGTCGTATGCTGATGTCGTTGGTGTGCCTGCGCTGTCGCCGTAATATACGATGCCTTTGATGTCATCTGTGTTATCGTTCTCAGAGCATGCGCTCTGTGGGATGGCGCGCAGCCAGAAGTTATCCGCGACAGAGGCCTGATCTGCTGTGATGATGATGTCGTAGCGCTGACCCATGCCAATGTCCAGCACGGTAGTTTCGTACGGTGTGATGGGAACGAGATCAGATGCGATGACAGTGAGTGTATGGTTGTCGATTGAGAACTTGAAGTGCGTGTCTACTGCGGCATTGACGAGACGCATGCGGTAGGAGGTACCGCTGGTGAAGGAGACGTTGTAGCGGAAGCCGCCGTTGTCATATGTATTTGTGCCATTGATAAGGCCGTTGTCGAGGGTTGGTGGTCCGGAAGACTCAGCAGTTATGTAGAGTTCGTCGACTGTCTATAGAAAATGTAAGTAGGTAAGAAATTAAGAGCTAGGTGCGGGTTTTACCTGATGGTCCCAGTCGTTCAAGAACAGCATCCCAAGATCCTCGTCATAGTCGGCGGTCGCCGGACCATTGATTACGATGCCTCCAAAAATGCCTTGCCATGCTTGCAGAGCAAAGTGCGAATGATACCACGAGCTACCGTACTGTGTGGCTCTCCAGGTATAAGTGATAGATTCTCCAGGTGCAGTCGGGCACTGCGTAATAGACACAACACCATCCTGGTCATTCGTGTAGTTCTGACGGATACCATGCCAATGTATGCTAGTACCGTTTTTTGAATCAGTTAGGGAGTTAGTGACGTGGACGACGACAGTATCTCCCCAATCAGCGAAGATGGTTGGCCCTGGAATGGAACCATTGACGGCCATTGCTGTCCGCGAGACGCCATCGGGGGCGACTGTCACGTCAGTGAGTTCAAGGTAGTACTCTCGCGTCACTCCTGTATCGGGGACCTCTTTTCAATGTCAGTTTTCTAGTCACCCAAGATGCAACAAGGTCATAAAACAGTCTTCTGAAGCCGGGCTTTGTGTATACTGGGTATCTGAGGCAACTCGTCCCATAATGTATCTCCAGGCTCTGATCATGATATCGTGGTGTTGTCACTTACCCGTGTAATAGTCTGTGTCGATCGAGTAATCACACCATTCTGAACGAGTGTCTGCTGTGTTACCAGAGCATGCTGCTCTCGGATATAAATTGGAAGTGAAAAGCGAACGAGGATCATATTGGGGCACATGTGGATGAGCGGACACGGCTCCAAAGATAGCCGCACCGAAGAGAAAGGAAGAATGCATAGTGACTAATGAGCGAGTAGTGATTGTGATTGCAGTGAGCGTTGGGATGCACTGTGGAATGGATGACAAGGAGGAGAATGCCTTGGACTCTTATGCTCCCTTCGCAATCCTCTCCAGCCCGATCAGCCCCATCCTCAGATTCCCCTATCCGCTATTTTCGTACACATGAGTCTCCATTCAGTTCTCCCACAGTTTGGCTGCGCATTAGCGTACGTGGAGGGGATGCCGCGCGGCGCGATATTGTTTCGAAACCTTTGGAGAGCATGGGTTCGCCGTAATGCCCACGCAAGCTTCAGCGCATATCGGCCTGACTAGGTAGGTTTATGCATTGCCGGATGCGTACACACACTTTGCTAGAAATGGTTGAGGTGGGGCTCACCACCATGACGTGCAGGGGTATGCTAATGTGAAACGATTGCGACTGTGGCTGCGCACATCGGGCCTTTTTGACTTGTCAGGTAGAGCATTACGCCACTTTATGCAAACAGGGGTGACTAGAACATGGGTGAACACCAGTCTCTTCCGGTAGAAATGTTCCCTATTGGCGACAGCAATGAAGGAAGTCGTCTGGAGCTGACGAACAGCTTGCGTCTCGGGCGGGGGTATACCTGCCTGAAGACTGTTGCGCAGTAGGGGAAAACGGCTTGTAGCTTCGTTCTACCCTTTACATAAAAGTCCGTCGTTCTAGTTTTTCGTTGACAGCAACACCATTCACTCGCTCACTCTTTTCACCGTCATGGCCTTCACCAAACTTTCTCTACTATGCACGCTACCTTTTCTTGTTCAGGGCGCAAAGTTCAAGCGCGCAACGCCTGATGAGTTCGGTCTATATGGATATGGGAAGGGATTTGGAGGTTTTCCGTTGTTCTATGCTGATGGTAAGCTTGTTCTTCCATGTAAGCCAACACTGCTCATAGTTCACAGGATATGCGTACTTAGGCGAGCCCGCATCTTCGAACAGTTCGGATCCTGCCGTCGTAACATGTAAGTAGAGCTCATTCCCCATATCTTTATGCAGATGCTGACTTCTTCACTAGTCTCACCCAGCGGCACTGGCACTTCGCAGTCTTGGATCGGCAGTGCTAACACCACGCTCACTAATTATACAGTATCGTGGTCCGATGTGACCTTCGCTGTTCCTTCGGCCTCAGCTTCCGACAAACGTGTCAAATTACTCACTAACGATACTACCGACTCGGATGTTATCACCACCGGTTTTCTCTTCTATGGGTCCACCGCTATGTTGGTTCAAAATGGACAATTAGAGAGCCCGTGGTTTGCTCTGCAGGTCAGCGAGCGTATCCATGCTCTGTACTGGAATGACACCAGCCTTGGACAGGTACCAGTTATTCTGAGGAACATCCCACCTTCCAACCCAACCGGACCGTAGTTGGACATTCTTGTCTGTAGATCCAGAAGAGTCATTCCAGTGGATCGGCAAGTTCTGTTCGTGTACATAGTTTGTTGAGTGTTAGTTCGAATCAATTTTTATAGGCGGAGCTTGCGCGTCCAGAATCTCTTGTACGCCGCGATATGCACGCATCCATACACACGATAGCAAAGCTTATATTGTGATGACGAAGAACTGCGAGCGATATGCTGACTGACTGTTAGGGCATTTACGTGGTTCCTGAAGCCTTGGGAAATGCATAACCTGATGATCAGTACCGGGGCGTTCCTTGTGCGAAAGCTTGCTTGGGAGACTTGTATCATGCGAATCGGGTACCTGCAGTGATGCTTCCGTAATTCTGACCGCGATGTCGATCAAAAGGTTGTAGGGGTGATAACGTTTGGCCGGGGTGGAGAAAAGACACGCGTCGCGTACCGAAGCGGCAATGCGTTCGGCGAAAACGTTGTCGCCGGCTATTAACAGGGGACGAGGGGGCGGTTTTAATGGATAGAAAACGAGATGAAAGATTCTGTCGTGGAGAACTAAGACAAGTATCTTGGGCGAATGTTCGCGTTCCGAGGTATTTCCCTGCGCGTCGGATGTGATGTACGAAGCTGCGCTAAGCGAAACATCAAATCCATTTCTTTGGTATTATTATTGATGACTACTATGAGACTCGAGTACAGTGAGCGAAAAAGCTTTGGGATCATCTTCTCGTAGTTGATATAATGTTGACCTGCCGCTAGCTGATGACGACCACAAGCATTACCAAGAAGTTGCCCTTTCAGCAAGGTTTCTAGGTGTGCCATACATTGTCGATCTGTCGCGAAACATACGCGCACATACATTAATTAAGAGGAAGCGAAGAAGGGAGCGATGATGGAAGACGTTGGGCTGTTGCGCTTGCCTGTGCCAAAATAACCCACGTGACGTGACAGCAGCGCCAAGCCTCTATGCCCCTCTTCGCTAAAGCGGCAATCTCCGCGCACATGTAACTTTGGAAATTTGCACCGAACTTTTCAACTTCTACTCCATCACACACCCGAATCATCTTCGAGGAAAGCCGACAGATTCAGCCATCATCATGGTACGCCTATTCTCCCAACGATTGACGCATCGCCGTCGCGGAAACGCCCACTAACGCATCGCACAGTCGGACGGAGAAGACAACCAGTCCGTCGTTGCCGCCGAGGAGGTCGAGGTTTCCGCCGATGCCTCTGCCGGAAAGGGCCAGATGTCCGTCCTTGAGGCTCTCAAGGGCGTTCTCAAGCTCGCGCTCATCCACGATGGTCTTGCCCGCGGTCTCCGCGAGGCATCCAAGGCGCTCGACCGTCGCCAGGCGCACATGTGCGTCCTGAACGAGGCCTGCGAGGAGGAGGCGTACAAGAAGCTCGTCGTTGCGCTCTGCTCTGAGCACAAGATCCCGCTCATCAAGGTCCCCGATGGCAAGCAGCTCGGCGAGTGGGCTGGTCTCTGTATGTGAAAATGATGACTAGGATGTGACTGGGATAATCGCTAATGCATGCCACAGGCCAGATCGACCGCGAAGGCAACCCCCGCAAGGTCGTCAACTGCTCTTGCGTTGTCGTCCGTGACTGGGGTGAGGAGTCCCAGGAGCGCAGCATCCTCCTCAACTACTTCCAGACCGAGCAGTAGACGTCTCCTTGCTCTTGGCTCGACACTCCTCGCATGACGACGTCTTCGACAACTCTGCATCGGTTCGGTTTGCGCTACAGCTAGCATGGCTCGGAGTACGGCAGGACGGATGGGATTTGGCGGGACATTTGTGGGACAATGAGTTATGGGTAGGATGTTTACGATGTATGGATTTAGATCGCGGCGTTATGTCGTTGATAACAAAAAATACATGGATGGATCGCGCAAACACTTGCACTGCTCTTGATTATATCTATTTCACGTGAATTGCAACCACTCATGATCATGGCTCATTGTAGTCTAAAACACCCACAGCTCGTCCTACGTGAACTGTGAACCGAGCAAGCCGAAAACCCAAAGCGCACGAACATGTCCTGCCAGGTCTAAAAAAATCTTACACATTCCACAGATAGCAACTTAGAACTCAATCCATCTACCACCCAAAAGTCTCCTCATGCCAATACACCTCAACCCCCTGCCTAACCCACTGCTCCACACTCTCACTCAACTTCTTCGTCAGTCTCTTTGGCCCACATGTCACAACCGCAACCCTAGTCCCCTTACTAAACACCTCATCCACAATCGCTGTAATTTTCGGCCTGCCGGTTTTCAAAACCATACCTTTGCGCGGCTTCTTCATTTCCTCTTCCATAGACAACAGTTGGTCGTCTTCAGCAAGCTCGATTTCCTCGCCGTTCTCGCCGAGCGGGAGCGTAGATGTAGCGCCGCGCGTGACGAAGACTTCGATGCCTGCGGGCCTTGCGGGGGTGTGACCGTTTGTGGCTTCGTCTTGTTCGGCTTCTGAGTCTGCTTCATCGTCGCTGTCCTCGGATGCAGCAGTTTTGGAGGTAGATGAGGATGGGAACGCCCACTGCGTTTCGGCTAGTCTTTGTACCGCCCAGATGAACCGCACCTGTGGCGATCCTGCATGGTTGGGATCGTGGAACTCCACGATACTTCTGTAAATAGGTAGTATGAAAGTTGCGCCCACCCCGCCGGCGACCAGTAAGATTTTATCATAGGAAGAGAAGTCTGGCAGGTGGGCGGAAGCGCCGTAGGGTCCTTCAAGTGCAATTGGGATGCTCGGTGCTTCGCCGCCTTCTTTTGCTAGAGACTTTGCTAGCTCGGACATCTTCTTCGTGTTTCCAGTGAGACTTTTGGCAACCAGAAGAAGCTCCTTGTCCTTGACTGGGATCGAGGCGACGGTGAAAGGGTTAGTCTTGTTGCGCAGGTTGAATTGGTCGGATAGCGATGCTGAGTATTCTTTTCCAGTGGGTAGGGAGAGGTAAATGTGCTGACCAGGACGCCAAGACAGTGTTGATGAGAGCGTCGTGAGAGGGATGCGGATCTGGATGAGGTTTGTTCCGGGGAGAAGGGTGATGGTCCCAGTGTAGGTTTTGAGTGCGGTAAAGCGGAATAGAAGGTGGAGAGCGTTGACGATGACGACTTCCCAGACATAGGGGCGGATGTGGTGCACGTGCAGATACAATGGCACAACAAGCACGTTTGCGATTGTGACGTGGCTAATGTAGAATACGCGGTAGTTCCACCGCCGTAGTTGAGATAGGGCGGTCGTGCCTATTGCGGAAAACAGAGCGATGCTGATAATGCCGAAGATTACATCCTTTTCTTGAATGCGTTTGGCGAGCAAATTGCTGCGGATAAAGAAATTGAGGTAGAGAGCAGCGTGCAGGGAAAACAGAAGAAAGACGATGCGGCCTAATATTTGATGCGAGGACTTCAATTGCTCGTGGGAGAGGCGTGTGAGGAGTTGAAGTGGGGAGTAGGGTGAGCGCATTGCAAGGAGATAGTGGAGAGGCAACTGGGATGCGCCAATAGCACCTAAACGTTTGGTGAGGTGGAGGTAGTCTATCCATTATCAATATTTTGTAATGCCCGTGAAGAGTGAGGTAGATGCTTACCGTTGCCAGTCTGAACGACGGATAGATAGAGTAGCCAAAATGTCCACAGTCCACCCCCGATCCACTCAGCCCTCGTACCCCAACCGCTAATGACATCCTTCTTCACCCACCATACGATGCGATCCCAACCCTGTCTTGATTTTCTCAACCACGTCCATTGACCTTCCAGTCTTTTGTTGAATGATGGCGATCGCGGCCGCTCATACTCTAATCCCTTGTTTGCGAGCCAGGAAAGTAAGAAGCCGAGCTGAAAGGCGGCAAACACGACCAGGACGGACCATTGCGCGACGAGAGGGTACCAGTCAAGCAAAACTCGCCGTGCATGTTTTCCCTCGTCGTCTAGCGTGACGAAGTCGTAGCCGAAACCCATGGCCTCGGAGCTCGCGTGCTGCGTTTAATTTATCGGATCGAGTCTATCTCTTCTCCATCCAGGATTACCGACCCACGTACGAGGTACAACAGCCGTGCACTATTCAAAGTACACCTCAAACACCAACGGGTCAAGCAACGTTCTCCTGGTAGCGAGATGGGCGATCGAGGAAGAAAGGTGTGCAAAGGCCGAAGGAGCGTCGCTGGCGCCCACGTGAAGCTGACTACGAAAGCAGTGCTCGGACGCCGATTCGATCCTCTTCGTGGTGGCTTGGATTGGGGCCAAACCACAATAGGCCAGCCGCTCGCGCAATGTCACCTATTCATGTCGTCTTTGTTGTACAGAGTTGCTATTTCAGCAGGTGACAAGGCCAATAAGTGGCTTCGAAAAGGCAAGGCTCTGGGACACATGCAGGTCAAGATCGGTGACAGGGCGTGGGGTCCGCCGGATGCGGCTTAGCGTCTCCGGGTGTGCGTGCCCCGCGAGACATCCCGCCTGGACCCTGCGTTTGCCAGATATTGAGGCATCTGAGTCGTTCATGCTTACTCTTTTTCGTTAATCAACTCGGCTGTGTAGAAATGGCTGCAGCAGAACCTCAGAGAATACCGCTTTGGCTAGACTGTGTGTGTGAACATCCTCTTCGAATACTGCATCTGCAGTACTAATTATCGCAGGACCCAGGACACGATGTACAAACCCCACGCTGTGTAGCATAGCAGACCGATCACTTACTGAAATGTTTTGTAGGACGCGTACGCCCTTCTACTCGCCTGCCACGATCCACGAGTTGAGCTCCTCGGAGTGAGCACTGTGCACGGCAACGCATCGCTCGACCATACGACACTAAATGCCCGGGCCCTACTGGAAGCGATAGGAAAGCGCGAGATCAAGGTCTACCCTGGCGCATCGAAGCCCATCATTCGAAATGCCGTGCCCGCCGTCAATATCCATGGTAAAAATGGGATGTAGAAGTGAATGACGATGATGGACTGACGCAGGCAGGCGAGTCTGGCTTGGATGGGGTTACCCTTCTTCCGCAGCCCGTTGAGCCAGCAGCTACAGACGTGGACGTTTTAGAGGCCATGTACAAGGCTCTCATAGCTACACCACCGAACACGGCATGGCTTGTGTCCACTGGCACCCTGACAAACATTGGCCTCTTGTTCCAAAAGTACGACGATTTGGCTGGTCATTTGAAGGGACTTAGCATCATGGGCGGTGCCGTTGGTGGGGGATTTACGGATGCTCCTATGGGAAAGGTGAAGCATGAAGGGATTCGCTTCGGGAATAGCACCCGTGAGTGTTGCTGAGACAATATTGCTCAACCGACTAATTTGGAACTAGCGTATGCTGAGTTCAATGTGTGCACCCAAGCTTATATCGATTGAAAGGCACTACTAACAGGACGTAGATATACGTAAGGAAGCCGTATTGGTACCAACGTAACCGAATACTGATCGTGCCAGGTCGACCCTGAAGCATGCCATATCATCTTCTCGCACCCAGTTCTCAGATCCAAGACCACCCTGATTCCACTCGATCTAACTCACCAGGTCCTAGGTACCAAAACCGTCCAGCACAAACTCCTCTACAGCACCGATGCGCCATTGGACCCCTCAGCAGCAGACACCTCACGCACACCTTCCCGTGTACGGGCTTTGTTCAAGCAAATCATGGTATTCTTCGCCAGCACATACGCCGAGGTGTTCTCTATCACCGAAGGCCCACCATTGCACGATCCACTCGCAGTATCCGCTGCCATCTATCCCGGAATCTTCGATGACAATGATGGCGAGCGGTTCCAGGTGGACATCGTGACTGAGGGCATTCACTCCGACGTACCGGAAGAGGTCGGAGAATTGGGTCGGACTAAGGTTGTCAAGCTGCCTCCCGGCGAGGGAGGCTGCAGGATACCAAGGGGCGTTGATCTGGTCAAGTTCTGGGGGAGCATAGAGAATTGTTTGAAGAAGGCCGAGGAGGCTAGTCCGATGCCAGCGATCAGTCGTGAGGAGTTGGTCAAGTTGGGCGTGGTGTAAATGTGCGTGGTGGCAGCGTGCATCGTGGCTGGGAGCAGACGTCTGAGTATTGCGAGCTTTTGGATCCGTGTTACCCGCCAGAACATGCAAGCTTGTAGCCAGAAACTGTTCGAGTATATATCGAGAAGAACGATATCATCACAAAACTCATAGATTCAGATACCAGGGACATGGGGCCTTGAATAAAGAATAACTATTTGTAAGGAAAGTCTACAGAAATTATGCTCATGGTGGGTCTGTTCCAATCACGACGTTCCCAGGAAGATTAAAACCTCGAGGGTTGGAAAGGGGGGTTGGAACGCAAACTGGAAAAGAATGCACCTATGACGTATTGTTACATGGGCTGCGATATAGCTACAATCTGATGGCCAGATTTAATATCCAGGCACGTCTTTCAAATAGAGAACAGGCGCGATTCCACATGAAGTGCATAGCACCACGTACCATCCACAACACGAAAACATACGAAAAAGTGACGAGGTCGGACAGCAGTCTACCTTACTTCCAACTCCTCTTCTCCCAAAACTCAAATAGCTAATGAGTACTTCCGCCTGCTCCTTTCTCTCCCTCCCACACCCATCCATTTCTAAAATCACTCACCTTGGCACCCACTCCGCTCCATCCATCCCCCAGCCCAGCCCACCTCCAAGAACTCTCGGCACCGCACCCATCCATCCGTCTCGGCGCCCAACACGTGGAATCCACATCTTGGTCCTGCACTAAGCATTCCGTTATGTCATCTGGCAGGTCGGAGGTGGCTGATGTGCCGCGCGTGAACTGGGTGCTGGACGTTGGTTTGCTGGGAAGAATGCAGGTGGTGCTTGTTATGACTTCACTGTGCGCCACATTACGGGTGGCGCGGGTGGATGATGGAAGGGGTGCATGGTGTACCAGTGGCTGATTTGATTTGACGCGTGGACTGTGTGTTGTCGGGTGAGATGAGATGAGATGGAGGAGTGAGGTGCGCACTTCTTGGGTGTAATTTGGGTGCGAGCCTATTCATATAGGCAGTTGTGTGCGCAATATGAGGATGCATACTTGAACAACTTTTAAGTTAGAGTGTCGAGTGTCGCGCAGTCAAGCAGATTCTAGTAGCACACCTCGTCTACGGTTCATTTCCCTGATCTCAGTCTGTGTTGAAACGGCAGGTGCAAGTGATCTGCGACGTATGGACTAGCTGCTTACAATATGCCTCAAATGGTGTGATTGTAGACCTACTTTTACGGAATGCTGACTTGGCTGCACAGCCTCCGGCCAAGCACTATCATGTTCTTGGGCTGTTCTTGGTGCCAAGGCACGGGGCTCGTCCCGCTCTTCCCATCAATAGGGAGCCAAGATGTATGGAGGTCAGTAGGGCAGTCTGCACTGTATGCTCGATGAAAGCAATTTCGCGCGACCTGGGATTGCGCCGGTGATGGTAGGAAAGATTACTTGACACGGTAAGAAACGCTGTTCGGCTGCAGCGATTCGAAAACTTCCAAGCAAACCTAAACGAGTTTCAATAGTCTTTGCAGTCGGATTGAAACATGGCAGCCACGGAGGTATATCCACCCTGGAGCCGCGCGCGATTCGTGCAGTTGCGATGCATGCGCGTGCATGATTGGCACAGCGAGCTCCAACGTGGAAAACACCTCCGCAGCAGGCTCGGAACGCTACGAAAAGCATATGTAATGAATTTGGGTATGGCTTTGGTTATGCAGCATGTTGAGGCACTATAATTACTGAATCTGTCACCGTCGGCAGTTGCGGTGCGCCTGCAGAGTGTGAGAACTAGGCCAGTCAGATTCACAGAGCGCGAGATGCTGTGTCGTTTTTTTGTCCTTGAGTGCTCCGCCTGACTAACTGTTTCTAAAGTTGCTTCAGGTTATTGAGCTGATTTGCGGACGCGCACTTCAGGCTGCGCTGGGTCGTATGCAGCCATGACTGAGACTCGTTCAATCGGACGCTAAGGTTCAATGACAAAAGCATACAGGTGTATGGAGACAGGGTGCGAACGCAGAGCTGGCACTGCGGTGGATGACACGTGCTTGGCCGAGGCTACGGCAAGAGAAGAGCCGTCGCCGCCTCGCGAAGGACGTGGCCTCGCGACGAGCTGGCTGCGCGGGCTTTCGAAGGGTCGACGCGAGCAGAGCGGGACGTGTGGGCAGGACAGAGCAGAGCGTGTTGGCACGAGGGACAGCGCGGAAGCTCTGGGCGAAGAGACAATGACGAGCGTTTCCGCTGAAGCCAAGTGGGCGGGCGACTTCTTGGGCGATTGTCGGACTTGGCTCGAGGCGGGAGTTTCGGCTGGGTCTCATGCTGATGCGGAATGCACGGCCGCCGAGACAGGCGGTCCGGGTGCCACGGCGCAGACAGGCTCTGCCCGCAGCGCAGCAAACGGGCAAACGGCGCTCGAACGGAAGCTGTGCACGGCGAAGCGACGGCGGGGTAGCTGAGGCTTGCGTGAGCGCAGGCGTGCGACTGGGAGAAGCCGGCATGGGCGGTCGACGCCATTCACGCCTCGCGCGCGCCAAGGCTTGGCGGTGCGTAAAGAGTGCAAGCGCGGCCTAACGTGGCCTGGCGCGTGTTCTGGCTGGCCCCGTGCGACTGGCCATGGGTGACGGGGGCTGAGCGCTGGATGGGCTATTTCTTGGGTGCTTTCCGGGACAAATTGGCGCCCAGATGTTGCCCAGGTTTTCCTCCCCCGCGCATTCATACTTCACTCGGCCCTGCCCCGTCCTCGCCTTCTTGAACTCTTTCTCCGCTTTGCAGCCCTTTCGGACGCGCCTTCCTTTGAGCTGAGCGCGCCTTCCTGTCCTGCGCCGCGTGTGTTACATAAGCACCCGCGCACCTCGGATTTTTCTGTTGTTTAGGGCCTGCCCGTCGCCAAGAACGCTCCACCAAGTCCCAAGTCCACCCCAGCATACCATGGCAGAACAGCAGCCTCAAGCAACTGTGCCTCAGACGGCCGCTCCTCAACAGCCCGCCATCGGCACCCCGACACAGCAGCCCGCCCAGATTCCCCAAGCATCAAATGTCGGCGCCACCGACCAGCTCGTCTGCCAGTGGCAAAACTGCGGCGAGCGCTGTCCGACGGCTGAGCAGCTCTATGTAGGTTCCTCTCCACAAGGCGCGCCAACGCGTAAAAACGCGCCCTCCAGTCTGCCTTTCCTCGGGGCAAACAATCCAGCGTCCGAGTCTTTCGAAGACGCGCTGTGAAACGCGCTCACCATCAAACGCCACGTGATCAGTTACTTACAACAGTGCAGGACCATGTCTGCGAGCGCCACGTTGGTCGCAAGAGCACCAACAACTTGAACCTAACCTGCCAGTGGGGTAACTGCCGTACTACGACTGTGAAACGCGACCACATCACGTCGCATATTCGCGTCCACGTTCCCCTCAAGCCACACAAGTGCGACTTCTGTGGCAAGGCGTTCAAGCGTCCCCAGGATCTCAAGAAGCACGTCAAGACCCACGCTGACGACTCGGTCCTTCTGCGCTCTCCTGAGCCCAACCGTGGTGGCCCTCACGGCGCACCCGGCTACCCAGGCCAAGGCGGCAAACGTAAGTGTCCTTCCTCTTCATGTATTCAAACGACTCTCGATGGTCCGGACTTTGTACCCCATCGACGCCCCTATCCGTTTTCCACTAATCTTCTCATATCTCTTTTCAATTCTAACTCGCGCTCCACAGTGGTCGCTGACTTGCAGGCGCTTGCCGCTACAGCCAGCGGATATCAATATCCCGAAGGTGGTCTCGGTCCCAACGGAGGCTATGGCCAACAACACCCTGGTGGTGCCCCAGCCGGATTCTACGGTGGACCTCCTCAAAATTCTGCCTATGGGCCAGTTTATTATGCTCTCAACCCTGCACAGCAGAATTTGAACGACTCTTACGAAATCCGAAAGCGTGCCGCGTACGATGCACTGAATGAGTTCTTTGGCGACGCCAAGCGCCGTGCCATCGACCCGGCCACTTACTACGATGTTGGCCAACGGCTTATGGGTCTTCAAAGCGTCCAGCTACCCGTCATCGGTAGCGGTGGCTATCAGCAAGGAGGCATGTCCGACTACGGCCATGGAGGCACGATGATGGCCCAGGCTTCTCACCCCCCTATGCACCCATACTCGCTTCCGCTGCCCAACTTACGCACCAAGAGCGATCTTCTTAACATTGATCAGTTCTTGGAGCAGCTGCAGAGCACTGTCTATGAGAACCCCAACCATGCGGCCGCTGCTGGTGTGCAGCAAGCTGGTGCTCACTACGTCCACACTGGCTCAGCGTACCGTTCTAGCCATTCACCACCTGGACTCCCGACACCGCATCCCCAGTCGTCACATGCCACAGCTGTCGCTTCCACAAGCGCTGACACCCCAGCACTCACTCCAGCATCAAGTGTCATGTCATATGCATCTCAACACTCACCTGGTTCGCATCACTCTGGCAGCACCGTCTCTCCAACCACCAGGACCTCCATGGGCAGCATGTACCCAACTCTGCCTTCGGTTAGCGCCATGTCAGATATGTCTGCCGCAGCACCTTCATCTGGTCTGGCACCTGCTTTCGATGCTGATGGTCGCCGCCGCTACTCTGGCAACCTTCTGCAAAAGGCAGCCCCAGATCGCAACGAGCAAGATCATATGGACACTTCAGATGATTCAGAAGATGCCAAGCCTCGTCATGAGTCTGAGCAAGATAACCTGCATCACACCGTGAACCAGCTGGCGATCCACTCGCCAAAGGTTGACCCTGCCCTATCCATGCGCTCTCCTAGTGCCGTCTCATCAACATCCACTGAACACCCGCATGAGACTTCTCAACAGATGTGGGTGGAGAACATCCGCACAATTGAAAGGTTACGGGCGTACCTCAAGGAGCGCCTTGAGGCTCATGATTTCGATGACGATGAGGACGTTAAGCACGAGGATGATAGCAGAATGAGCGACGACGCTCGAAGTCTTTATCCTGTACTACGCGCTGTCCAAGAGGGGAGAGAGTAGACTTTACGATTCTTGATCTTCGTCAGTGTAAGCAATTGTCTGGGCTTTCGGGTGTGGCTTGAGGCGTTTAGGTGTTGTGCCAGACTCACAACGGTGTGATTGGGAACTGGGGTCTCGTGCAGAGTACGAAGGTATTTGTTGCTTATCCAAATATCCATTTTCAGCTGTTTCCAAAACGAAGCAGAAAGTAGTTCTTCAATTCACCCTTTTCTTTCCTTCAAAGTTGAATTTCGATTGTGGCGTTAGTGCAGATCTCAGAGTTTACGCCAACGTAGACATGTAGTACAAATGAGGCTTGTCTAGGCACGTGCTAGGGCAAGGTTACGGGCGATCCACATGCTTATCGTACGCCAGTTCCCATGACTAATGCGGTGACCTTGTCCGTCCACGCGTTCACCCCACATTCACACCTCAGCGATCTTACAACATCCCCCGCCCCTTGCGCGCGATCTCGGACGATCCAACGTGTTGACATGGATTGCCATGCTTTTCTTGAACTAGGTTGAGATTCCCTCGCATAACCGTCCTACATCTGAACCAACAACGCATACGAACAACGACACCCTTAGCAGGTGTACAACTACTGGTCTAGGCGAGCAATTGGAAGCGCACATCATGTCTGGTCGCGGCGGCGCAGGAAATATCATTCGGGCGCAGGAGCAGAACAAGAAAGCCGTCGAGGTACGCAGACACGCTTCCATCGAAGCGTCACAAACGTCCCGCATACACAGCACTCCACCAGCGCAGCATTCCCTCCAACCATCCATATTATTGCTAACACCAAACCCAGGATGTAGAAGCCCAGCGCACGCCATCGGCTGCCTCCCCCCTCCCCTCATCTCCCCCTACCTCCAACCCCCAAGAATACGCACACACGGGCCGCGGCGGCGCAGGAAACTGGTACCAGCCGTCGCAGCTTTCCAAAGAAGGCACGTTTTCCACGCCCTCGGACGCCACGGCGTTGCCGACGACAGAGAAGCCGAATATCTCGAAGCCGTGGCATCCTGAGAATCAGCAGTTGCCTGTGGCGAGGGCGGGGCGCGGTGGTGCGGGGAACTTCGTGTGGAAGGATGAAGAGGAGGAGAGGAGGAGGAGGGAGGAGGAGGTGAAGCTGGGGGAGAAGGTTAGTGAGGGGGTGGAGAGGGATGTTGAGAAGGAATTGGCGAGGCCGGGTGCGGCGGTGTTGGGGGGTGTGAAGGCGGGGAGGGGGTGGTAGGGTAGAGGAAGGTCTGGGGTAATAAAAAGGGCTCGGCGAGGGTCTTTCGTTTATCAGCCTTCCTGTTGTGAGTATTTGAGAGGTCATTAGGCACGGTTTTCACCAAATGTTTGACTTATGATTAATGAGTATTGTATATTTCCGGCTCTATCATCTATCTTCCGATACTCAATCATATGTCCGGAGCAGATCCGAGATAGCAAAGTACGCCGGCTTTTTGGTGAACTTCTCATCCCAGATATCCGCGTTGCCGTATCCAGGGAAGGTATCCGGAACCCAGCTAACAGGATCCCAGAAGTCCCATACCGTGATCCCGACGCAGTCGTTGACGTCGAGGCACGCTTTAGTCGAGTTGGCGTAGACGGCGGCTTGGAGGGCTTGCGCGGTCGAGTTGTCTGGGAGTTGGATGCGGACGTCGAGTTCGGTGAGAGCGGTTTCGAGCCCGAGCTTGGTGAAGAGCTTCAGTGCGGCTTTTTGGTCGTCGTAGGTTGGTGCCCGGCCGACTGTGTAGTGAGCTTGTAGGCCTACGCCGTCGATTGGGACGCCCCGTTTAACGAAGTCCTTGACTGTTTTTCTTGTTAGTTCATGCGTCTTTCGCTATATAGTTTAGATTGGCGCGACTTACCCAGCGCAGCAACCGCAGTGCTCTTGTTGTTCACCCTCTCGATCCCGTAGTCGTTGTAGTATAACCTAGTTCCCGGCCTGGTATACTTCCTCGCGAACTTGAACGCCAATTCAATGTACTCCTTCCCAATGACATCCAGCCAGATACTCTTCCTCAAGCTCGCATTCGCATCATCATCAAACGCCTCATTCACCACATCCCACGCATAGCAATCCCAGTAGTAGTGCCGCGCCTCGTTCTTGATATGGTTCTCCAGGACCTTGACCAGCTCAGGCTTCGTCCAGTTTCTCCCCGTCAGCCACTCCGGCAACTGGTTGTGCCACACAAAGTTGTGGCAGCGGCGGATCTGGCCTGCTTTTTTGCCGGGCACGGTGATCTGGTCGCCTAGCGTGTAGTTGAAGTGGTTCTGCGTCGGCTCGATGTACATCCATTTCTGGCCGTTGGAGGGCGTGACCTGCCCGAATTCAGAGCGGTTATGCGCAATGGAAATGTATTGCTTGTTATCGAGGACGACGTTGTCGATGGCGGTGCCGAAGTATAGGAGTCCTGCGCGCTTTGCGAGTACGTCGAGGCCGGGGTACTTGAGTGGTTTTGGAGGGGGTTTGGTCCATGGCCATGTTGGGAGGGCCGAGGCGGCGGGCAGGGCCGCGACGAGCAGCGTGAGCTTCATTGTCGGTGGAGGTACTCAATTGGCCGGACAATTAAGATTGGCGAGCAAGAGCAACCGCGCTGGACAGAGACGGGCTCAAAGTACGAGGTACTCGTCACGATATATACTTCTTGCGTGCAGCTACCCCTACCTGTTCCCGGGGGAATCAGGCCCAGCCACCCGTCATCAGTCCTTCTAGAATGCCTTTCCCAATTAACCGAGCCGAGATGTTCATCGTAGATGCTGGTAGACCTCAGAGCTGGGTGGCAGATCGACGCGGATAAATTCAGGTACAAGCAGAATACACCAGGGACGCCCAGGTGCTAGGCCGAAAAGGTGTCCAAGATGCAGCGGCAACATCGGAATCCATGCGGGCGAGATGAACGTAGCTGGGATGTACGATGGGATTTATAGTGAGCTCGTGGCGTTGGGTCGAATCGAGACTCTGGAATTGATGGCGTATATGCAATTGCATGCGGCGCGGTCGTCGTGAAGCTTGCGTTGCCATGCACTCATACAGCATCCAGCTTCTAGAGACAGATCAGTTAGTCTCCGTTGGCCAAGAGGAACATCAAATGTACCCCGCATGGCTGACCGCGGAAAGAAGCACGTTGCTCCGCCTACCCGCAACGACTATGTTGCGGCGAGGTTAGACGCTGGGAGAAAAGCCGTACCGAGCGTTGTGAATAGGCTAAATAGCAGCTGCGCTGCACTTCGAAGTTCGAAGTCGATTCTCGACTTTGTAAGGTTTTGACATGGCTCTTGAATTCCCTCGGTCCGGGCTTGTGGTGTTTTTCATGTTGTCTCTCGTCTGTCTTGCATGGTGTTGATATTTCCGAAGCGTCCGCGGAGGTGATAGCGCAGTGTCGGTTCCCCAACGTAGGCTCGGGATAGCCCACGCTAAACTTGCATGTTGAGCTTGCATGTTGAGCTTACATTGTGTTGTCTGAGGAACAGGTGGTTGCTGAGGTTGCATGTAGTCTGCCTCGAAGACTGCTGGCGGCACACCATAGGAAGGCGATGTTGCTCGTGTCTGTATGAGAGGCCGATAGCTCATCATTTGGTGGCGGAGGTTTTCGTGAGAATGTAACATGTACTAGTGCTTTAAGCTGAGTGGACTTTCTAACTTTGACCTTCAAATCGATTTAATCCGATTCACTCAACGACGTGAAGGGGGAAGGTATAACGAACAAAAAGTAGTAGACCTTGGTGATCAGCTCGACTGATAATAGAGTCCGGTGCGAAAGATTCGCGCCTTACTTCTTCACAGGAAAATTCTTGTTTCTAGTAGGCAGAAACTCTAGCCATGGTATGTTATCCACGATATGATCGACGAGAGGCAATGGCGAGTTTTGTGTGCTAGACTAGTGATCATATCTAGAAAGGTACCTTACGTTGATCTTTCAATTATCTCGTATATCATGTTAGTTGGACGAAGCAGCCATGTATTCGTGATGATGGTCTGACAAGTGGTGGTATGTGTTAGCTTCTTTTGGGTGTGATTGTCCACCTGTAGGCAGCGCTATGCCCGCGTAACCTTCTCAATACTACCTCTTCAGACGTGACAGTGTCACCAGTTGCTCCAAAGACCTGAATTTACAGTGTTTGTCTACACAGCTATAGGAGTTCATGCGTTTGAGGCGGTTTGTCACTGGCGGCCATGTGCACGTTCGTGTAGACGCAATGAAGCTTGTAGATAGGTCGCAAAACCAAGAGGTGCTCAGCCAATCTTAGCATTTACAAGGACGCACGATAAACTCGAGTCAACATGGTGATACGAGATGCATAT
Organism: Paracamarosporium sp. OC-R06-R3; assembly: GCA_019828545.1. Taxonomy (NCBI): domain Eukaryota; kingdom Fungi; phylum Ascomycota; class Dothideomycetes; order Pleosporales; family Didymosphaeriaceae; genus Paracamarosporium; species Paracamarosporium sp. OC-R06-R3. Next base: position 4,585 of record JACVRA010000310.1, on the reverse strand, counting down.
GCGTTGGCACAGCATTTGGATGCAGCTGACCGCTTGAGGCACACACGTGATGTGGCCCGAGCTGTTTGTTTACTTCCATCTTGGCATATGACGAACGGTTCTGGATCGGCTCACGTCTCCCCACGTCCCACAGACCACCACATATAACCCCGGCAGCCCTTAACCTAGCTCGTCTGTGAACACTTTTCTTCCGTCTCAATTACACATCGACAATATGGCGCGGCGCTCAGCCAGGCTCCAAAAGGTACGTTGCCTGCACATTCCGTCTTGCTTGTTTACGCGCATGTGCTCACCGCCTCCAGCGTTCGCCTACGCCCACGCGTGCGGATACCTCCAGCGCCAGCTGGGAGACTGCTCCGTCACGCTCCCAATCGCCCGCTCAAGAAGAACTTCCCGCCGTTGCAGAAGCCGAAGAGCCCACAATGAAGACACCGCAGAAGCCGGCTGCCGCTGCAAAAGCTTCGAAGTCGTCCCAGCTCCCACAACCTACCGCGACACCTGCCCGCACACCCAACAATCGCACACCGATCAAACCGGCCGGCATCGAGATGCACCCGGCACATCATCACGCCAGCACTGCCAAGATTCTGGACGAAGCGCGTTGGCTCGGATTCCAGGCTTTAGGTGCGCACACCGCTCCACCAAAGCCAATGGGTTTGAGCGCTGGCCAAGACACACCCACGAAAGCGACTCCAGGCAAGGCACTCGAAGTAGGTGTTGCGTCCCCAGACACTCGCTTTCGCTTTCGATTCAAGTCTCCTCTCGGTGCGCTTAGTCCGTCTTCGAGCAGGATCTTGAAGGAGGCCACGCAAGAGACAGAGGGTCGGGGTCTTTTCAAAACAAATGAGTTTACTGCTCCAGTCGACATGACGCCCAAGCGCAAGACTGTTGCTCCCAAGGGCAAGATGGCGCGCTTTAGCGATGCTCACATGGTACGTGTCTCAATTTGTAATTTTCGCTTGGAGAGAGAACTAACATTGATATTTTATAGAAAGAGTTCAAGAAGATGGACTCGATCGCCGACCACGCCTCTGCGTTCCGTGCCAACCCTAATCGAAACAAGGCTCTACAGAAGTCATCCTCCAAAGCCGATCTCACCAAAACGGAACCAAGCGCAAAGACCCCGGGGACGCTGAAGCGGACACAGTCCAAGATGGACTTGATCGAATCTATGCCAAGGGTTCCTACTTCTGCATTGAAGCGCACTAAATCGAAGATGGATGTAGCGGAGACCACGACGAAGATTGCTCCTACACCGCTGAAGCGCACCCAGTCAAAAACGGATACGACGGATAGTAGCCTTCCACGACCGCAGTCGACCGTCCGCGCAGTTCCACCGTCGCGCGATGGTGCTCGTCCCCCTCGAGAGGACAACCCATTCGCGAAGCGCGTCAAACGTACCGAGACAGACGATGCTGCTACCACGCGCCCGATATCCCGTGAGGGTCCTGAGTCTAGCAAGTCTGCTGTTACTACCGCGACCCCGGCCCGAAAGAACATGGGCTTGCCTCGGCTCGCATCCAGGCTCATGACACCGACCAAGTCCTCCATGGCACGATCGCAGAGTGTCAAGACACTCAAATCACAATCAATGATTCCAGGTATGTCCCAAACTAACTAAAGTAGCCATGTCCCGAACCCCTAAACAACGTACTATATACGATGGGGTAACATAGCTGACTTTTCTTCTACAGGTCCATCTTTACTGCGTTCCCCGTCAACGAAGAATCTTTTCTCGCCTTCCAACGCTGGCACACCTTCCCCAACCAAGAACCTGTTCTCGCCTACCAATCTTGGTAACGCCTTTAAGGAAGGTGTTCGTGATGGTATCCGCAAAACAAGCAACTCACTACAGCGTGTTCGATCTATCCTTCGCACGCCGAGCCGCAAGTTCTCCGAAGATCCTGAGAAGGTTGCTGCTGGTACCCACATGTCTCCGCCATCCGGATGGAATCTGACCAAGGATCTTCCTGCAGCGCCCAAAACAGCACCAGTGAAGAAGCACGTCAACTTCACCAATAGTACGCTGGAGCGTGCAACATGGGACGAGCTTGGCAAGTCTCCTTCACCCATGAAGTTCCGTGCCGGATCCGAGGTCCCCTCTGGGGCCGTCATCTATCCCCACCTTGGCAACTCGGTCGAATACCCTGCCATTCCTGAGGATGCCGAGTCGACTTCCGCTTCGCCTTCGCGCCGTCTCACCTTTGGCGGTACAACCGAGAACGCACCAGCCGCATTCTCCTTCAAATCCGACAAGTCTATCGACTTTGGACCTCCCTCAACTGGTACGATCCGCATGGTTCGAAAAAGTGACGCTTCGTCGCTCGTTGATGGCAAGAAGCGAAAGCTCGATACGGTCTCTGAGAGCTCGGACAAGGAGAATAGCGAGCCGCCCCAGGATCATGGGCGCTCTGCAAAGAAGGCCAAGACGGCTTCAGCAAAAGTCCCAGTGACGCCGTCGAAATCTTCCTCGAAGGTGCCCAGTCGTACTCCGCGTGGAAGTGCAATCAGCAAGTCCAGGCTTGCTTTCTTGGCTACGCCGAAGCGTGCAAAGGCTTAAGCCGTCCCAAACCATGTCAGTGACTTCTTTCGCACCACTTAATGGTGCTGTACTCAGTTGATGGAGTACGCACGTTGTTGTCTTCTCTTACGGATTTCAAATTCTCCTGTCTTTGACCTGCCCAACATGCTGCATCTTCCGTTCAGGCAAGTCTGCGGAACTGGCGTTTGGATAATCATAACGAGTCTCTTTGTTTGGTTCTCAAGTTTCTTACTTGTCTCAGTTTTTTCCTTTATCTCATTCACAAGGCGTCCGGTAATGGTTGATCAAATTGGAGAATGTGTACGAATGAACTATGAATGGTGGGGCATGAATTGAACATGATAATTATGATCGGACGCTTGTCTCTATTGTAGCGAATACATTACGGGCGTAAGCTAATTCATCTTCTCACTTTCCGTGTTGGTGTTTCATAGTGACAACTTAGTTCAACTGCGCCACATTGGTAGCCTAGTACTTTCGTTATGCGCAAGCACCTTTTCTCCACTTCATCCCTATACAATCTCCCTACGACCTTGCTAAAATCCTGTTAGTCCACCTATGGCTCATTCAAAACCTCCTACAGCCTTCATAAGCGGGCCGTTGGACCCGACGCCAGAGTATTTCGAAACACACTACAAGCCCAAAATTGACAGTGCGATTGCTCAGGGTCATAATTTCATTATTGGGCCTGTCCGCGGCATAGATGCACTTGCGCTACGATATCTGCTCGATAATTTGGTTGCGCCGGAGCGTATAACGATATAGTACGTTGACCCCACCTCTTGTTCTCACATAATACTTGGTATGCCAAGATGTTATCTGTACTACCCACACTTGCAAGTCGTTATACATGAACTGGAATACTTTTACTAACAATACAGTATGGCCAACTTCGAATATACAAATAGCACATGGCGCACCAACTTTACCGAACTCGGCGTCAACATCCACTGTGAAGAGGACGCCGTGACGACGAGGGAAAGAGATGCGGCGATGACGAGGGATAGCGATTACGACATTTTGAGGTACCAGACTGAGGAGGAGGCAAAGGAGGTGTATGGGGCTGCGTGGTGGCCCAGGGTTAGTAATACGGAGATGAATGAACGGAGGAGGAATGGGGTTACATCGGGGGCTTATATGCCTGATGGAGAGATGGATGAAGAGGTCAAGGAGGAGAAAAGTGAGGGTAGACAGGGAGAAAAGAAGGAGGTGGGGAGGAAGGTGCTAAAGAGGGTGTTTGGGCGGAAATGAAGGGGGGGAGGAGGCGGCGGCGTATGTGGGTTCAGAAGCCATAGTAGATGATGAGATCTATGATGTGTGTCACCACTGTTTATCAGTGATGCGCACCGGAAGTGCTTGATGCGCGAGGACAGCACGTCACCGGCCTACAGGGTCTGGGGAAGTATAAATTCACCATTTCAGCACCTTCAATTCTTTCTCCCTTGCAGGTGTGGGACTAAAACTTTCCTAAAAGAGTCGGTGGTAACGGGCATATGTCCTATCTTCATTGGTAGTGTCATGAACAACAACAACAACAACAGCCGAGCAACATGTCTTGCTTTTGGCCTTGCTTCTCCATGAGCCAAACTACCAGCAAAGTGCAAAATGTCTTGCTCTGCTGCGGATATCAGTTGCAATGAAATATTATCACGACCTGCCGCGCAGCATTAGTTGAGCTAATGAGAATTTTGGGACAGCGCGCGTTTGGAAGATCAAAACATCATCACTCAGCGCATGTATGTTTCTCGTCGTTTTCTTCGCAACGGGAGAAATTATTTTTATCTGTCAAATAAGAAACGTGGATGATGGATGTCTGCTCCTGAGCCTGTCGGCCCCTCAGAATAGCTTCACGGAGGGACTATCTGAACGCATATGGAGCAGAGGCTAACGTAGTTTATAAGCGAGTCGGACATACAAGCGAGTCGGACACCCCACCAACTTTGCGCACCTCTGCGCACGTATATCATAACAACGCTACAAGATAATATATATACATTCAAGCAGTAGATTAAGCAGTAGCTAGAGTCTCTTTTTTGCATGTAC
>JACVRA010000307.1:632-110340 GCA_019828545.1 Paracamarosporium sp. OC-R06-R3 | reverse complement strand
CTCTTATAGCTATTAATAATAAGTAAACGTGCTATACTAATAATATACTTCTTTATATACTTATTAAAGTGCTTTAGCTAATATAAACTAAGCTTATTTATTATTTAGCCATTCTTAAAGACTATAATAACCTAATTATATAATAGATCCTTCTCTTTATATTATATAAAGAGGTAGTACTTATTTTAAAAGATAATAAAGGGTAGAATTATCTACTTTATTATATTAATACCTTAAATAATTATAGTTTATTTTTAGTTACCCTACTATATACTCTTTAGCCTTTTTTAATACTTAAAGTCTATAATAACTACTCTAGTTAATATTATACCTATTATAAAGCCTAACTTATTAAAATTATAAATATTATTATTTAGGATACTATACTTAGCTTTAGTATTCTCTATAAGCTAAAACTAAGCTTATATAACTTTAGAATTCTTATAGAGGGCTCTTTTATAGTTATACTTATTAAATAAACTTTAGCTAGTTAAGTATTAAATATTATAAACTAGTATAAGCTTTATATAGTGTATATAATATATAGAGTAAAAAAGTAAAACTTTAAAAATTAATTATATATTATCTTAGCTATCTTAATTATATAGGATTAAAATAGTTTTATATTTAGCCTAAATATATAACTATTATATAGCTTAGCTATATAACTTAAGTATATTAAGTAGATATTCTTATCTAATCTATACTATATATAAATACTAATAACTTTTCTTTTTATAAGTTAATCTACTTAGTTAATCTCTATCTTTATATAATCTATTAATTAATTAATTTATTTATATTTTTATTCCTATCCCTCCTTTCGTATGTTACTTACCTCTTTTTATTATATTTATATTTAATAGCTAGATTACGCAATATATATTTATTTAATTAAATAAAATAATTAAGTTATATAACGTATACTTACTTAATTAAGTAAGGTAGCTAAATTACGTAACTTATACTATTAAATTATATAAGTATTATTTAATTATATAGTATATACTTTTCGTTAATTCTAATTATAATAAACTAATAAAAGTGTATAATTATATTATAAGTTAATAGTAAACTTAATAAAACTTGCCATTTATATAAAATAGTAGTATTATAGTAAGATATAAAAAGGTAGTCTTTTTTCTCTTTTACTTTTTATTTTTTATTTATCTACTACCCTTTCTCTTTCTATACGTAGTTTAGAATCTCTTTAAAAAGCTCTTTTTATTTTTTAACTCTTCTCTTTTCTTTTTATATAATATTAACTATAGTGTAGATTATACTAAACTATAATAGTTAATAATTAATAAATTATTATTATTTTAAACTTTATACTCTTATATGTCTTTACTTTAAATAATTAAATTTAGGTTACTATTTTAATTAATAGTAATACTATAAAAGACTTCCTATTAGGTCTCTATATTAATATATATATAGTTATATCCCTTTATAGTTTTGTATAATAATAGTATTATAGCTAGAAGAAACTATAGTATAACTACTACTATTATATAATATAAATATAGTATTGCCTATAAATATTAACCTAAGGCTATAAGTAGTAAAGGTAATTTAGTAGAAGGGGTATTTTTATATACTACTTATATAGTTATATAATAGAGTAACTATATAGCCCTATATATAGTATTATAAAGGGGGTATTAAACCCTTTCCCTTTATAGAGTATTATACTTTAGTAATTTTTTAAAATAGTATATATAGGTCTTATATATAATAATCCTATAGTATATAGTATAAGTACTACTCTTAAGTACTAAACTAAGTATTTCTTTTCTTCTCTTCTTATATTATTATTTTTCTTTTTTCTTTTTAATAGATTAATAGAAGCTTCTATTTAAATAAGTATAAAATAAGTATAAAATAAGTATATAAATATATATATAAAGTTAAATAGAATAGACTAAAAAGAAATCCTCTCTATATATAATAGAGTTTATAAAAGTTAGTTAGTTATATTATTATTAATAGTAATTATATAGTCTACTAAAGCTTCTACGTTTACTACTAAGGTATTTATAGAGACTAGACTTTTTAGTATATAATTTAAGGCCTTCTTTATATAGGTATTTATAAAGTTGTCTTTATTATTAATTTACTTAATCTTTAAGATCTTTTACTACTTATATAATTCCTAAAGTAATATAATATTAATTATAAGATATTTCTTATTTATAATACTAAGTTATATAAGGTAATTATATAGAGATTTTAAATCTATATAGATAACTACTAGGATAGGTAGTAGCTTAAGAGTATATATAATTATTTAAAGAATAGTACTTAATATAATTATATTATTAAAACTACCTACTATTTTATATAGTTTACTAATAAGTATATTCCTTATAACTCTTTTATACTTTATTAAACTTTAGTATATAATATTGCTAGAAATCTTAAAGTTATTATCTTATTTTATACAGTCCTTATTATCTAAGATAATAATAAAGCTAAGCTGTAAGCTAAGATTCTTATTATTTATAAATAATCTATTAGTAAAGATAAATAGCTTTATATAGTAGAGATTTAATAAGATATAGTAAAGTCCTTATATATTATTATTAATTTATTATTAAATTTATATATTTAAAGCTTTAATATCTTCGTACGAAGGTTCTATAGTTTATATAGTAATAAAAAAATTAAATATAGCTTTTAATTAATATATAAATATAATATAAGCTTCTCTTATTTATTACTTAATATATCTCTAGGCTACGTCTTTATCCTTTAGATTAATTATATAGAGCTACTTTACTTATCTCTTTTATATAAGGACAATTATATTCTTCTTTAATATAATTCTTCTACTATTAAACTTAATAGGCTAGTTAACTTCTAAGATAGTCTTGTCTTTTATATAAAACTTGGCTTAATAAAGCTTATTTTCTTCCCTTTATATAAAGTTTTAAATAGTAATATTAAGTATATTATCTATTTAAAAATCTATTATACTAAAAGTATATAGTCCTTTATCTATAATTAAAAAATAGAGATTATATAAAGAGATTTATATCTTTAGCTTCTCTTTATAATAATTATAGTATATTTTAAATTAGTATAGTCTTAATTTAACTATACTATATAAGGGTTATATAACTTAGAAGATTATATTCTTTAAAAAACTTATATATATCTCCTTTAGTAGTTTTATATACAGCGTATATACTAGTTTATCTATTAATTAAATATATACTTAAGTAATATCTTATAACTTAAAGTATATATTATATAAATAGTGTAGACTTAATTTTATTATAAGTAGTAGTTATTAACTTATCCTTTAGATAATTAGTAATTAAGTAAGAATAGTCTTCTTTTCCTTATCTAAGTAACTAATAAATATAAGCCGAGATTTTTTATATAATTAAGTACTCTTACCTTTAATTTCTTATATAAAATAAAGGTTAAAGATTTTACTTTAGTATTTAATAGAATTAAATTATAATATCTTAAAAGTATTATTTATAATTAGTACTTTTATCTCTGTATAGTCTAATTTTTTAAATAGTACTTTTAGTATATTAATTATATTATCTATATAAACTTTTACTATTAAATTTTAGTTATCTTTTTCTTTTTATATTAGGAATATATACGTCTTAACGTAGTTAGTTAGGAATATTTATATATATATAGTAGTATTTTTATTAATTTTTTTACTTCTTTATATAAAGTAGTTTTCTACGTTTAGTATTTCCTAATTAGTTTTTTTATATATCTTATTCTCTAGTATCTTTTAAGAATTATTATATATAGTATCCTTTTTAGGTCATCCTCTTTTCTTTAGTTAAGTTTAAACTTAATTTTAGTTCTTTTTAGGACGTCCTCTTCTTTATACTATAAATAGTTCTCTTTATATAGAAATAACTTAATTATCCCATTTATCTTAAGCAGCATCTTTATATTTATAATAGTATAACTTAACTTATATATAGTAAAATTTTATAAGTCTATTACCTAAGTTTAAAATAATATCTTGGCCTTTAATATTTTTAATTTTATATAGGCCGTTCTAGCCATTCTTTTCTCTCTATACTATAACCTTTAAGTATAATAGTAGTTGTAGGACTTTATATAATAATAGACTATTTCTTATATTAATTATATAATTAATGTTTATTTTATTTTTTTATACTTATAGTATTTTTATTACTTTTTATACTACCTCTACTTATATAATAATATTTAGTAATAGTAGAGAGTCTATATTAATTCTTAAGTATACTTTAAAAATAAAAAGTATTAGTACTAGGCTATTTAGGTCTACTATATTATTAATAGCCTTTATTATTATTTAAAGGATGTCTTTCTTATCTATATAGGGATTTAGTTTATTCTTAAGAATATTAAAAACTTTTTATAAAGTTGTATATAAGTATTCTACCTTCCCTACTACCTAATATACTTTAATAGGTATTTATTTATAGGTTATACTAATAATCTTTATATAGGATTTAAACTCCTCTAATGTAAAGTTTATACCTAGATTATATATAATATAGTTAAGTAGACCTTAATAAACGTTAATTTAATATTTATATAGTACTTCCTATATATCTTATATAAATATTAACTTTAAAAAGATAGTAGCTTAAAATAAGGTATCTATATTAATTATATATAATATATTTTTTATTTTAATATATATAATATTAACTATTACTTTATAGTTAAAGTAGGTATTATTCTTAATTAAAAACTTAAATCTTCTTAAAGCTTAGTTATATAATTGGTAGTAGTAATAGAACTTTTAAATTTTATTTAAAATAACTAGGTCTATCTTATAGCTAGTATTTATAAGTATTTTATATAGTCTTTTTATATAGAGGTATTTAAATTTATAATAAAGCCATTATAGTTCCTATTTTATAAAGAATAAAGTAGTATCTTATTTATTAGTATTAAAAAATAGATATTTTTATTTTTATATAATAGAAACTATTATACTATCTTTTTATACTATAACGTTAAGTATATTATTAAAATAAGCTCTTAGCTTATTAGCATCTATAAGTAATAATAGGAATGGGGTTAATATATTTAAAATATAATAGGTTATAATTCTTATAGGATTTTTAATTTATATAGTACTTATTAAACCTTATAGGTTATCTCCTTTAAAGCTAATATTTATATTACTTAAGGTTTAATTAATCTTTATATATAGGTTCTTACGTACGTATACTTTTAGCTATATATAATTAATTATTAATAGTTTTATAGTACCTATATTCTATAATTCTCTTTAGTACGTTATATAGTATTAATCCTCTAGTATAAACTATTCTATATACTTTTTTAACTTATCTTTATAGATGTCTTTAGTAGTTATATAGTAAAGGTATACTATAGTTATTAAATATATAACTACTATTTCTATATTATTTTTATCTTTTTTATTACTACTATAGTTATTATATAGGGCTTTATTATTACTTAGTCCTTTATAGTCCTATATATAAGTTTTAATAGTATTATATAAAAGTTCTTCCTTATAAAAGTACTTATATACTATAATATATTATCTAGTAGCTTATATTCTTTCTATACGAAAGTATTTTATTAACTAGTAACCCTTTTTATTATATATAAAGTATTACTTAGCTTTTGTATAATTATTTATAGAGCTAAAGTAGAATAAGCTTCTTAGCTATCTCCCTTAAGATCCTTTTCTATAACTTATAGGGTATTGGCCTTTTTATATAAAGTTATACCTTTTATTTATATAGTATACTTTATATAGATCCTTATTTAATTTAGTAATATACTAATTAAATCTTCTATTTATTATAACTTAGATTATTATATAGAGGTTATTAAATAGTCCTTTATATATAGGCTTAATATTAAATAATATTAATTTAAGTTTAGTATAGCTATAGTATACTTGTATAATAGCTATATAAAGAGTTATTTCTTTACTAAAGCCTACTCCTAGGGCTTATTATATAAGGGTAAGCTTATTAATTATAGCTTTAAGTACTTTATATAGTAATTTATTAGAATTCTTTTATTAATAGTATATAAAGGTTAAGGTTGTCTAGTTATTATAGTACTAAAAGTAATTAATAGTAGTATTAAAGTATATACTTAAAGCCTTATATAAGAACTTTTATATCTTACTAGGTTATATACTATAGATATAGTATATTTATATATAACTACTTAAGATATCTAGAAAAGCTTTTATATACTAACTCTTATTAATATTAAGTCTTTAGTAAAGGTTAATAAAGAGTTAAGTCTTGTCTACTAAAATATTATATAGAGCTTTAGAGTAATTATTCTCCTTCTTCTATACCTTCTAAAATTAAATTATTTTATTAATAGGAAGTCTTTAAAGTAGAATATATTCTTTTAGTAGTAACTTATATAGTCTTACTATTTAAAAAGGTAACATTACTTATAAACGTATTCCTAGATATAGTAGTACTAGCGTCTTATATAGTTATACTTTAGCTAAGTAAAAAGGTATCTAATACTTTAACTATTATAAGTATATTTAATAGTAGTTATTATATAGTATACTAGGCCTTAGTTAAGGTTTAGCTTCTTGGCTAAGATATAGCTAAGGTTAATCCTTCTAATATTATTAATCTTCTTAATATTATTAAGGTTATTATTATTATTTATATAGTAGTAATTCTCTTTGCTAAAGTATTAGCCTTATATTATATAATTAAATCTTTAGTTACTATAATACTTTTAGAGTATTATTATATAAAAGAATCTTAAGGTATTAGATTATATTATATAGCTTTTTAGTAACTAAGTACTTATTATCTCCTTTTAAGTTATCTTCTATTATAATGCTATTGTTAGATAGGACGTTAATAAGTTCTTTTTTAATTATATAAGTAAGTACGTTAAACTATTTTACTATCTATTTATTAAAGTCTTTTATATATCCTTTATATAATATCTTTCCTTTAAGGCTTATTATATAAAGGCCTATAATTACGTATACTATATAAGAGTTTATTTATATAGGTAATAAATTACTTACTATATTAATCTAATTTATTTAGTATTTAAGTTATATATACTCTTATAGTATTTATATTATTATTTATATTTCTTATATATACTATTTAAATGTAGATTAATTACTATTACTTTTAAAAAGAGTAGTACTCTTTTTTTAAAATAAATTATTATTGTCCTTATATAGACTAGTATAGATAGGCTATAATAAAGCTATTATTATATAGTAGCTTACCTTTACTAATAATTTAAAGCTTCTACTAATACTAAAGATAAATCCTAAATATACTTATAAGAGGTATATATAACTAGTAGAGATATATTATTATTATAGGCCTATAGTCTATATAGCCTTTATTATACGTCTTATATTATTTTCTCTTTACTTCCTATAGTAGTTAGGCTTTAGGTAGGTTATAAAAAGTTAATTTATTATTTAAAAAGTAGACTATATATATCTAAACTTATATAGTCTCCTATATACTAATAGGTAATAAAATAAATTATATATACTATAACTTATATAATTTATTTTTACTCTTACTAATTTATAGTTTAAACTTAATTAACTATTAATTAGTATTAAATAGACTTTAGCTAGCTAAGTATTAAATACTATAAACTAGTATAAGCTTTATATAGTGTATATAGTATATAGAGTAAAAGAGTAAAACTTTAAAAATTAATTATATATTATCTTAGCTATTTTAATTATATAGGATTAAAATAGTTTTATATTTAGCCCCTATACACGGCCGTTATATAGCTTGGCTATATAACTTAGGTATATTAAGTAGATATCCTTATTTAATTTATACTATATATAAATAATATTTTTAATTAAACTTTACTATAAGCTTTAGCTAATATTTAATAAAGTTTATAGTTTAGTTCTAGCTAATAGACTTATAGTACTACTTAACTAATAAAAAATTAACTATATCTTTAATAGTAGTAAACTAGAGTAGAAATTTTTATATATTAAAATTAAAGATATATTAAATAATTACCTACTCTTTGTATCGGCGTAGGTAGTCAAAAGGTCTGTACTAGGTGTACTTCGGGCAGAGGCATATGGGAGTGCGTGATAAGAGGTGAACCAAAGATCAATTGATTAGCCTATAGGCCTGATATAAAAGGATACAGAAAAGCTACTAAGCTATCTATAGCTAGGAGCTGGCTATATAGGTGGACCTAATCCACGTTGCCAGGATCCTGCTCGTTTAAGCTCCTAACGATTATAGCCCAACTAAGCCACTAAGGCCTAATATAATCAGTAAGTCCCAAGCCTTATTACACTTCCCCCTACTTAAACTCTGTAGATAGTCCCTTATCTGCGCTTGTCGGAGCTGCGTAGGCCAGCTGGCTTTAAAGATATTTTAATAAGCTTAATAGGCTAGTAGTAACTTCTCCTAGGCTTCGTTCCCTAACGGCGGGCCCTCATTAGCGTTAACATATTCTTAATCTAAGTCCTACTCTAGTCTAGGCTGTCTTGATATGGCTCGATTGGGTGCTTTAGTTGATTGCTGGATTGATACATATTAGTTCTAAACTAGAGCATTGGATTGCGCTGACTTAGCTGTCCCAAGTCGTGAGCTTTGAGTCGGAGCTGATCCGGGCTTGATAGCCATGCGCAGTGGTAGGTTTCGACGCTCTGAGTCAAACGCTGTGAGATAGCTCACCATAGCTTCGAATGAGTTGTTCCACTGATGCTTGAACCCCAGGTTGGGTGTACGTAGGGAGGCAGTGATCTTCTCCCATAGGTACAGTGGCCACTCAGCTCTAGGTACGTTGCCCCGTATAGCTGCGCTGAGAAATCGAGCTTTGAACTCTGGGAAGGTCTCCTTGTAGTCCATCTCTAGTCGCTGAAAAGCAGTTCGATATTCAGCCGCCTCGTTGCCAGATAGGAAGTAGGACGATAGTAACGATATCATCTCCTCAGCGTTCCGGAATCGGGTCTGCTCTGCTGTAGCCAAATACTGCGGCTCCAGATAGCCTCAAGCGGTGCCAGCAGTGTGTCCCCATACTAAAGCCATGTAAGCGCGTTCGCTCAGATAGTGATCAGCGTTGATCTCTAGGCGGTCAATTATCAAGGCTCTCCACTGTGGAAATGTAGGCTCTGAGCCGTCCGTCAGGGAATCGATTTCCGGGGTTCGTTCCGACAGCTTCGGTACGATTGATCCTGGTGATTAAGACAGGTACCTAATGCTTAGCGAGCCATCAGGTCGTCGCTGTATAGTCAGTGGAGGCTCAGTCGTGGGCAGCGGCTGATTGTTTCTTGATAGCAGCTCGAGCTGCGACTGCAACTGCTGGATCTGAGCCTGCAAGGCCTCAACTAGGCCGGGGGCCATGGCTGAGTCTGATCCGTTACGGATCTGATGTATGGAGGTAGCTTGATCACTACCATCATCGTTGTCGTTGCCTAATTCCAAATTAGGCTGGGGGGATAGCAGGGGCTTAATCTAACTTTAGTTCTAAACCGTCTATTAAGTTAATCTAGCTAAGTGTTAAGCAGACATTGACGTTTGATTTCAAGTCTATAGGTTATTAATAGTTACGATTCTCTATCCTGGCGCAATCCTACGCGGCTTTTCTAAAGGCAATCTAACTAGCCTAGCTGTTAGAAGTTCCAAACCTAAAGGCTTTAGTTAATAGGAGGTCTCTAGTATCCTATCTATTAAGATATCTCTAGTGTGCGTCTAACGCGGCTTCTTTAGGTCTCGTAGCAATATTGTTGTGCAGCCGTCACCAGTGGTAGCAAGCTTTTTAGTATAATGTATTAGCGTAGGTAGTTAAAAGGTCTATACTAGGTGTACTCTAGGCAGAGGCATATAGGAGTGTATAATAAGAGGTAAACCAAAGATTAATTAATTAGCCTATAGGCCTAGTACAAAAGGATACAGAAAAGCTACTAAGCTATCTACAGCTAGGAGCTGGCTATATAGGTAGACCTAATTTGCGTTGCCAGGATCCTGCTTATTTGAGCTCCTGATGATTATAGCCCAACTAAGCCACTAAGGCCTGATATAATTAGTGAGTCCCAAGCCTTATTACACTCTTCTATTTTAAATAGCTTTATTAAGTTAGGTGTATAATTACGTTAAAAGGTAGTTCTAGTATATTAAGTACTTAATATACTTTAAGAGACTTTATAGATAGCTATAATATACCATTAAGAAAGTATTATATTTTATTTAATAGTATAAAGTATAAGCTATATATATACTTTTTTTAATTTAGATAGATTATTTTATTATTAAGACATTACATTGTACTATAAATAATAGTATATTTTAATAAGGGCTTAGTAGAGTAATTAACTTACTTATGTAATTAACTTACTTATAAAGTACATTAAAGATTTTTTTAAACTATATACTAATTATTTTACTTTTTAATTTTATTTTAATTAGTCTTTATTCTCTTTATTTTAAAAGAGTACCTTAAGTATTCTCTTTACTAAGGTAGAGTATTATTATATAATTTCTTTAAATACTTTCTTTATTAAAATAAAGTACTATTATATAATTCTTATTAACTTATTTTACTCTATAGAATCTCTTTGTTATCTTAATTAATATTAGGCCTAAAGGGCCTTAATACCTTATACTTATTATTTTATAACGTACTTAATAAGTGAGTGGCCGGGATAAGTAAGTGGCTAAAGGCGCCAAGCCCTTACTAAAATATACTATTACTTATAGTACAACGTAATATCTTAATAATAGAATACTTTATTACTATTAAATAAGTACTAATTATAGCTTACGCTTTAGGCTATTAAATAAGACGTAATACTTTTAATTCTATAAGCTACATTAATCTATAAGGTGCCTAAAAGAATGCTAAGGTAAAGATACTTAAAAATTAACTTTTAACACAACTATACACCTAACTTAATAAATCTTATAAAGGGAGAAGAGGAGGTAATTTATAATTATATACTTAATTTAAATGTATAAGGATTTCTACTTTAGCTTACTACTATTAAGGATATAGCTAATTCTTTATTAACTAAGTAGTAACGTAAGCCTATTAACTAAAAATAGACTATAAACTTTATTAAACGTTAGCTAAAGCTTATAGTAAAGTTTAATTAAAAGTATAATTATAAGAGAGCCCTTTATAAGGATCTAAAGGTTATATAAGGCTAGTTCTAACTTATAGAGAATATTAAAGCTAAGTATAGTATTCTAGATAAGGATACCTACAATTTTAATAAGTTAAACTTTATAATAGGTATAATATTAACTAAAGTAGTTATTATAGACTCTAAGTATTAAAAATAACTAAAGAGTATATAATAAGGCAACTAAAAGTAGACTATAGTTATCTAAGGTATTAATATAATAGAGTAGACAATTCTATTTTTTATTATCTTTTAAGATAAGTACTATCTTTTTACCTAGTATAAAGAGAAGGATTTACTACGTAATTAAATTATTATAGTTTCTGTAACGAGGCGAGGACGTGGCGGTACACGTGGCTCCCTAAACACGGATCCTTATATATATTATACTATACGAGAAATACTTGGCTTAAGTATTCTCATGCGTACCTTTTGGTGCAGGTAAGGGAAGCCACATAGTATTAGTTTCAAAGGCAGGGCGCCTACCTTATTACATAATACTTAAGCCACCCTAAGGTTAAGAGTTCAATTCACGACGGGGTCGTAAATCCTCTGGCTTAAATTATAGGCTTATATAAGGCTAGGGCCTATGAGGCGCCGAAAGGGCGGCCGGCATAGGGCTAGATTATAGGAAGCTATTATAATTGGGGTAGAGCAGATATATATTCCCGGCCTTACGTCTTAGGGGCCAAGACGGTAATGGGGGGGGATAGTGTAACGAGGTAAGGACGTGGCGGTATACGTAGCTCCCTAAACACGGATCCTTATATATATTATACTATATAAGAAATACTTGGCTTAAGTATTCTCATGCGTACCTTTTGGTGCAGGTAAGGGAAGCCACATAGTATTGGTTTCAAAGGCAGGGCGCCTACCTTATTACAGTTTCTAAGAATGGCTAGACAATAAATAAGCTTAGTTTAGCTTAGCTAAAGTACTTTAATAAGTATATAAAGAAGTATATTGGTATAGTACATTTACTTATTATTAATAGCCATAAAAGCTATAACTTACTTAAATTTTAGTAATACTATAAGGATAATAAGATTATTACCCTTTATATACCTTTATATTTATTACACCTCCTACAGCCGCTTAATGTAGGCTGTTTTGCGCCTTTAAAAAAGGCGTATAGGTGCTTAGCTAAGGATCTAATATATAACTATATTAATTATATTATTAAAATTAAGTTCTTACCTTACTTTATTATAGCTTTTTATACTGTAATTATTAAAAGCAATATTTAAGGAGGCTTTTAAGGCGCTAGATTAGTTCCTTTTAATTTAGAAGCTATAATATTAAAGCTTAATATAAGGATACGTACTCCGTTACCTTATACTATTGTTAATAGTATATAGCAGTCGTAAATACTAAGAAACTCTATAGAATTAGGGTTGCAATTAACGCTTATAAGGCAAAGGATCTAGAGGCATATAGATAGTTCCTTAACTTTAATAGTTAAGGCTATTAAAAAGCTTATAAAAGGCGCTAAGCTAATAGCGTATTCTCTAGTGTTAATAACTAAGCGCAACGCTAAGCTTTAAGCCGCCAATAAGGCCGCCATGCGACGTAAATTGCATAAAAAAAAGCGTGTACAGCGTAAGGGAGTTCTAATAGCTAAAGAAGGCCTACGGCTAGCTACTCTAAGGGACTTTACAGCACGTAGTAATAGAAAGAAGGCGAAGAAGAGGACGTACACTAATAGAGGTAAACCAAGCCAAAGGCGCTGTAGACGCTGCGGCAAGCCTAGGCACAACAGAACAACTTACAAGCAAGCTGTAGTAGTAGATTCTAAATAGATTGTACTATTACGATTTTTCATAGTAATTCATAGTAATTCTATACTATCGTTCATAGTTCGGATTTTGGTGAGGGCTTGGCGCCTCCGGCCACTCGCTTGTCCCGGCCACTCGCTTATCAAGTACGTTAAAGTATAATAATAAGACTAAAAATAAGTTTTATATTTTTTAGTAAAGTATTTTTAACTATAACTATCTATTGTTTTAATACTTTATATTACCCTTTACCTGCGCATGATATAGCCTTATATCGTTTGCCGCAACTATCTGCACTCGGTTATCCCGCACTGTAACGCGCACACTGTGCTTCAACGGCCCTAGAGTATCGATTCCCGCAGTAGTATTGAGAAAGTCACCCCCCAATGGTTCTGATTCAAGCGCCAACGCATTAAGCTCAGTGACCGAACCCCAACTCGTCGAAGAGTAGCAGCCCTGGCGCAGCAACACGCTAAACAGGATCACCACGAACAGCACGTAAGCAAACACGATGATGATGGACCAGAGCGAGCCTGAGGAGTCGAAGTATGCATACGCATATCCATAAACGGCGACGAACAAGCGGTTGGTCACTGCGCGCTGGCGAACAGCGGCGGTCACGTTGTATGCGTCGCCGCCCGCACCGAATGTGGCACTCTGCGGGAGGAGAGAGCGCCACCAAGGCCCCGTCATCTCTGTTCCATCTTTGTCCTTGACTTCTGTTATCGGGTAGGTTAGGGACTGCATGCGGGCGAGCCCGTTGCCGACCATGAAAAGGAGGACAGCCTCGAAGCGATTGGCGTACGGAGCATACGCACTCGATTCGTCGCCGCGAGCGCCGACGGCTTCGATCAGTTGCTCGAAGACGCTCGAGTTTAGCTTGGGTAGACTGGGGTTGAGCGAGTTGAGCCAGCTAGCCTGGACCGTCGAGTTGGAGGTGCCCTGGTCGACGTACTCGACGTTGGTATGTGTATCCGCACCGAACAAGAGTGCGGTGGGATAACTTATGGCTACTCCCTTGTGATAGGTCAGCGTTGTGTAATGGGTGTGCATGGTGCAGCCGACGACGGAATCGGAGACGCCATTCTCTCCAGGGACCGTGATCAACGCGGCTCCACTGAAGCCATTTGGCATCTCCATTCCTATATCATTGGGGCCGTCCCAGCTACCGTCAATCCAGTATAGATGTGGCTGTCCTGTGTTGTTGGAGGCAAAATCGTGGTTCATCCATTGGTTCAATTGGGCGTTGTCGCAAATGTTGGCCGAATCCTGCGCGGAAGACGATGCGGCGGAGGGGAAGCTGACACAGGTCGTCCCGCCCAGATTCTTCATCGTGGTATTGCAACGGGTGGCGACGCCGGGTGCGAGCCCAATCATACTGTAGTAGACATCTTGGTAGTCCGCAAAATTAGTTTCGCTTTGACTTTGCGACTCTCCAACTGCGCCATACCAGAGGAAGACAGAACTACCAAACGAGCGTGAGAGAGCGATATTGGGGACGAACATCCAAGTCTGTGAGCTCATAAGATCTGCGCTTTGTGGGCGTAGTCCGAATAAGGGATATGATTGGGCCTCTCGAATAGTCAACGTGAGTCCGCTGGAGGAGATCGCTGAACCCTGTCCTGGAGCACTGGCTGGACTATCACTGAATTGGGGCGTTTTCAACCAACCTGCTAACACTTCCCAGCCGGCTGATGGGCAATTCTCGTGGTCGGATGTTTCACAGTCATATCCCAGGACGATGGAAGATGAGTTTATGACGCTAGGGAAGAGTGCCTCTTGCGTGGTGTCAATCCAGACATCGGTCCCGCCTGCAGGCCACCATCCCAGACGAGGTTGCAGTAGACCGGCGGTAGTTGGGCCGATCAAAGTGGCTAGGATTGTACTAAATCCGAGAGCCAGGATGAAAAATCCTCGCTGGTAAGCTTGCATGGTCGGTGCCAGGACAACGGACCAGAACTCATGGGACAGGGGGTATGTGGCGTGACTGAAATCTAGGCTCGAAGCCAGAATACCAAAGGGTATGCCCCGAGAACTGACCAATTCATGTCGAACAAAGGCGAGGATGAAGCGCGCGATAGATGCAACACATAGCAACTCGACCATTTTTGCAGCAATCTGAAATCCAACCAGTTTAACGGAATCGTCCACTGCCGGGCCGCCGTAACCGCTTCCAACGTAGTGGCCGAACAAGTTGAGGCTGACCAGTCCGATACCAATTCCGATGGGGATTAAATGGAAGAGGCTCTCAGTGCAAAAATACCACATATCGTGATAGATGGCGACCTTCCTTTGCTCTCTCTCGGGGCGAAACCTTAGCTGTCGAATGAATTCGATGGGCACCGTCGCCCATCTAATCCCCCAAGAGCGTAGTAGATGACGGGTATAGCCATTGAAACCAATTCCGCTTGACACCGGAGGAGATACGATCGGTGTTTCCGTTCCTAGTATTGCCAATATCTCAACATCTATGATTTGCTTTTGAGGGAAGCAAGGCCGAGATATTGTAGTGACGAGTTGTGACTTGCAATTCCCAGCTAGAGTGCTGTCGGATGAGTTTCGTGTGATAGATATGCTTTGGAGGAAGGTTCTTGACCATATCTTAGCTCTCTAGATGGATTTATTGTTCCTTACTACGCTGCATGTTATATGTTCAAGCTGTAGAATTAGCTGAATAAATTGACATGGTTGAGCCGTGTAGTTTTGTAACACAGCTGTAAGTATGCGACACACATTGAGACGCTTATTCCATTCTATCAGGTTTAGCTATCTCATTCAACCTAAAAGGCAACAGTTTGAGGGGAGGAGGGCGTAAGCCAGACTCTGATTGGCTTCACCTTGACCGGCGTCAACTCTTCGGCGTTCGTTTGGCCCCAATCTGATAATTTAGGTGCGGGATACTGAAACCGAGAAAGGTGGCCTGACCAATAAGAGCGCCGCCTAAAAACGAACCTTGAGCTAGTCTGAGGCGTACACTGATTCTTAAATTTCGCCTTACGCCCTGCGAGTGCCCCACAAGCGTCCCGAGGGCTCGCATATGGACGGGCAACCAGACCGGACGACCACAAATCGCCTTTCCAAATCGCCTTTCCAAATCGCCTTCCCATTTCACCGATTGGATACTGCAACTTATGGATGCAGTCCAGTTGTGCCCCAATCCAAGGTGGTGCGTGATGTCCCACTCGACAATGCACCCCATAGAAGGGTGACGACGACAGCGGGTCGACACGTACAGGGTTGAAAGAGATTCTGGCCCTCTGGTGGCAACATTAAAGAGCTGCTTTCACCCCTGATAAGGAAGCCAAAATGATGCGAACTAACCATACTCTAATAATTATATTTGAAGAATAAATATAAGCAAGTATTTAGCTACTAGGAAAAGCTGATAATAATTTTAACGATTACTTCAAGCTTACTAGAATATTGTCAAATAACACCAATCGTATGGACGCGTTCGACCCAGCATTTGAATCCCACATCCACCTCACAGCCTAATTTCCAAAACTTGATTTGGATTCGTAACTGCATGTTTGGAGGACATTTTTGCGGCCGAGTAGCACCTCGTCGAGGTATGCGAGCGACGTTGGGGAAGAAGATTTGCAGCAGCTTGCAAAAAGTATCTGAACGGGCGACAGATCCAGGAACATTGTCAAACAGCCAGATTGTTACCTGAGAGCGAGAACAAATTGCTTGAGATGGATCATATTGAGGCTATCATGAAGGTTAAATAGAAGTGTGCATCGGGCGCCAGGCTCCAGGATTATTTACGACATGGCTAGACAACTGTTTAAAGACGCCGTTCTTAATGCTTCACGCGAATAAAGCACGTACTTACATTGCTTTAAGAAAGATATTAGAACATTCCTAGCATTGCAGCTAGCTAGTTATTGGCTACACTATTGAAGCTGTATCATTTCGAACATAGTTTCCTCTCTCTTCAAGGCCTCCCCGTTCATGAAGCCATGAATTAACGTCCCACCTACAAGTCGATATTGCTCACTTTCTTCAACTCTGCGGAAGATAAGTGGCACCCGACAACCAGGCAGAATCCATACACTATCCCCCTCTCTTAAAGACTGCGTGCCCATGCCAAAGAAACCTTGCTGTGTACGAAACGGTGTTACGAATCGTGCATGCGAATAGTGAGAGTGAAAGGTAGATGCTGACTTTTCTAACACAGCTTCATCATCTGATGAAGACTCCTGGACCAACCTGAGTATCGCCTCCTTCGTAGGAAGTATACTATTGCTAGGACTCACAACAGGAAAACAGCTCGATATCAGTCCTGTTGGACTTTTAGCAGCTATGAGATAGCGCCATTTGATCCAATTTGTAAAAGAATCTTGCAGTGGTGATATAGACGCAGGATACTTAGTAGTGCCAGAATGAAGCGAATGTCCGCGATTTGTCATCAGCGTTCTCCATAAGACCTCTTCTTTGCTTTGTCCCGTCGGCGCATATGTGTCGCCTAGCTCTGCAAGCATTCTCCAGAGATTCGTTGGACGGGAGAAGTCAAGCAAATGTTCCTTTGATTCGGCGGTCCTGGATATGGTGTCTATAAATGCGGACTGGACCTGGAGCGTTCTGTAATCACTTGCGATCGTGATATCTCGTGGCAGGTTTCCGGCTGCATTGAAGTGACGATACCCCGTCATCCGGAGCCCCAAGTCTTTCGTGACGCTCCAATCAGGCACCCAGGACGGCAGGTTCGATATCTTCTGGAAGTCCGAGCCCTCCACACACGTTAATAGCAATAGATTGTCGCTGTGTTGCAATATGTATTTCGCCGCGTCGATATAAACTTGCGCTTCATCGTCGTCGTAGGTAGGGAAGATGTCCGCATTGCCAAGCTTCAGTTGTGAATACACTTTATCCCGCGCATCCTGGCAGTTTGATATCCTCGATCGGATCAAAGCATAAAGGAGTCCATCTCCGGATGAAGACGTTATGTTGGATTTGGTTGCAGCGAACTTTGCTGGGAAGTTCGCTCGGCCTGTGCGTACTATGTTTGCGAACCCAATGTCGGCTTTGCGATCTCCCCCAAAATAGCTTGACCAGATAGGGGTAGCGAAAAACTCTGTTGCAATGAACCCGGAGATGGCGGTAATGTCGTCCCAGCTCATTGTATGTGGACCGCAAAGCGCCATGACTTGGCGGGCAAAGACGATTTCTTGGATTACCCATGCTCGCTCGAACCTAGGTGCAAGGGAATAAAATTAGATCAAGGCTTTTAAGTGAGTTAAGATGCGCCCTAGTGGGCGTGACGTACCAGTTTCGCTCGAAGAAGTGGGCCATCGCGTGCCAGTGCGTAGAATTAAACAGAGGATCTTGATTTGATGACGAAAATTGTGATCGATGCATCCGCTCTGATCGGGCCTAAACACGTGGATACCGTCAGCTAAAGTACTAAAAGGAATGCCATAATGTCGGTCATCACTGCCCTTCTGACCCTACAACGGGAAATGCGACGCCCGTCTTGTTGAACATCTCAACTTCATACTCAGGGATACGTACAGCTTGATTCGTTGCGACAAATTCTCTCATCAGCTCTACTGCTAACGTAGTACTGTTGTCCTCGACTCCAAGCCAGACGACTACTTGTGTAGCGCATTTGTAGATAACATCCATCAATTGTACTTGTTTGCTGCGTTCTAGACGATTCTCTTGGTTGATGCAAAGAGCGTCAACCCAGATCAACCCATGAAACACCGGGTCTGGCTGTTTGGCGCAGTGGAAAAGGAAATCGTACAGGTTTGGCCTAACAAACGTCTTTTTACCGTTGCACATGATACTATAGGTAGCAGTATCCGTTCTCCCGCGTATGTCCCCGTAGCCTGAAAACGGAAAGCCCCAGGTGTAGGACAAAGCAGAATATGCGGGTTGATCGCTTAGAAACACCACAATTAAGTCGCACTTTACGGAAAGCGAAGTGTCAGACCACTCTGAGACTTGGAGAAGTCGGACCTGACCATCTTCCAACGGCGCGAGTGCGTCGTAAAGATCCATCTACACGTTGGTTTCACTATAGTGGGATAAATCGGCGCACCCGATGCAGTTTCGGAATCGCGCGGCCGGCTTTTGTAGATCACAGATCAAGGAGATCTACGTCTCCAGTAGCTGTTCCGTCGTTGACTTCGCGTTCTGAAAAGGGAACTGTCTTTGTGAACACGTGGGTTTCACAGATCGCACTGATAAATCGTGATGCAGGTCGCTTGTGGTGAAATTAAGCTCGTCGTAGGAAACGTCGAGTCGTAAAAAATACAGCATATCACGAATGGGATAAACAAGCGGTACATCACCTACATAATTAGATCGTATGTAAGGGTAAGTTATGATACAGGTAAAAATAAACTAGGTAAGTCTATGCTCAATTTTTTCAACAGCCACAGTGCGGGGTATCGCTCTACACGGGCCAATGAAATTAAAGTTAATGGATACACGTGACGTTAGCGATACGTGGTGATTTCATGTAGAAACGCGCATCCCAAACCAAAACATAGAAGTTTTCCTGTGCATACGCTTGCGCACTCCCAGCATTCATCCTCGCCCGCTTTGCTAATATTTTACTTTTGAGACACCAGCACCATTCCCAATATGGCAAGCCCGAAGTGGGGATTCAAAGCCCAACACAACTTCTTCACCCACGACTCCGACCCCGAAAGCTGGGAGTTCCGCGCCACGACCCAGCCCCTGCTCGGTATCAAATCACGGCAGTACACCACAGATGCAGTTTTCGACCCCAGAAGAGAAAAGACGCAATGGCAGCGCCTAGAACACTATGTCCGGTACATGAACACGATTGACCCAGTACGAAAGCGGTATAAGATTTTATATATCATCCGTCATGGCCAGGGAATCCACAACGTCAAAGAGACTGAGGTTGGGAGGGAAGAGTGGGATAGACACTGGTCTAAGCTGTCTGGTGATCAAAGTGTTGTCTGGGAAGACGCCGAGCTGACACCGTATGGAGAACAACAAGCAAAGGATATTGCCACTTTCTTTGCCAACGGCAAAGTCCCGTTGCCAGATCCAATTTTCAGCAGTCCATTAAGACGCTGCTTGAAAACAACGGAAATTGCATACAAGGACAGTCTGTTAGGAAGAAGACCAATAGTCAAGGAAATGCTTCGTGAACGACTAGGCGTACACACGTGTGACAAGAGAAGCACAAAGTCTTATATCTCATCCACTTACCCTATTTTCGAGACTGAGCCGAATTTCACGGAAGAGGATGAACTGTGGAAAGCGGATATTCGAGAATCCTGGGAAGAGTGCATAGTGAGGGCCACAACACTACTAGAAGACATCTTCGAGCGTGCAAGCGATGAGATAATTGTGAGTCTGACTGCTCATTCCGGTACTGCCATAGCATTATTTGGAGCAACAGGGTGGAAAAAGGTGCCTGTGGCTGCGGGGGCTGTGTATCCTCTTTTGGTGGCTGCGGAAAAAGTCTCAAAAAAAGAGGAACCATAGGAGCATCACTAAGGTTGATCTTTAATGCTAATATGCAGATATTCTAAATAGCTGCATCCTACGAGCTTATCTACCATGTTGGTATTCCTAGACGTAGAGAATATATACATTTTATTCTTAAGGAAGGTAATGCCTCATGTACTAATAGTATATTTTTTATTATAGAAAACTACTAAAATATTAATATAAAAACTTTTAATAATAGCTATAGAAATCTACTATACTATATCCTTCTTTTTTTAAGTATAGTAACCTTTAATTTTCTATATTAATAATATTTTTATTTAGGTTTTATGTATCAAGGAAGGGATAATCATGTGGTCTGTGCCCACAAAGGTTGAGATGGTAATGGGTGAGTATGTGCATCCCAGAACACACTAATCCTTGTTTCTACTTTGAGAAAGCAAGAATGAGAAATAACCCAGGGCTCCAGAGCCCATCACCTGCCGATGGCCTTACAGAACCATTGAATGACTTTCCCGATTAGCTCTCTCATTACATCGCCATCATTTGCATGGCTGGTAGATTCCCAGATGCGGATTCAGCCGACGAGCTCTATGAATTATTACTCAAGAGTGGATAGGTCTATTTTTAACTATTAATACTACGTGTTTATTGACACTCGTAGTTATCAATACAGTGTGCTAAGTTGTTTGGTCTAGTAAATGTTCTCATGCTATCACTAATGGCACTAATGTTATTTCTAGTCTATTCGACTACGTGAATTTACACGCAACGGGTCCACTTAGCCCTACTAGGCAATGTAAATCATTTGACACCGTCACCGATGAATATTGTCCAGGCGAAGCTGTTGGAGTGGTTGTACTCAAACGGCTTTCCAATGCTGTCGAAGACAACAACAACAACATCCTGGGTGTTATCGTTAGGTCACTAGCGAACGAAAGATAACAATGACTTGACAGTAATTCGTGCTCTAATAAATGGCCAGGTAGGGATCTCGTATTTGCTTTACAATATCCTAGGGTTGTTCATCCAAGTAGAAGCCCGGAAAGTCGTATACTTGTAGATGTACAATCACGCCTTCTTTATTACCCTCCGCTACGATCTTGTTACATTGTTGCTTGTAGGCGCTGTCCGCCTCCTGTTTACAGGCAATATGTACCACTTGGAGATTCGGCAGCTGTGACTGGCGTATCGCGCGAAAGCGACCGAACAGGGCATCGAGAGCTTTATCATAAGGACCGAGCCCTTCTGATAATAATGATAAATGTATGACTGAAGTGGGGACCAAGTCGCGTATGAACGAGACTGATGAGCTGTTGAAGAAGTGTTGCAACGAGGTAGCAATGTTTCCTATGACGCCCGCGGCATTGATGTTGAACATGACAACGTCCAGAGGAAACTGGAACCTCTCCAATTTCTGGAAACCACGTATCGATACCTTGCCGGGAAGTATAGAGCCGCGCAATTCGTGGATTGTAACCGAAAATGCGATAAGATGACTTCCAGCTTCGCGCGCTACTGCATTGATAAATTTGCAGATATCCCAGTCCTGAGGAAGAGAGCCATAATCTGTGCTATGGGAATATCTCAACGTTTTCAAGCGTGGTGTATGTTTGAGGAAATCGGTTATACCCACGTCGTCCATACAACAGCCACTCAAATTGGCTGTTTCAAGTGTGTCTGTGATATGGGGCGAGGCTCTAAACACGAGACTTCCATAGTTTTCTCTCAGTGCAAAGCCTCCAGTAACGCTAAACGACTTTAAATTCGGTAGAGAGAGGAAAGGGCGCATCCAACTCAATTCAAAGTCCTGGCCCCGTATTCGGCCATGAAACTTTGTGACTGATCGAAGACCAGAAGAGGAAGATTGAAAGCTGGATTGCTTAGCCTCCTCGACAAAAGCATCTAACAGCTGACTCGTTGCGGCATTCGGCTTCCAATAATCCGGTATAGTGAGCTTCTCGGTGTTCCCTAGTAACGTTAAGAGAAAAGCACTCCCGTGCTGCGAATAGCGTCCTTCTCTAACGTCGTCCGCGAACGTAGAATAGTACTCCCTCCAGTCTAGCCGGGCTCGCCGGATATACGTAGAGTTGGCAAATAGCTGGACAATGGGTCCCCCATCTTCAATGCTTGGGACCGACTTTGGTGGTTTTCCGCGGGCACGCATATGCAAGAGAAATCTGCTGTCATCGAAAAGGA
This sequence comes from Paracamarosporium sp. OC-R06-R3, assembly GCA_019828545.1. Lineage (NCBI taxonomy): Eukaryota > Fungi > Ascomycota > Dothideomycetes > Pleosporales > Didymosphaeriaceae > Paracamarosporium > Paracamarosporium sp. OC-R06-R3. Next base: position 87,789 of record JACVRA010000307.1, on the reverse strand, counting down.
CTGCGGTTCGCATGTACTTCGCAACCATAGGATCAGTAGCAATGAGAGTGATGAGGTCGGAAGCGGCTAATGGGGTGTCTTCAGAAAAAGAGTAGTAGCCAAAATCTTGAAAGCGGGAGCGCAGCTCATTATGGTGCTTAACAAAGGGTGTGCATCGCGTATAGAGCCTTTTGCAGGTCGTTGCCAAGTTCTCGAAGCTTGATGGTAAAAAACACTCGATAATCATATCTAAAAGCTCACTTGGGAGAGCCGTGAGAGCCATAGTGAGTTTTTCTGTCTTTTTTCGAGATTGTTGGTCGTGTTTTATGAGTCTTCTATCGTAATCATGGATGACTATTTAACCGACCACGCCATAGGTACCGTAGTCCCGAGGATCCGCACCAACGCCAAACTAATCGCTGCCCATCTGAACACACACAGTCCCTAACATCGGCACAACATTGCCATGGCTCCTATTTGTCCAACCACTTCTTCGCAGTTTCCCACGCCGCGACGCAGCGATGAGCGATATTACCTCTCCACCAGGAGAGCTAGTGGAGTCATCGAACGCTTCGACGCGTGGTCAGGTTTGTGACCGCTGTAGGCTGTGCGTTTCTGCCCCGCTCCTGCAGATAATCAGTATGCTGATGAAAACTAGGAAAAAAATCAAATGCAATGCAGCTTGCCCTGTGAGTACGCCCGTGAAAGGATTCAACAATGGACAGGAGGGCTTTGTTGACATTGCAAAAGTGCGACAGATGTGCTACAGCGGGAGCCCACTGTACAGTCTCAGCAACTTTGCGTCGTAAAACAACCGTCCGGGGTTTTTCCTCCTCCGAGACAGAGACGATAAAACGACTCGAGTTAGACAACGCCAACCTGTTAAAGCAACTAGAAGCTGAACGCCAGGCAAACGCCCAACTTCGGGAAGAGATACTCCGTAAATCTCAAACGGCTTCGGGAAGGAAACGGAAGTTGCCTGATACGAGTAGAATCCAGTCGCCACTTACTACCTCAGCTGACTCGGTGTCGGCTCCACCTGACCAGAAGGCTTATGTTGTCAAGCATATGGGACGCCTGGTACGCGATCAGTCGGGTATTGGGAGATTCGCCGGATCGACCACCGGTGTACATTTTGTCCTCTCAGTCCAAGATGCTTGTCGGTCGATTTTACCTTCACTCGATCCTTTCCCGGAACCGTGTTACAACAGTCATCTACTGCAGCCGACAAGTCAAATCTCTAGCGCTAGCTCTGATCGAGCCGCCGAGTCTCTTGCATTTGTCGGACAGAAACTACCTGCTACGCTCGAAGACGCCCGAAACTGTCTGAACAGCACCATGGAAGATATATTGAGACAGCTACATCTCTTTGACACTCGATGGTCTAGCTTTTGCCCGGTTATTGTAAGGGCAGATATTCTCCGACAGGTTGCCTATTTCTTCGGTGGCTCTGACCGCAACCGGCCAATGGACAATATAGACTACGCTGTACTCTTCATCGCTCTCCTGGTCATCAAGATCAACCAGCCTTCTACATTCGCACCTGAAGAGATAGACTCAAGCGTTCGTCTTTCTGATGATCTCATAGTTCAGCTATATCTATATCTATCCACCCAGGCCGAGCTTTGGAGTCTTCAAGCTTTAGTCATCTATTCGCTATATGTTCAGAAGAAAGGCGAGCGATTAGCGATGGTTCCTTTGAATGGCGTGATGGTGCGGACGGCGCAATCTCTAGGCTTACATCGACATGCACGAAGGTTCAAGTTTGCACTTGGAGAAGTGGAGTTGAGGAAGCGCATATGGTGGTGCGTTTACATCTTTGACAAGTAAGTGTAGTAGTGCTTTTGTTCAGGCGGGGCAGAGCATGTCGGTGTTAACGCTATATACGTGAAGATTAACATCCTTCCAGGTTGACTTCAATAAGTCACGGCCTACCGCAGCTGATCTCGAATGCCGACGTTGACAATGATCTACCTGTGGATTGCGTCCTTCAAGATACCGCATCAGCACAGCTTGTACACCCGTTGCCCGGGGAGCCAACATCAGTCTCCACATTCAGTCATTACGTGGCTTTGATCCAGATAGTTTCGAAGATGCTCGCGCAGCTTTACACTACAACTGATCGACGCGGCGGCGCCGATAAAATCAAGCAGCTCGACCTAGACCTACAAGTGTGGGTTTCAAATTTCAACAACCACCCATACATAGAGCCCATTGAACTAGGGAATAGCGGTAGACAACGTCAAAAGCGAGATTTTCACGAGGAGTACGCTGTAATGGGACATTGGTTAAAGCTCCTGGCCAATGTATGCCGTATTCTAATTCATCGGCCAGGCCTCACTTTCGACCAGGTTACTCCTCAATTCCGAGAAAGCTTAATCTCATGCACATCGTCTGCAACGGCTATCATCAACCTGCTGGATGACAATTCAATTGACTCGGGACTACACATTTTCATCCCGTTCGGACCGAACCTCATTTTCCAGAGCGCATTGATGCTCGTGTACTACCACTGCCACATTTTCAGCAAGGATCCGACCCCGGTAGCATCGTACGTCCGCAGCTTAGAGCTGATGAATGAAAGCATCGACCTCCTGAGTAGCATGTCAGTACATTACGGTCTATGCAATTCTGATGGTGTCAGCCATCTTCATCGGACACCACCATTGATAGATTTGATCAACACGCTGCAGTCCCTACAAGCCTTTCTCACTAGCATGGAGCATAGCGAGGAAATTGGAGACCAAGTGCAACAGTTTACTTTCACATCCCCGGTCTCCGGAACAATAACCAGCTCTGGAGCTCACTCACTGCAACGGTCAGAGCGGGTGGGTGCCAATCTTGAGTTCTGGGGCACAGACGGTCTTCAGACCCTCAATCAGATTGGGGACATTGAAGGAATTTTTGATTTTGACCCACTTTTTGATGATAATATGAGATCTTTTTCGTGACCTCTGTCAACAGCCTTTCGCCTTTGAGGCCATACCTAAGTACCTCTGTGCTCCGTTGCCTACCATGAACTCTTGCTGAATGACTCTATCGCACAGCCAACAATTTTTAGCTTCAAAACAAGTCATCGTAAGGCAATGTGGATGGTATCTTATGCAATCATTCGGTCGTTTACATGGAACCTAGCGGGGCAGAATATTCGAGCGCATGATTGACTGGTTTGGATCACGCCAGCAATGGTAGCGTATTCGGCTCTTTTGGATGTCTAGCGTCGATCTTCTCGGGATAGCAAGCGGCCCGCAACCCACTCCGGAATAGAGCCTTAACCCGCCGGCCCTTAACCTTATGCCCCAGAATGTTCACCCCACAATTCTCCGCACAATGGCTGTCTTACCCGCGCTAATTGAAATATAAGGGGTTCTGGGGAAGTGAACCGGCCTCCGCATCCAGACAGACGGTATCGGCATTTCTCATTATTATCAATTCTTTACAATTGTCTTGGCCCTCTTATCAGGTATCGAAAACCCTATCGCCATGTCCAGTCTCGAGAAAGAGACCGGCCTCGATGTGCATGTTGAAAATGCTTCACTTGATAAGGTGAAGGATGTCGCGGTTGAGAAGGGTGACTATTCGGGGGCAGTTGCCAAGTCAGACCCTGCGGAGATTGCCCTCGTACGCAAGCTTGACATTCGCATCATGGTACAGAACACCTTGCAGAAGACCTTGGCATAGACATCGGACTAGTCATTCTGCTGCACCCAGGGCCAAGCAACACAGATCACGAACATGAACTGACAGCGAATAGCCAATCCTTTGGGCGATGTATTTCCTCAACTACCTAGACCGCAATGCGCTGCCGCAAGCTAGCCTGAGCACCCTGGATGAAGACTTGAACCTCAAAGGAGTAGAATACAATACTGCGATTAGTATTCTTTTCGTTGGGTATCTCCTCATGCAAGGTATGCAAGGTTTCTTCTTAGATCGGTTTACGCTAACTCGTTTCCTAGTGCCGTCCAACATGTTCATCACCATGGTACGACCGTCGATATACCTTAGCGTGTAAGTTTGCCACCATCGAGGATTGCATACGGAACATAATAGTTGATGATAATGACGCAGTTGCATGATCGCATGGGCTACTGTTTCTGCTTGTACCGCCCTCGTACACAATTACGGAGGCCTTGTAGCGGTTCGATTCTTTTTGGGCTTCGTTGAGGCACCTTTCTACCCAGGAGCGCTATATCTTTTATCTATTTTCTATACCCGGAAAGAGCGTAAGGTTTCGTTCCTCCAATATCTGGCTTTCACACTGATGTCAGCTTCGCAGTTGCTACCAGAATTGCATGGCTTTACACCGGACAGGTTGTTAGTACCGCCTGCTCTGGGCTTATTGCGGCCGCTACATTCTCCACGCTCAGTGGTATTCACGGTATCTCAGGCTGGAGATGGCTCTTTATCATCGAGGGAAGCATCACTGCTGCTGTTGCAATTTTGGGATTCTGGTTACTCCCAGACGAGTATGTTTTGTCAATCGACACTGTAAAAGCCTACTGACATGATAACAGTCCATCCGTAACGCGCTGGCTTACGCCAGAAGAACGCGAATTGGCTGTGGCCCGAATCAAGCGCGACACTGTTGGCGTCAAGCAGCGCGGCACAGCCTTAGAGGGCCTAAAGCAGGCATGCATGGACCCCAAAACTTGGCTGTTCTGCCTAATGCAAAATCTCCATATATCGGCTGTATCATTCAACAATTTTTTCCCGACGATTGTGAACTCCTTCGGTTTCAAATCACGCACCACGGCTCTGCTACTTACAGCGCCGCCATACTTCGTCTCTGGTATTCTTGGTATACCTTTTGCCTGGAGTTCGGGTCATTTCAACGAGCGTACCTGGCATACTACCGGTGGTCTTGGACTTGCGGTCGTTGGATTTGCCATGTCTCTGGCCAGCATGAACACCGCTGTTCGCTACACAGCAACCTTTTTGTACGCGACTGGTGCGTATTCGGTCGGTTCAGTCATCTTAGGTTGGGTTAGCGCGACATTGTCGCAGACCCCGGAAAAGAAGGCTGCTGCGTACGGTCTGGTTAATCTGACAGCAAATGCAGCGTATGTGTATTGTGCATACCTATGGCCAAAGAGCGATGGACCGGAGTACAAGATTGGATTTGGCACGATGATTGGGTTTGCTTCTGGGAGCATTGCATGTGCTTGGGTTATGAGATTTTGGCTCATGGCGTTAAACAGGACACTGAGGCGTAGTGAGGATGAACACCAGGCGTCGTATGCGTACTGAGGTCTCCATACATTTCTATCTTCTATAAGGGGGCTTATTGGGTCTTCAGGGAAGTGGTAATGATATTTATGCATACAGTGCCTACTATTATGAATTGTGAACGTGATACAGAATGTCGGATGGTTGGATGGAGAAAATCACGCTACGTCGCCACTGCGGCGTAGGTTCTGAAGCCTTGGTTAGATCTCATCACTGTGAAATTTCAGTGCACAATACTTCACGTAGTTAAGATTCAACGAAGTTATACGGCAAGCGCACCGTTAACGCAGCACTACGGCCGTCGGCCAAAACACGAACTATACTTCTACTGTTCGAAGATATTCTTTTCTTGAATATAGAGACTGAGAAACCAACATACTTAGAGCTAGTCGCTAACATCATCCGACAATTGACAAGAAGATGCCGTCAACTAGTCCGCAGGACCTCGCTAACTCCTTATTGACCCCTCCTTCTCAACCATATCGCTTTTCTTTGTTCCAACATCCTCGTCACGTCCCTCCTCCATCGTAACAACAAACTCCACATCTTCCTCCAATCCATACAGCAGCCTCCCATCTCTCGTCCAATGGAACAAACACGCTCCACATCCACTCAACGCCCCAAACGGATTTACTTCAACAATATAAACACTTCCGTCTTCCTGCAGAGCAAAATCAAAGCTGAACCCATACTTGACTAATAGCATCCCGATCTCGTGACTCATCTCCTCTTCCATAAAGACCTTGATGCTCTGCAACACTTCATCCGCGCCAGAGCACACCAACTCTGCCGTAGATTGGAGCGAGGAGTTGAAGGGTTTTGTGAAAGGGAAGGGCCATCTGTACTGGCTAATCCCGCTAACTTTCAACTCTTTGACCTCCTCCTTCAGGCCCCTCGCCGCCGGTGGCGGAACGAAGACACGAAACTCTCTACCAGCATCCATGCTCTCATCCCACAGATTGAGGACTAATTCGATCTTCATCTCCCTCCCCTCTTGCTCTGCTTCAGCTTTTTCACTTTGCAGACAGTTCCACGCACGCATACTACTACAGATCTTCTTTACGACATCCTCGAAAGTCATGCTTGGTTCTTCGCCGCCGAAGGGCGAGTCTTTGGGCGACATTTGGTCGAGACGGAAGAACCATTTCCTCTTTCCATCTAGAATCGGTAACAATTCCCTCCCTTTCTTAGTGTTTTTCCACATGCACACGGTCTCCTCGACCATCTTCACCGGAAACGTGCCGGTCCCAACCCATGCAGAATGGCACCGCATCAGGTCTTCGTATATGAATCCTGGAATCTGAATGATATGGCTCTCGCTCATGCCTTGACTACGCGCAATGAGTGGCTGCCAGAGCACATAACCGTAAGCCGTCCATGGCGGATATTCGTGCATGAAGTTGGCAGACTCTGCGACGATAGGGAGTATCTCGAGACGTGTATGGCGTGCGGTGTTGAAGCGCTCAGAGCGGAACGTCGGATGCGATGTGTCTCGCAGGTGCTGAACTTCGTGCCAATCTGCTGCGACATCGCTGTAGGGGATGGTGCGGATGTGCATATTGGAGTGTAACGGGCGTCCCACGCAGGGATGATGCGTTTGTTAGTGGTGTTGTAAGTGGAAGCTAGTGGAAGCAGAGTGGGCAGGAACTTTGTAATGTACAGTAAGTGCGGTCTTTGGTTGAAGCAGACTCACTGTGTTTGGGAACCGAGGATCGGAAAGAGCGGAAAACCACCTCTGAGCCCTCGGCACTGGGTGCGAAAAAAGCGGATAAAGGTTGGCCAACTTAAACAATACTAGTTAATTTAGATGCCAAACCGTCGTTGGCGTTTCTTTTTATATACATCGAGCTCTTACCACATAGTGAGTGCAAGACGCAATTAACAGGTTACGAATGCTTCTCACTAATATTATGCTACTAAGTAAAATTACAAAGTAAACACTATTTTTAATGGTAACAACACATCATACGGTAGTATACTGATAACTTCCTGTTCTGCGTCCCTATATGAAATATTCGACTGCCACCTTACCTGTTGAGCCATGACTCCTTACTATTCTCACCAAACCAAACTTTTGCAATGACTCCCAGAATCGTTATCTCCTATAATCTCAACAGCTTAGTAAAGGTACAGCATTCAGTGCGCAGCTCTGCTGTGGTACCGACTCACTAAGGTTCCACGCTGGGCCAACACCAACTCGAACTCGATAGGATCTACAGTTTCAAACACCAGACACCGGACACCGATGATATTATCTGTATAAAGGTACATGTGTGTGTACTTGATTTACTAGCTTTCACAGACGAGTCTACATGCAGCCTCCAAAAGCCACTTTGATCCCGCATCGACATGGCTGTCATAGCCGCGAGCCATCTCGCATATTGCATCCGGTCTACGTGAAAAACCATGACATGAATGCGTCCATGCCACACTCTAGGTTTCGCCTATCATTGAAGTACTGCTTCAATGTGATGTTTTTTCGTATACCATCACCAACAGGGGTGGCCACAATCAGTACCGCATCATCTAAGTACCTCCCACCGGCAACAGACGTCGGTGCGATTTACATGGTGGTACAGGAACCATTGCGGTCATTGTCACCCATCCGATTCTTCACTAGGTCTTGCTCAGTCTGCATGATTGGGTGATTGAATGACGTGATCCTGAGCTTGCGTCCCACACTCTGCGCAGCCTCTTTGCATCGCTCGAAATGCTGCACCACTGCATTACAATCATCTGTACCTGCAGGCGCACGATAGACCATCACCATACAGTGTGCGAATTCTGCCTTCGTTGTATCTTGGAATATAATGGTACCAGCAGTAGGCGCCGGCGACAACACAGGATATCCAAAGGCAAGACCGACTGCGAATTCAGAGTGGACCTGGCCTGAATTCGGATCGAGGAAGATGTGTTTGACAAGCTCAGCATATTCGGAGGCTAGGTCGATGAAGAGCCACTGGTCTTGGTAATAATAAGGAGGCATTCCTTCTGTAAAGACACGGTGCTCGATCTTGCGCAGTGCAAAGCCGTAAGCTTCAAGATCATATTCATCGACGATAGGCTTGAGAACGGTTGTCACCAATCGGTTCATAATCTTATTTCCCTCGCTGTTGCCCTCGCCTGAAACTGGAGAGAACAGTGTACAAGGCTTAAGTCCCTTAAGCGTGAAGAGGAACTTCATATGCTTCCAGTGCGTGGTGGCTGTGATTTCGGGTGCTGCCATCATCGGAGGCTTTCCCTCGACGAGGATGTTTCGATCGGCTGCTGAGAGACCCATGAGAAATGAACGCTTGGCTTGGGTGTAGTGGTCGAACGCGTTCTTAACAACGGTATCAAAAGTGCTGTCACGAGCTTGGAACTTAAGGTTGAGCTTGTTACCAGAGACCATGCGAGCGTCACAACCAGGGCAGTTATCCTCGTCGTCGATGTCTTCATCGCTTGCATCCTTGGTGGTAGTGTCCACATTATTGATGAGTTTATCACCGGTATGTTTGTCGCCGTTGTTCTCGTCGAGAGCCCCGATATTGTTTTCATCGCCTGTTACCAGCATCGGAACTTCATTGTCCATTTTGAGGTTCCAGACTTCCTCGACGAGCTCGTCATTCTCCTCAAACTTATCCTCACGTTTGATCTGGGATAGCTCATTGGCTATTTCGGCCGGAGTATTATCGCTATTGGTGACTTGATCATGAGTCGCATTGCTGGAAACGGAGAGATCAACGATGGAACCCTACCATACAATATCAGTTTCAACATCCCGTTTCACGAGGAACGATACGTTGAGTATACCTTTGATGGTGCGGACATCTCACCGGCAGATTCGAGCTTCATTCCGGATACCTATCTCTTCCATCAGTTCACTCTTCCACGAAGGATGCAACTCATACATCTTGCATATTCATCAGCTCTTCGGCGGATGTAAACTCAAGCTTAGGCTTCTATCTTAGTTTCAGTTTCGATTCATAGAGAGCATGATTCAAATCTTACCTCCAGCATCTTTCCTGACATGAAGTTGTTCGTGATCACAAGTGCAATCTGTCGCTGTATCTTTGGACGCTTGTCAATGGATTGAGGTTGAGATCGGGTATTTCTGAAGTTGTGGGGTAGCGATGTTGAGCACTGCTCGCGCCTTTATATATTGTCTACATCGCATAAGTTTAGCACAGACCAGCGCGATCAATGGATGACTCAGACGGGGCAGACAGAGAGGGGATCATCACGTGACAAACAACGTTACGAAATCCTATATTTGCACAGCCTCCAGGCTTGACGAGAGGCTATAATTTGATACATACTTGAATCATCTCGTCGTTCGCTAATTTTCAGTCCTTTCCATTACAAACCAGGTAATATTTGAAAAGATGATCTCAAAGCTGTTGCAAAACTCGAAGAGCATGTTGTTGACCTGGAGGAAAGTCTCCTATTCAGGTCTATAAATCTTGTATTCTGTTGATGCAGCCTTATCAGATGGCTTTAGGATCTTGGAAGAACAGACTATAAGAAGAGATTGGCTGATCCGCCAAGCGCAAGGAGGTGATGAAAAAGGGACCGTGTATGTGCCTCCTCATACTTCTACATCTGGTGAGAAGTCATTTGACTCAGTCAACGCTACAATAAACTGCAATAGAGTCTCCCTCCAAAGACCCCGTATAGCCTAGTTGCGCAGCGCTTCTTCATCATGCATAACAGTCAAAGGCTGAAAATTTCGTCTCATCATTACAGTGAAATCACCGCCCATGATCAAATTCAGCAATTGACCACCTGATGACGTAACTATATCATCTGGCACTTGTCAGCAAACATGGCATGAGGTTGATCCCTTTCTGTCAGAAACTTGCTGCCCGCCGTTTCTAAATGGGGCCTATATTTCACCACACTCCAGAACTTCCCTACATTCTCGTCTTCAACCAAGGGACACAGCGGCTAACTAAATTTTCGGTGCGCTTGTGCATCTGCTATTGGTCTATGCGCCAGAACCTTCCGGTTTTGCTGTATATAAGCACACCGTCACCTCCACTTCACCCCTCCACCCTGGCTGGAAAACGTAACTCGCCACCCCCTACCCCTACCGACGATGAAGGTCTTCGCTCACATTATCGCATTTATTGCCGTGGTACCGCTCAATTTAGCGATCAGTTCCATTTCTGCTGGCAATCGTACCCTTCCTATCCGTCAAGCTAACAAGAACTCTACCGACACTACGGGCTCCACGCTCCCATCCACGAACAACGACGATGGCAATCCTCAAATGGGCTATGCGGAATGTGAGCTGACATGAAGACGTGTATCGTAGAATCCTCACTGACTGCACGGCAATTTCAGATATAAGCTCCAGTCATACCATGAACCTCCGCGTATCTGCCTGGCCGACGCGGCGCGGGCTATGGTATATCGACGAAGGCTATGTTCGAACGGTTCCGTACTGTTTCGTAGATAGGCGTACGTATGAGCAGATTGGAGGCTCCGGCAAATTCTGCAAGATTAGAGCTGCTCTCAATGTGTGGTCGGACACTCTCAACGGAGGAGCAGACGCGATAAGCGGACACTCTCTTGGATTTCGTGAGCCGACGCCCCCAGATACCTACTGTTGTAAGTCCTATCGGTACGGTACAGAAAATCAGCCACGGACCGACACCGATTTCGAGTGCGATTGGGACGATTCCAAGTGGCCTAGCGATACACTAGCGATTCATTGGGTAGACGATGTTAAGTCGACTGGTACAGCTGCCGCAGCTACCATAGGCTATAGGAGGGCTGCGAATCTATACCAGTACCCAGGGCGCCACTGGATGAGAGTTTCCTCTGGAGCTACACCTGGGGATATTGCACATGAAATTGGGCACGGTTAGTTAACAAATTTCATCCGGAAACCATGCCACTAACATCTCGGTAGTCATGGGAATGGCCCATGAGCACCAACGCTGGGATCGCGACGACCATGTTGAGTTCCGTTGTGAAAACCTCGTCGGCATGTCGGATATAATCAATCGTCTGCGTGTAGCAGAAAAGATGAACTACGCCCAGGCTACTAAGGCCTTATGCGAGGATTTAACGAAAGCGGAGAAGTATTACGCACCGAGCGCTGAATATATTAAGGGTGCCGGGCTTGACGTCAACACGAAACCTCAGTTGGACGGACCAGGAGGCTTTGACATGGATTCGATCATGCTCTACGACTCGTACTCCTTCTCAGTGGCGGGTAGTCAGGTTGATATTAGAACCGCTGTCCTTGTCGCAATCAAGAAAGGCGCGGACGGTAAAAAAATTCCTGGGAGCGAGACTATGATTTCCCGTAATCAAAAGCCGTCTCCAATCGATGTTGAGTTCGTCAAGAAGTTCTACCCTTGGGATGAGGAAAAGTACCAAGAGTGGAAGAGACAACACCCATAGGGCAGGTAAGGGCCTGGGCATCTGGTGTGGGAGAGCTGTGCAAATATAGGGATGCACTCGGGATATGCTGGTGTGCGCACTAGGTAACTACAAGTCATGTGTAAGCAATTGCCGTCTTCTCAAGACCGAAAAGCTAGGGCAATTAGAAATAAGTTTCCTTCCACTCCCCAAACTCTGAGCGAAGTCAACATTTGCATGCTCTTATCATGACATACCACTATCCATTGTGGCTTAGTAGCGGGTCTCACACGCACAAATACTGGAGGACACCAAGGCCAAGAAAGCACCACAAAAAGAGAGTTATACATTAAGGACTGTTGTGATACGGAACAACAGGCCTTCCTTCTTCGAATAAGTTAATCTGATATTTCCTAGAACGCATATATCTATTAGAATCAGGGTTTTGATTGATACATCAGGCAAGAGAGGAGTGCCGATGAGAATTTGAAGGCTACGCTGACTGATGCGCATTCGTTATGGGAAAAGACTGCACGGCTTGGGTCGACAAGATTGCAACCCCTAGGTCATGAGCTCCCAAAGTTATTACAGTAATATCTATGTAGTATTTCACGCTTACTTTACAGTCTAAGACGCGTACTCAGCCTTGCAACTCCACATATCGCTGCTTTCTGTCGATTGACAATGACAAATTGTTCAAAGACGAAGAACTGAACAAAATGGCCCAGATATCGATCAAGCAAGTGGTCTTACGCAAGACAATATTTTTACCGACAGTAGGCAGCAACATGACCTATATAAGCTCCAGTGACCCCAACTCACATTGTTCGGTGGTTGGCTACGACGGGTACAATCAATTAGTCACTCACACGCATGTCCAGCAGGATGAGTCGAAACAACGGGTTAGGCTATCCATGAGATCTAGCGTACAGCAACTTCACTAACATGTATCACACAGTGCGCGTATTAGGTACAGACAGATCCTAGAGTACCCATATACGTAGGTTTTAGGATATCCTTCTGAGAAGATCATAATACCAAAACTCGACGATTGCTCCTTTATGTAATCCTTTGTAGCCGAACCCATTTAAGCTTAACGAGCAGTTTGAGCTTCTCTGAAAGCCCGTGACTCAAGTGAACTAAGATTTGGAAAGGCTTCTCTTGTGATGAGCTCGCGTAGACATGGCTCAGAGCAAAATGAGCTAGTCCATAAATGGTTAGCTCCCGTCTTTAGCAACAGGAATTTTTTCACGACAGCGGATATCGAAGGCGGGTCGAGAACGCCATTTAGGTTAAGTAAGCGTTCGGGAGGCGAGGAGTCATGTCATCCTCTCGTATATTGACTGGGTTCCAAGCAGCGGAAGGGCGCGTTGATACTTCATACAAGTGAACGCTCGTTCTTGCCACCTTCCCGCCACTGTGCCCTCGTCCGACATGGCACCCATCGACGCGGACGTCGAGAGCGTCATTTCTAATCCACGGGAAGAACACACGCATGAAAAGCATGGGGAAAAGAAAAGCCCGGGTGTCTATGCATCCGGGGACGAGTCAAGAACGAGTAGCTTATTGAGTATTTTGGAGATTTTGGAGAAGCGCGGGGGTGTCGAGTTGAGAGGATGTCAGCCCGTACCTTATGATAAGAGGACAGTCACGCAATACTGGAATATCTTCACCTTATGGTTTTCCATGAGTTGTAATCTCTTACCGTAAGTGAACACGTGATCAAGAAATCGGATACAGAGAATTGACAGAAGTGTAGAATTACCACGGGCATGGTCGGCACATTGAGTTTCGGACTGGGTCTGAGAGATGCATCGCTGGTTATCCTGTTCTTTACACTTATCTCTACGATTCCCGTAGCGTACATGTGCACATGGGGTCCGAAAACGGGCATGCGCCAGCTCATACAGGCAAGATTCGTTTACGGGTACGTACACGTGCTATGATCCGTCACGATACATCACTAACTACAGGCAGCAAATACTTCATCTCAATCTTCATCTTGCTCAACCTCGCCACACTCACAGGCTTCTCTATTGTCGACTCCATCATCGGTGGGCAAGCTCTCTCCGCCGTTAACGATGGTACAACTATCAACGCTACCGTCGGCATCGTTATCATCGCGCTGCTCTCCCTGCTGGTTTCCTTCTGTGGCTTCAAAATCCTCCACATATACGAGAAGTACGCATGGGTTCCTGCGTTAATCGCTATCATCATCGCCACCGGGTGCGGGGGGAAGGCCCTGCAGGATCAGAGCACCGTCGAGCCCGCCACTGTGCAGCAAGTGTTGAGTTTTGGTGGCCTGGTCGCGAGTTTCATGTTACCCTGGGCAGCCCTCGCAAGCGACTTCTCAACATACATGCATCCCAAGGCTCCCTCGTTCCGGATCGCGTTGTACACGTACATTGGACTTGCGCTGCCTACGATACTGCTCATGGTTCTTGGTGCGGCAATAGGCGGCGCAACGCCCAACATACCGTCCTGGCAGGAAGGCTATAATACCAATGCTGCAAGCGGTGTTCTTGCTGCCATGCTGCATCCTGCTGGAGGTTTCGGACGCTTCGTGACCGTTGTCCTCGCCTTCAGCATGGTCGGCAACCTCAGCGCAACCATGTACTCGATAACGCTGAACTTCCAGATGCTACTCCCGTTCCTTTTCCGCATACAGCGCATCATCTTTTCCATCATCATCACCGCCATCGTCATCGGAATCGCCATAAAGGCCGCATCTTCGTTCTTCACCAATCTGGAAAATTTCCTGGGGCTGATCGGGTACTGGGCAGCTGCTTTTATTGGTGTCGTGGTAACGGATCATATGTGGTTCCGCGGTCGAAATTTTGGAGCGTATACGGAAGATGAAGAGTTGTGGGATGATGGAGGGCGTCTGCCGATGGGGTGGGCAGCTATGGGCGCGAGCGTGGGGTGTCTCGGGCTTGTGGTGCCGTGCATGTATCAGACGTGGTTTACCGGGCCGATTGCGGAGCGGACAGGCGATCTAGGTTTTGAGGTCGCGTTGGTATTGAGCGCGGGGTTGTATGTGCCGCTGAGATATCTGGAGAGGAAGATTTGTGGGAGATGATAGAATGAGTGGAGTGATCCTGATATGAACGGGAACGAGGTGCAGAGCTCAGAGCTACTGAAACCAGGGCGCGAACTCAAGTTATTGCGACATTTTATCAGTGAATCGCGCTGCCTGAATCCTTTCAAGTGCCCTGCAACCTACTGATTTTGTGAGCGTTTAAGCACTAAGGATAAGCTGCTTAAATCCAAAAAGGTTATTGATGAGGTCGCTTGATTATGTCTGGTCGCAACAATTAGCTCACCACCTACGCTGATGTCGACAACTTGGAACGCATCAAGCAATCTTGAACGTCTGTCGATTATGTTGTGTGAACATGTCGGGTGGCCATTCAGATGCCAATCCGATTCGCTCATAGGCCCCTGGAACCCTTTCCGATTCCCCGAGCAAGAGAACAATAGCCGCCACCCGTGTACGCCCCAGCATAACACATAGACATTTGCTAGTCCAGGTCTGCTGAGGCAACTTATTTCCGTAGGCCACACGCTTGATTGTTCCGTCCTTCAACGATGATCCGCGTATGACTGGCTCCAAAGCAACGTCAGCATTGATCGGCACCTCGTCTGTCATACCAGGAAGCACTTCCTCAGGAGGCTGGTAAACGGTCAAAGTATCGTAACGGTGACCCAGTATGTTTGGTGTCGCCTCAGAGGGTTCAACCTGGCATCTGATTACAGCGAAGTGCCAATGAGCCGAAATGGTCAGCACGTTCGGTTCTGGATCCACGTGAAGAACCTCAGCGCTAGTCATATAGGACTCATCCTGTCTGCAGAATCTAAAATCAATTGGGCCGTCGACGCTTGCCCAGCTCCAGCTTGGTGCGTAATACGTCGGGTGTACACGACACGAGTGCTGGCCAGGATGTTTGCCCATATTATTGACTGACCATGCAAGGCTCTTATCTAGAAATTCTGACCACATGCCCCATATAGGGGTCCATCCATTGGCGACGGAGACGCGCTTGGTTACTGAGCTTATGGCGGGTAGACGATCAGAGGATCTCGTGATTTCGCGTTTGGTAAACTCCTCCACTAGGGTCAACCACCTCGAGTGCGTAATCCTGTCTATTCGGGCCGACCAAGATGGGCTCGTGACATGTGCGCCGTAGCCTTCCCAAACGGAGTGGCAGCAGCACTCAAACTTGAGCGCAGAAGGAGTGAAGAATATGGTGCGAGCGGCAAGCAGTCGCTCCTGCCAGATCCAAGCTCGTGTAGAAACTTTACCGTAGTCTCCGCCTTGCGCTTCCGTTCCTAATGGATTTGCCCGTTGTCTGAACCGGAGATTGAACGAGCCAAGTTGGTCAACTCGCACTTCGATTTCGCGACTTCTCCATTTAGCCTCCCTCTTGACAAGGACATCGCCCATTTCGGAATCCGCAGATGCTGCTGTAATTGTCAGGGTAGCGTTGCCGTAATACTCGCCCATCTTTGGTGCCTGCTCTGCGAAGTCCTTCTCGTCACCCTGGATGATACAAAGTCGATCGATCCAGACGTAATCGATACTGAGCCGGCGAGCACAGTTGATGATGCCGATGAAGAGACGCGGTAGCTCTTCAGCCTTGATGCCAGCTTTTCTAGCGGCAAGAGTGGCAGCATTTGTAAGGAAGGTGTCGGGTTGTCTCGGACCCCAGCAGTAACTAAGTGCAATGTATTGCGCACGAATGCCCTTCGGTTCTACCAAGCGCATTTCTCCGCTGTTGTCTGGATTGATATAGAGAACGCGATCGGGTAGCTGCGGCTTTTTACTTCCGCAATCGTGCCACTTTAGACAGGTAGCTGCCTGGTCATATATGAATTTGAAGCACTCCATGTCTCCGGCATGAGATGCCACCTCGCGAGCGATACCAATATGGCTGGCCCAGTAGCCTAATGATTGAACTGTCATCGACTGTTAGCCTGATCTCATAAACGGGAGTAAATTCACGAACAATAGGTGCTTGTTCCTCGCACGCGATCAAGGCGATATATTTCGAACTCGACGGCTGGCTCCACAGAGCCTGACTGATCCGCATGTTGCATATCGAATTCGTACTGATAGACTCCGTCCAGGGTTTCCTCCCAAAGGGGCCCAACAGCAAGTTTGGATCCGTAGACCCATCGTACGACGACTGGCAGGTCTTTGGACACATATAGCTCAATGAAGGAGTGCAGAGCTTCCCACCCGGGACGAATCGCGCTGAGCGACTGCGAAACAATGTTGCAGTAGATACATCCACCACGGGCACTGGCAAGGAGTTCGGTCTGATCGATGGAGAGTTTTCGACTCGTTTGTTCGTTCGGGACATTGTACTCTCGTTTGGCCCAGCCATCGTTTATTGAATCAACAGGCATCTTTTGCGCATCTAGACAACAGCATGTAGAGCAATGGGCGGGATATCGTTGCTTTGTCATGTTGATCTGCTCTAGCATATCGCGGGGAGTCTCTAGTGCAGATTGTCCGACAGGATAGGACCAGGCGTTGGCCAAGCGCTCCCCAAGCGTGAGAGGGCTACCGGGGGGCTGACCGGTTATCAGCTTGCGAAGGAATGCGTCTGCTGGAGATAATGTAGGAGGTTGACTCGGCTGAGCTTGGATCGTTTTCATGTTTGGCCATGAGGTGGAAGGATATTTTATAACCAACTTGGCGTGTTGCTCTGAACTTCGGTCGAGGAGACCTGCTGGGACTTTGCCATGTTGCTGCTTCGTTGCATGAGCAGCAGTTGGGCTCTTGTTTGTATCCGTTGAACTTACATCGGAAAACTTCTCAAGCCTTCCCGGTTCTGTCGCGCGCTTGAGGCTAAGCTTGCGCGCGAAGTCCTGCTCGAGGTCCTCCACAATTCCGTCTGATGTGACTAAGTTAGCGGCCATGGCACTGTCGACCTGGCCTTGTTCACGGGGATCCTTTAGGGTGTTCTTCGTTTTGCAGATTCTTGTCCAAGATGTCCACCAGGCTAATAGGCAGTCTCGTGAAAACGAAGTCGTGAAGTGCTCAGCAGTTGGCGGATTCGTGAAATAGCGTCGTCAGACCTACAGGCCTGATTTTTCGATTACTCTATCATAATGCACTTTCAATTCCGGGAAGTTTGGAGAGAGTTAATGTAAGTTGAGTGAACGAGATGCTGGTGCCTGGAAGGTAATTGCGGGGTAGGAGCTCGTGTTGGACTATGGTGTCGTATTCTGACAACCTAGCTGAATGGAATCACTGCCACACGTTGTACCATTGTTTGTGCGACGAGAAAAAAGACGAATCGAGTACGGTCGGGAATCGGCAGGTTTTGTCGCATATGAGAAGTCGTGAGATGATGGCTGAGTAACAGACACCTCCCGTGTTGTTTATATACGAAGCGCATGAGGCTGATCATTGTCGCAATCTACAATTTGAGCTGTCAGAATTTCAATTCGAGGGTGCACATTCCTAGTTGGATGATACCCGAATGGCCAGGAACAGCTGCTTTTTGTCACGCTTTCAGCGTGACATTCCTGGTCACGAGCAGAGAAACATAATTGTCTTGTCAAATGGATTGTATTTACTCCCGAGGTGCTCGACGGCACACGCATAGGGCCTATCATACATTAGAAAATAAAGCTATATAAGAGGACATAACCCCTGTGGAGAGGTGACCTGAACATCGTTACAATGTCGAATACAGAGCCATCCATCTCCGAGAAATATACAATGAGCCGTACGGCGAGCTTGTGCCATTGTCCAGAAGATCTGAAATAATAGCGCCAGCTAGAAGAAGGGTATCCAACGTGATCAGCAGCGCTATAAAGCCGTCATCAAAAATAAAGTAGGTCGTAGCCAAGTGGCAGTATTTGGGTGCGATCAACGATCAACGGCTGATTGGTCGATAGCGGGCTGGCATAGGGCATGGTGGCGGAGTTTACGAGTAGTATTTGTCGTCCTTCTCGTTCAGACCGCCGATACGGTCAAGGTCGAGCGAGTCGAAGCGGCTGCCGTCTCGCTCGTAGGGCGGGAGGTCTTCCTGCAAAGGCTCCAATCCGACACTGTGCTCTCCAACCCGTACAACAACGACGCGACCCGACTGCCTCTTGCCAGCTGCGTCGACCTCGTCCGGGAAGGTGATGCGGATTTCAGGAACAGGGCTCGCAGGCGGGCTAGATGAATTTTCCAAAAGGTCCCTCTTCTCTTGGTAGACAACGACGGATTCCCGGGTAGCCGTGATTGTCAGACGGCGGTGGTTTGACTGTCTCTTCTCATACAGCGGAAGTTGCGCCTCAGCATTGCTCCTCGCCCGACGGATTCTTCGGAGGAAGAATAACACGCCAACCAAAACTACGGCAAAAACGAAAAGCGTCAGGAGCGCGATCAGGAGGCTGGTCTGGGTGTGGTCCATGCCGCCCGTCTTTTCGTCATCGCGTGCAATGAGGAAGTGGATTGAGTTCATGATGTGGTTGGTATGTTTACGCGGTCGTCAAATGGTCGTGAAATGGGGAGCGAGTATGGCGCAAGATGTGATAGCAATAACAATTAAGGAGCGTATTAGCTGCGGTCATGGTCAGTATGCTGGGTCGCAATATTGTTGAATGGTGTGGTGTTGTTATGGTCTGGAGACGGGTTTCTTGGCGGAATGCCGTGTCTGGGGCAGACGCACCTTGTTACGGGGTCGCAGGACGGTAGGGAATGTTGGTGCAGGCCGAGTGAACGGATGCAAGTAGCGCTGAAAGAGTGAAGCGATACTGCGGCAAGGAGAGTGGGAAGGATGGGCCGGGTGTTGTTGGAGGAGCAGCAAGGACGAGGAAGAAGGGGGACGAGGCCGTTTTTGCTGACCGCCAGGAACAGGCAGGCGGGCGCCCGGGCCACCGGTGATAAATGAGTTCGCTCCTTCCAAGGTTAGGCCCCGCGCCCAATCGGAAATCACACCCCGCCGTTCTTGCGCTTAAACGCCAGCGCTAGTCCCGAACCGCCGCATTCAATAACAAACCTGCGAGCGCTTCCAGCGAGCCATCAACTGTCCTGCCCACAGCAGTACGCGCCGGGTGTGCTGAATGACGTCGCTGAACGAAAGCGCTGCTGTGCTTCTGCGCGCGGGAAACGACTGGCCCTGAGCGGGCAGCGACGACCGTCCGAGGCGGCCGACAGGGGAAGCGGCGACCAGGGCGAGGGGTGCTAGGGTGTGAATTAGGCGGATTCGCAGGTCGACGTCGACGTCGCGTGCTTTGCAGCCGTCCACGACTCGCTGCCCGCGCCCCATATACATAAATACATGCTTCGGCTGCATTGCTGAACCTGGGGCAACTTGGCTGCCTCGCGAGACGAGACGAGACGTGTCTGGCAGTGACACTGGCACTGACAGTTCGAGGCCTGAGACGAACTGCGTACGTGCGGTCGCCACGGCTGCTCCAGCATCCGACCAGCATGATCCCTCGGTGAAGGTGGGTGCACGCGCGTGCGACTCTCAGGTACGGACGGCAGTGCGCTGCGCAGTCAGCCCTCTGCAAGTCCGTACCCGCACCCTGCGCGTGGTCCAGAAGCCTGCTGCGCGCCATTTTCTCCGAGCAATCTATTCCTGGCACTGTGGAGTCGAATGATGCCCGCGGGTCCCATCGTCCACATTTGACCAGGTGGTCCGTCTGTCGTGCAACACTCTCGTTCTCCAGCGTCCACTGAGCAATGCATGGCTTGAAACACCGCAACGCTACATCCGAGCACACTTCCACGGATGTCTTTTCTTCCAGGGCCAAGTCCGGCTCTCGTAAAATGCGACGCCATCAGCCTCTTGCAATGGCTGTTGTTCTGAAGGAGAAGCACGGACAGCCTACTTTCATGTATTCTAGAATATGCGCTTGAAAATCTGCATCTCCAGCTCTCCCTCGTTGCTGACGAGTGCTTTGAACACGTACCACGTTGACCCCCACACGAAGCGATGTACAGATGCACGACGACGTGCTAGACGTTGGAACGAAGACGCATGCTCGTTGGCGATTGGAGAGGTTCCGAGATGGATCCGAAGAGTGTCTTCGCCGCACCAAAGCACACTGACTGCGAGGCTAGCGACTGACAGGGTGCAACTGTCGCTGGAGTTGCTCGATGGAGGCTTGCATGGATCATCGAAGTCACCGGTCACGACCTTACCCAAACCGACGACGGCCCCCGTGATGGTGTAATTTTGGTTGCTCCGACACTCTTCCTCCGCACACGACGGCGAGGGCACACGGCCGCTGAATGGGAGCTGGCCGGGAGTACCGGCCGCCCAATTGGTCCGAAAGGAGGTCCCGCAAGGCTACCAAAAGCTCTGTTGAGGCCACCCACCGAGAGAACGTGGGTTGGGCAAACATCCAAGGCCCGGTCTTCGAGAAGCGGCTCGCAGCTGCTGGAGGACGAGCTCGGCCCTGGCGCATGGCTCCTGGTGAAACGCATAGTCGACGTACATAATCCACTCCTGTACGGCGAGGGCATGTCTCACCTTTTTGCTCCTTGATCGTCGCCGCCTAGCGACTCCTGCTTGGCACACGACACGCGACCGCCTCAGGACACAGCGAGGCCAGCAAAGCCTCTCCTCGAGATAATACATGGTCGGCGCGCGGCCCTGAGGCAAGCCTCGAACCAGTCTTGACAGCGGAGTTTTCGTCGAGCGCGGCGCCGCCCAAGGACGGAAGCTAGCGATCTAGCCGGCCTTTGAAACGAGCTTAGTGCGCAGATCTGGGGAATCCATCATCTCTCCCACCAACGCTCGCGACAGCGCTGCTTTCTTGCGCCGCCCTCCACGCCTCTCCCGCACCCTCCGCCTGCGGCTGCCGCACGCACACGACCCGCCTCGCCCTCGCACCCGCCGTCTCCATCGCGCCCGCCCCCCAGGGGACCACGGCTGCGCTGCTCAACGCTCCATTCCGCAATCACGCCCGCCCGCTCGCCCTTGCGTCCCCGTTTTGTTGGCCGTGGGAGGACTGATGCGTTCCCCGCCTGCCAGGCACCACCATCCCTTCTTCGAACTTAGCATGCACAGTGGCTAGAGGAGCCTCCGACCTTGCACAAACCCCCAGGGAGCCGTTGGCTGCACATATAGCCATCCGCACACCTCACCGCGCCCTTCCTCGCGCGCCCGCGGTGGACTCCCTTCGCTCGCACCCCGCCTCCTCTGTACAGCCGCCTCTCCGTCCCGACGTATTTCACACGCAATCCTCAGTAAGCCGCCCGCAACCTCCTGGAGTGCGCTGCTGGGTAAAGTCCGCGTGCTGACGCCTAGACCTTTTTCAGCTTGCACGCCATACGCTGCCCCGCGCTGTATTCGCACTCCAACAGTCTCTCGCTTCATTATTAGCGCGCTATATCCACAACCCTCTTTGCCCCGTGTGTACCCTTGCAAATTGTAAGCGTAGGTCGCAACATGGCTGGCATGACCAACAACGTGGGTACACCCTGCATCACCGCTGAAGCAAGACCTAACAAAGCATGGCAGGTTCGAACACGCGACCTCAATGGCGGGATTTCCATCAATGGTGGAGATCCTGACCGCACATCTCATACGTCGCTGGGCTGGGGTGGCAGCATCTGGAACAATGGCAGCGGTGTAGGTGCAGGCCTGGGCTCGGGCCTCAGAGACAGCTCGCGCCCTCGAGGTATATCCTGTTCTATGCCTATCTGTAGCGGGCTTTAACTTTTCGCAGAAAACAGCACTTTCATGGGTTCCGCAGCCGAGTCTATTGAAGGCAAGACGGGCTCTGGATCTCTCGTTGCATCTTCCGAATCCGATGGCTGGCACCATGGCCGCAGTGTCTGGGGAGACAATGCATCCAACATCTCGCGTGTTCGATCAGGCGTATCACCTCCCAGAAAGCGGTCACTCGCCCACCCCGAATCCACGCCGCAGTATGCAGACAAGTCTGCGGCCTTGTTTCCTACCTCGCGACCAACGGCGGTCGGCCAATCCCTCGCTACCAAGACGACGAAGCCGCTCCTGGACCCCACATCTATGAACTTTACGTCTGCCCGCAGAATGGACCCACTGAACACAACCAGTTTCTCTTCTTTCGCCTTCAACCAAAGCGACGCATCACTACGGTCCGAGGCAAACCTGGGGTCATGGCACGATGCAGCCTCAGTTCATTCGCCTACTGACGATAGGCGAAGTGTTGCCAACTCCGAGTATCTGGGCCCGTCAAGCGCTACCCCTTCAAGAAGCGGAAGTCTTCCTCCATCCAGGCACGGGAACGAGCCTTTTCAATTTGGCCAAAACGTCGACACTTATGCCAGATATGCCCAACCTGGCCAACGCCAGACTTCATCGTTCTCTGTTGCAAACAATCGAGCATTTCAAGACCGGAGTGGCTCCATACAGAGCGAGTCGCTGAATCTTGGCCAGCTTAGCCTGGAGCATGATGCTGTCTCTGGAGCCTTGTCCCACAGGCCATCTATGAGCATTAATGCGTTCCCGTCAAATTTCACCCCTGCGTTGAATGACGCTGCTCTAACACGCGACTCATACGATCCACAAGCTTTTGATAGATCCAGTGCCTATGGACAATCTGGCACATACACTCCTGATAGTTTCACCAACAGTAACAACCACGTCGGTACTTCGAACTCTCTCTTTAGGCCCGTTCAGTTCGACAGCCACAGCGCGCCGAATGGTACCGGTGCGCATCAAAGCCCACACCACACTCATTCGCATACACCTCCTGTATTCGATCATCTCTATCCGTCTCGGTCGGATCATACTTTTTCCTTGAACAGCAATAATATCGCCCTCGTGAATCAAAGATTGGCGGGACACAAGATGCAGCAGCAGGAGCATCGACGCAACCATTTATACCAAAATCAGCAAATGCACCCTCAACAGCTTCAACAGCTCATAGCAGCCAACCAGCTGCAGTCTAACCAGTTGCGGGGCACTTATCCGTACAATCAACTATCAATTCCCGGCGCCATGTCGATGACTAGCAGCATGCAACCCATCCCGGCGCCACTTCACAGCGTCATTCCTATCGAGCCTCCCCGAGCGCCTCGCGATCACAGCAACCCGTCTGACCTAGCGACGATGAGCTCGTGCTTGTACAATTTCAAGAATGCCAGCAAGATCAATAAGAAATTCGAGCTAAAGGACATCTACGGCAATGTAGTCGAGTTCAGCGGTGACCAGCACGGCTCTCGTTTTATTCAGCAGAAGCTCGAGGGTGCCAACAGTGACGAAAAGGACAAAATCTTCCGAGAGATTCAAGAAAATTGCTTGCAGCTGATGCAAGATGTGTTCGGAAACTATGTGATTCAAAAATTCTTTGAGCACGGCGACCAAACGCAAAAGAAATTTCTTGCCAACCGGATGATGGGTAACATATTGCACCTTTCCAATGGCATGTATGGGTGCAGGGTTGTTCAAAAGGTAAGGCTTACAACCCATCGTGCGCAAATTCCGATACTGAACATAGCAGGCTTTGGAGTACGTCCTGGTTGAGCAACAAGCGGCAATGGTAAAGGAGCTCGAAAAGGATGTACTCAGATGCGTCAGGGACTGCAACGGCAACCACGTAATCCAAAAGGTCATCGACAAGGTACCCCTCGAATACATCAGGAAGATTATCGACGCATTCCGCGGCCAGGTCGGCACTTTGTCAGTAAATACCTACGGCTGCCGTGTGATTCAGCGGTTGCTGGAAAAAGTTCCAGAACCAGACCGAAGATTCATTCTCACCGAGCTACATGCCGAAGGTCCCAAGCTCATTACCGATCAATACGGGAACTACGTCTGCCAGCACATCATTGAGCACGGATTGCCTGAAGATCGCGCCAAAGCTATCACACTCGTCAAGGCTGGATTGCTGACCTTCTCCAAGCACAAGTTCGCCAGCAACGTCGTCGAGAAATGTCTGAAGTTCGGCACCAATGAGCAGCGTCGCGAGATCATGCTTAAACTCACAGACAAGAACGAGCGTGGTGAAAACAATCTGCAGACACTGATCAAAGACCCGTATGGTAACTATGTCATCCGTAAGTTGGTCACTTGGTCTTGGTCTGGGGGGGCGCCTGCTAACACATGTCCAGAGAAATGCCTAGAGACTGTCAACCGTAGGGACTACCAAGAGTTTGTAGCAGTCCTGAAACCCGAGCTCGACAAGGCCAAGAAGGTCATGTCCGGCAAACAGATCATCTCGGTACGTCCAGATTTCTGCAGAACCATCTAGGCGACACTAACGATGAACTTTACAGGTGGAGAAGAAGATGCACCGCACCGATTTTAACGATGGCTTGGACAACATCATGCCAATGTCGCAGACTGCTTCTTCGGACGCCACGACTGACGCTCCGCCCACACCTCCGCTGACGAGCGAAGCGCAAAGTCCTCAGAGCAGCTCGCTACCGAGTGCTAATGTTTCCACCGTCGACGAACCTGTACACACTTCTCTTGCAAATAAGGACTTTTCCGCTCCAATTGACGGCGTCACCATTGAGGCCGTCGAAAACGCTTCGTAGTACATACATTTCGCAGCATTTACGCCACGGCCTACACGCATTCCTTCTGTTACTGGTTTATTACAGCATGCATGCACTACGGGAGAGCCGCGGGCGTTCCGGCTGGGCGGCCATCAGCATGTTTTATACCATCCATACTTATTCGGTGTCGTTGGGTTTGATGAAAGTTCAATGTTATAATGTTTCAAGAATTGGGGTTTCGATGGATTCCGATCTGTGTCGGGGTGTTTATTGAAGTTCCGCGACTTATGTTCATGCAAGCACGGGCGCTTGACGGCGTACACACTATAATTAGCATGGCGTACAAAATGGGGTGATGGACTAATTGGTATATTGTTCATGAACGAGGAGGCATGGGTGGATGGCTTCCGGGTGTGTTTGTTGTTGCGGATTACCACATAGGTTGGGATTCTTCGATATACGTGCGTAGAGAACGGTAGAGTTACGGAGTGCCAATGTAGAGCTATCTTTTGTGATGGTCGTTTAGTTGTATCGCTCAGCTCTGATCTTGGGGCCTTGTACTGCTTTCAATCGTGCTCTCATGATGGATTGCTACGGGTCCAGTCGATGCAGTATCTCGGACGAGTCTACTTGAGGCTTGACCGTGATAAGCGCATAAACCGATGATTTCTATAATGCTGTTTAGGAAAACCTCACTTTACCGAATGTCGTTCTGCAGTTGGCTTCGCCTAGCATCTTCCCGCCGATCGCGCTATTGGGAAGTGGACCCTGGCCCACCGACGCGTCGGAACTGTGGGTTCTTCCGATTCCGAAAACTTCGTGTCAAGCTTCACTTTTCCTTTCCGTCGCAACATAGACATCTTGGTACTTACCGAATGTGTCCCAGCCGGTAGTCCTGCTCCAATGGATAATGGCGGACCCGCGCCATCCTACAAAGGCATTGCTGCCTCGCCCGCAAATGCTAAAGCGGAGAAGGAGAAGCAGGAGTCTCAAGGCTTGAAACCGACCACGAACGATGCGGCCGCGGCCAAGAAGCAGAGCGAGATCCAATTCAAGGCTGCACATGGTCTTTTGGTGGCAGTTTTCACCCTAATTCTGTATGACCGATTGCGGGCGAATCATTGGGCTCAAGCTGACGCGCTGCAGTGTTCTCCATGTCCTGGGCATTTACCTCTTCACGGGCGGTTTCCTCCTCACGAGATTTGTATTGGACTACAAATCGGAATGCGCGGTGCCACCCATCGATACCACTTCACACGCATACATCCCCGGTTCGCCGGAAAGTGGGTGCTGGCACCCCAAGACGTTCGAGAAAGCAATCGTTATCCTCGTAGACGCGCTTCGCTACGACTTCACCGTCCCGGCCCCCACCGAGGGCTCCGACGAGACACCCCACCACTTTCAAAATGCGTTCCCCGTGCTCTACGAAACGGCTGTCGAACAGCCCCGCAATGCGTTCCTTCTTCCGTTCATCGCCGACGCGCCGACCGCAACAATGCAGAGGTTGAAGGGCCTGACAACTGGGACGCTCCCGACCTTCGTTGACGCGGGGTCGAGCTTTGCGGGCACAGCCATCGAAGAGGATAACCTAATCACACAGCTGCGGAATGCTAGCAAGAGGGTCGTACATCTTGGGGATGATACTTGGCACGCGCTGTTCCCCGACCATTTTGATCCGGAGCTCACGCGCGCATACGATTCATTTAACGTCTGGGATTTGCATACCGTAGACAACGGTGTCACGGATCATATCTTTCCGCTCATGCATGCTTCCAACACGTCTAAGTGGGATGTGGTGGTTGGTCACTACCTTGGAGTGGACCACGCAGGGCACCGGTATGGACCTGATCATCCGGCTATGGCTACAAAGCTCAAGCAGATGGACGGCATCATCCGCAAGATGATTGAGCACTTGGACGATTCTACGTTGTTGGTGGTTATGGGCGATCACGGCATGGATGCAAAGGGAGACCATGGCGGGGAATCAAACGACGAAATTCAGGCCGCGCTCTGGATGTACTCGAAGCAAGAACGGTTCGGTCGAAGCTCGCCTGCTTACAATACTCCTCCAGCTACAGCTTTTGAACGGCCGGTGGCACAGATTGATCTTGTTCCTACGCTATCCCTTCTTCTTGGAATGCCCATCCCTTTCAACAATCTCGGAAGGCCTATCGAAGAAGCATTCATTGGCACCGCAGGAAATAACTATGAGAACATGGCTAGGATCAGCCGTCTTACAGCCGCGCAGATCTACCGGTATCAAGAAGAGTATGCTGCCGTCCAAAGTATGGACGAGGACGCACGTGCGGCATCGTTGACGTCTTTCAAGAAGGCAAACCAGGCCTGGGATGCCACGAGTAAAAGCTCCAAGCCTGAAGAATTCGCGCGTGCCTACGAAATGTACAGGACCTATCAGCAGGAAACTCTGGACATCTGCAAGTCGTTGTGGGCAAGCTTCGATGTCCCGCGCATGTGGAACGGAGTGACTATTCTCGCGTTTTCGCTCATTATGCTTGCCGTCTATGCTCGCGGCTTGGCGGGAGACCTATCGGAATTGAGCCCTATGCTTCTCTCTCGAGGTGGGATCGGAACCTTGCTTGGGGGTTTGATTGGTTTTGGAATCAATTCTGCGTTTCCCGAAGTGCCCAAACAGCATGCCATCATCTATGCAGCCGCCATGTGCGGTAATCTCGGCGTAGCATCGGCCTTCTGGTACCTCAGACGCAGGCTGCTCTCCCTCCTCCCAAGCTCCATCTGGGGTTATCTTAGCATCATTTCCACGCTCCTCTTATCCGTCGGGTTCGCAGCTAACTCCTTCACTATCTGGGAAGACGAGATATTACTCCACTTCCTCTCCACCTTTGGTGTCCTCGCGGCAGTGTCCTCTTTCCGTCAGCCCAAAACCACCAACCGCGTCTTGGGAGTCTATCATTCCATCTTGTTTATTATCCTCACGCGCGTTGCGTCTCTGTCGCGATTATGTCGCGAAGAACAAATGCCGTATTGCAAGAGTACGTACTATGCCTCAGCCACATCGTCGACCTCCGCAACGTGGCAACTTGCTATACCTCTAGCTGTCGCTCTTCTCTTGCCGACCTTCATTCGAGGCTACTACGATGGGACACTGTCATACCAAGGCTCTGCGACAATGTGGCTCGGGTTCGGCCTACGCTTTGGATTATTATTGAGCGCCGCATATTGGATTCTTGACGCTGCCGACGACGGAGATTGGTACCCTGGGTTCGGCACCATGCTGAAGACATCCAAGACGGTGATCGCGCAGCTCACGCTCGCGATCGCACTAGGCGTCGGGTACCCGACGTTCACATGGGCGAAGCCGCTGCTGAACATTGAGGAGGGCACCTCGCACACCCCGCATCCCTCGAAGCAGATCGTGCCCACGGGCGGGCGCACCTCGATCGCCATCCTGGGCTACGGCAACGTCCACGGCTCGCGCTACGCGCTGCTAATCACAATTTGGTACCTTGCGATCGCGCTGCTGCAGAAGCCCATGGGCGCCGGCGCGCTCGCGCTCTGCTGCTGGCAGATATTCTCGCTGCTGGAGATAGTACACACGAATGGTCTGGCCGAGAGCAGCATCGGCCCCGTCGTCCTAGGCCTCCTGGGCAGCTTTCATTTCTTCAAGACGGGGCACCAGGCCGCGCTGTCCAGCATCCAGTGGGAGTCCGCATTCATCCCGCTGCACACGATTCGCTACCCGTGGTCGCCGCTGCTCATCGTGCTGAATACCTTCGGCGCGCAGATCCTGTGCGCCGTCGCGGCCCCCGCGCTCGCGCTGTGGAAACAGCATCCCAAGCAGAAGGGGCTGCTAGGCGGTGTGGCGAAAGCCGTTTCCACGCATATGCTCTTCTACGCGGCGATCAATCTGGCTACGACCATGTGGGCAGGGCACCTTAGACGGCATTTGATGCTGTATCGGATTTTCAGCCCGAGGTTCATGATGGGTGCGATGGTTTTGGTTATCGTGGAGGTTGTGTGTATTTTTGTGGCGGTTGGGGGGTCGAGGATGAGCTTTTTGAGTGTGGCCGAGGTTTTTGGGGTGGGGGTGTGAGCGGGAGGGAGGTTGTAGGAATATGGAGGTTGATTGTGAGGTTGATTATATGTATGTATGCATTGCGTGTGAGTTATTTGTTTGGAGCATGACACCCTACGTGCAACAATGCAAGTGTGATGGACTGAAAAAAGGGTGTGATGATGTTGCTTCGGCTCCTGTAGACATGCGAAACAAACAAACGGAAACAAAATAAGGCAAAGACGTGTCTAGTTTTCCCCCGCCCCCAGCTCCCGGTGCAGGTACTCTACTGCTTGAATTACAAATGACTCGTCTTTACAAAGTCTCTGAGGTACTAACACACCCGGTGGATACCCGCGTTGATTACTAGTTACGATGGTAGTTTTCGCTGCTCCGAGTTGATAGTACATGGAAGGCGCGTCAAGTCTCCATGAACCGAAAGTAGGAGCATAATGGCGCATTCTGGGAAGGGGCAAACCCCATAATGGTGACACCTGCCCACGAGACCAATCGTTTGCTGGAAGGGACTAGGTGGAAGCATTTGGCGTGGACGGGACTTGCCGTCCGCAGACAGTGTTTACACGATGCGCAGAGCCTCATCTTTATCCATCGAGGACGTTTGATTGCGCTTTTACTTGCCAGCGAACTTCTCAACCTGTTGTCTCTCACTTTACCCTTGGTCGTAAGAGCTCTCTCACCTCGTATCTACGGCAGACGATTTGCTCTTCCTATAAGAGAACGACTTGCCTGGTCTTTTGCGTCCGGCTGCGCTTGTCCCCCGATCCTTGATCCCGGATTTCGTGCGAAGGCTATATTGTTCTACCGACGGTATTGTCGGTATTCCTGCTAGGGAGAAAATTACACAAGTATATTCTCCAACGTCGATTGGCGATCTGGTAGCTGGTGCAAAGCAAGTTGCTAGCCATCTTACCGGAACGCTGGGACAGAGAAAAGGCGAGTGCTCTCGTTTGCGAGGTGAGAAGGTGTGGGGTTGTCCTGACTGTTCTTGCTGGTCGGTATGTGATAAAATCGAACTTTATGCTGATTGTCTAGCAGGTTACGATACAATAATGGTCGGGGCATCAAAGGCTAGGCCTATGCCCATGTTTGGGGGGAGCTCACCCCGAGGGGGCTACGATACACGCACTCGCTCACACCCACGAACCACGCCACGGTCTTTCGCCTCCAACTCCCAATCCAGACCATCTCCTTCACAAATCTCGAGCAACAGCTCGGCAGGACCTGTCTTTGAAACTCCGCAGCAATGGCTAACTGCCATCGACCGGGCTGCGCAAGCGACCGGATATGTCTCCGGTCTTCCGACCAATCTTGCCCAAGAGACATGCGAGGAAGACGACGATGATGATTTCGAGCCTATTCTATTGGGCTCGAAAGTAATTGCGCGTTTGAAATTTCGGTTTCTTACTCGCCTGGCGATAGCTTTCGGCGACGGGGGTCAATGGAGATCGCCTACAATCGGACTTCTGCATGAAGATGTTGAGAGCAGCACTGCAACTATCAGGCTCTCACGCTTCAATGCCGCGGGCGAAAAACCCGGAAGTCCTGATATTGCAGCGAAGTTTGCACAAGCATTCATTGGTGTCCATAGCTCCGATACTTCCGGCTATGCAACACACCATAAGGATCTGGAGAACGTGGTCTTCTCCTTATACAAGACCCGAATTGAGG
The DNA here is from genome assembly GCA_019828545.1 of Paracamarosporium sp. OC-R06-R3. Taxonomy (NCBI): domain Eukaryota; kingdom Fungi; phylum Ascomycota; class Dothideomycetes; order Pleosporales; family Didymosphaeriaceae; genus Paracamarosporium; species Paracamarosporium sp. OC-R06-R3. The sequence goes on along the minus strand of JACVRA010000307.1, from coordinate 57,064 downwards.
AAGCTGTCAATCGATTGCGCCATCTGTTCCGTAAGCACCAGCAACAGATCAACGACATGACCGCGAAGATGTCAGGCCTGTATGACGATGAACATCAATCGCGCGACACCACAATCGGTGATCGACTCACTGCTTTAAATGAAGTTATGTGTACCTTGGACTCTGCACGACTGATGTCGAGCAGCAACGCTACATATGACGAACAATTGAAAAACGCTATCGCTGAAAGCCACAACCTCCACCGAGTACAGCACGGGGGAATACAGTTGCGATTGAGGGTCATTTTGGGTTCGTCTCTTGCCGATGCGATCTACCGCGATACACTCGTGTTGTTGCAGCCAGCTCGATCGGTCGGTGCATTCGTACGCTGCGCTAAGATCCTAAGGGGCTTCTCGACTATTGATTTCCGGCGCGGAATGCCAAACATTGCGGCCTCCAACTCGCCATCAAAATCTACCAGAGCTAAATCTACTGCACTGTCGTCTTCACCGCCAACGTCAGAAGCGACCACTGAGCGTGAGCAGCCTTCGCTTCGACAAAATCCCACTCCGGTAAATAGGTATCCACACTCAATAACAGCGCCTGCTTACGATCTGACGGCCTGCATTCTCGATGGTCGCATACCGGACACAAAGTCCGACGCATACTACCTCTTCGGGTTTGTAGCTTGTGGGGATGATGAGGAGGTCCGGAAACTCGGAGGTTTGTACCAGAGCATCTTCACAAACACACAAGGCAAAGTCGCGTTATTCGCGGAGTTATGCCAGGCACTACAGGCACATCAGCTCACCCGACTCTTTGACAGCCATGGTTGGAACAACTTTCGCTACGCATTTCCTCATCTGGAGATTTTTTTGAAGACTTCCCTTGATAAGCGTCCCACGGTTTTCAGGCTAGTGCAGTTTCTCCGGACGGAGGATGACACACTCAAAGACACTGATGCCCCTCGGGTTCTGATCCGCGACTATGGTTTTCATCGGTGCAGAATGCGGGACGAGGTAGAGGCCCTCAAGAATGCTTACCGGCAGGCGCTAAAGAAGATCGACATCCTTGATTTGCATCGCGCTTGCATCGAAAATCAGCTGCGCGAAACAGTCACGGCTGCTGGTGTGGAGATCAAGCCTAAGCATCTACGTCTCCTGGAAAACCAAGGTCCTCTACCGGATATCGGCTTCGAGAAGGTCGTATCGAACTTCATGTTCGACCAGGGGCTTTTCAAACGGGAGAAGGTACAGCGCATGAGAATGACTCTCGGATGAGTGCCCGATAAGGCGCGTCATCAGCGGATCGGTACAATTACTCGTCCTCGTCTTCCCCCGATACAGACTTTCGAAGGACATAGCATCAACATCGACTAGACACGATCGTGCTTCCATGGCTGCACATTACCAATCCAGATTGATATCCACGGATCCTTCTTCTGTTCTAACATTCTCAGCCTGCATGACTCCTCGCTATCCTCACCAAACCATATATTTGCAACCACTCCAAAGAAGACTATTAACGAGTAGAACCATACAAACCCACAGATTAGCAACGGTGCAGCATTCAGAAGTGCGTAGCTCCACTCTGGACCCCGGAGCCGACCCGTCGGGTCCCACATCAGGCCCAACACCCACTCGATCTTCCATTCCAATTTTTCGGTATTTGCTAGATTGGAAATCGACATCTTGCAGAAGCTCCTTCACAGCTTCATTCACTATTCGATTTCTACGGTTTTACATTATCATATCACATTTTCAACAAAATTTTCTCATCCGTATGATCAGCGGATGTGAGTCGCTCTATCTGCGAGCGTATCACCAGTGCAGGGTGCGGTTCGAGGCCACAGGAAGTGTCTTGACATATGGGATACTTGCAGCTGGTTGCTGCTTGCTGGGTGCGATCTTCGAATTATATCATGCATATATAGAATAAACCATGAAATTTCCATGAGCCTTGCGATTCACGTGATATTTCTTCCCCTTCGCAGATTGCAAGTGAGTCAGTCGCAACAACAGGATGGGAAGTGGTAAGCATATACAGACGAATATTCCGAGGAGACGCACGTTTTCCTCGCAAGACTCTCCTATGTGTCTGTGAGCTAAAGCTCACATTACCCCTGAATACTAACCCGCACTACCACAGACTCCGCACGCGTGTCATTACCTCATCACAGCAATCATCGTGAAGTAGCAAGGTTTAAGAAGGTTCTGCAAGCTGAAATAAAATAAAGAGAAGCACATAAAGAATCGCAACTCTCACGCGCACAGTACCGGTAGCAGTACGAAACATCAATTTGTGTCGCCTTCCCAATTATACATCGTTCCTAGCACACGGTTGCACTACCAATACCACTACCCAAGACCGTAGCGAATATCCACCATTTCAATGCCAGAAAGTTCGACACAATCTCCGATGCCCTGTTCTTGCGCACTGTTGTCAGTGGTTTGCAGAACGAGATGATCGGCTATACCACGCCGATAGGTGATAAGGAGCTTGGCTGAACGAGGGGACCTCAGCTGTCGCGTCCACGCGCCAATCACAAGACCCCAGTTCAGACCGAAACTTGAATACAGAGAAGTACCTTCCAGTGGCCGTAAGACTCATGACGAGACGCAACGAGGCGCATTGGATGCAGTAAAAAGTGGGTTTGACGAGTACCATCAGTACAGTGTAACTATGCAAGATCGTACGGCTCACGCGGATGCCTCATTCCCGACCCAGTGCACTCCCTCTCACTCGGGCCGTCCACATTAGACTCCTTTTCCCCTGGTGTGGAAACTGCACGCTGAAGACAAGCGGTGAAGGAGGAGCGCGAAGTGGCCGAGTGTGGCGCATTTTCAGCCTCGTCGGCGACTCAGGATCCAGTAATTCTTATCAGATTCCCAGTTTAATAATTGTGGAACTTCATGCCTTGAACATACTTCATCAGCATAGTTCTTTTAGTGTAGTAATTTAACGATACTTTATTTGTTTAATTATTAACTTAGAATATCATCCTAAGCGAGTGCCGGGTGTTGCGTGTAGGTCATGTGAGCCTAAACTCAGCCTTCTCGTCGCTTGTTGTCAGCGCTGTCGCCTAGCAGCTTTTCTACATCTCTTTCTATCTATTGTTTACCTGTTACAATGTTCAAGTCTTCCAAGTCATCGCGCAATCCTTTAAAGCGCTTGTTTGGGCGCGGAAAAGGTAATGGTGTTCACGATAACCGGAAGGGAAGCGCCCATCTCGCCTCAACCTTGCCATCTATCACTATCAGTCTGCCTCCTCCTGGCGATACCACAGCGACCCTTGCGTCATCAGTCTCTAGGGCAGACAGTGGGAGCCTCTCTTCTATATTAAATCCTTCCACCACTGGGTCCAATCGTCATACAAACCGACCGTTGAACTTCTGGGACGAAGCTTTCAGCTCTTTATCTGAACAGGACCAGGAATTGCTTCGGGAATATACCATACCATCAATGCCTAGTTCTGTTCAAACCTTTTCACATGTTTTAGAGGTTGCATGCAAGAAACGTGACCTTGTAGAACAGAAGAAATGGACAGTACACATGATGGGAAAACGGATTACGGTTCGTTCAGAGGCGGATCTAGTCATAAGATGGCTCGACAGATTCAAACAAGTTGGTGATGTTGCCGTTAATGCAGATCCGATACATGCGGGGCTTCCATGGGCTGCAATCCGTTTCATAATTCAAGTATGCCGCAAATGCCCTTCGGTTTGAGGAGGCTGATAATCGCAGGCAGCTGGATCTGATCAAGCACAACTTGATGCGCTTTTCACAGGACTGGAGCGTGTTACGTACGTTCTTAATAGATGTAACGTGTATGTTCAGCTCTACCTTAACTGCATCTCATCAGCGCAACCTGCTCATGATATGGCCCTGGAAAATTTCGAAAGTGGGCTTGCGCACCTTTACTGCCTCGTTCTGCAATTTCTAGTCCTTGCGATACGTGTCTCTATTAGGTCTTCAGCCATGCGCTTCCTACAAGCTTTATGGCAACCTGATCAGATAACGTCTTTCTCGAGGACATCTCAAGAGGTCGAAGGACGTGTGGAGATTGAGCTACACAATCTCGAGCGACTAATCAATGTCGAAGATCGCCTAGATGTGATTCAAAAATTCTCAAATCTAATCAAAGAGCTGAACGGACTGAAACACATTCGAGATGTGGTCGAGAATTTGAGCATGCAAGTTGCTTCAATCTGGAAAATCACGATCGATACTGTAAGAGCTGATTTACTCTACTGGTTATCTAACATTCCATACGAAGACGATCATTATCACGCAGCATCAGAGCGAACGGTCGGGACTGGCACCTGGCTTCTACATCATCATGACTATCTTTATTGGCTGAACTCTCTATCCCCAATGATTCTCTGGCTTCATGGAATTCGTACGTACCACGCTCAACAAACATATTTGCTTATCTAACTTTCTTCGAAGCTGGCGCCGGCAAGACCAAACTTGTCACTCATGTTGTAGACGACCTGAAGCGAATGCCGTTTGATGACGGTTTGGCCTATTTTTACTGCAATCGTGCAGAAGAGAATCGCCGCTCTGCTGACGAGATCTTGCGAAGTCTCGTAAAACAGCTTGCGGTCAGTGTTACAAAAGACGAGGTACACGAGAGTGTTGAACGTCTTTTTCACGAGAAAAAGAATTCAGGTTTTGCATCTGCCAAGATGACCCCTGAGGAAGCAGAAGCTTTGCTTCTTGAGCTTATCCAAGCATTTCCTCGTGTGCATATTGTGCTCGACGCTTTAGATGAATGCTTCGAGCCAGACCGATCAAGATTGATTGATGTCTTTAACAGGATATTAAATACACTACCACAAGCACACGTAAAGATATTCATCGCAAGTCGTCGCAACGATGACATTATGAGGCAATTGCTCAAGGAAGCGAATATTGGTGTGGAAGCGGCCAACAACGAGGATGATATTGCCCGCTTTGTGATTGACAGGATTGAAAAAGATAGTCAAAGGCGAGATCGTCAAAGTATGCAACCAATTTCCGAAGATTTGAAACATGAGATCGCATCGGTGTTTGGATACAAGAGCAGGGGAATGTAAGTATGTACAGTCATTCGGATGAACATGAGCTCACGCCCTTGCAGGTTTCAATGGGCTGCACTTCATATTATCCAATTGCTAGACCTGGAAAGAGAATCTGACATACGTTCAGCTCTAGGTAAATTTCCTGAGGGGTTAAAAGAAGCATACGATGCTATAATGGAAAGCATACAAAATCAAAAGGGAAGCAAAGCGGACATTGGACTGCGCGCGTTGCAATGGATTACTTCGACGACCAACCTCATTGAAATTCAACTTCTTATTGAAGCAGTATGTCAAGACCCTGACAACGATGGAGTTGACGTGGTCGATTTGAACGAGGTCTACGTCCTAGGTGCGTGTCAGAACCTTGTAGTTGTTGATTCACATGGATTCTGTCGCCTCTCACATCTATCTGTTGAAGAATACTTAGCAGATAATGCTCCTTGGTCACCATTAGAATCGCGCCAACTCATCTCGAAGGTATGCCTTCGCTGCCTGATCTGGGTGGATCCTACGCACAAGGCCGCTCCAGCACTACAACTGTATGCATTTTACTATTGGGGCCTGAATCTGCCAAAAGAAGATGAGGAACATACAAACAAACGGGAGCTTGATCTTCTTGATCGCTTATTCTGTTCCCCAAATGCAAAATCGTCCCCATACATGGATTGGTATTATTCCAAACATAAAGACGCAAATCAAAGCGACCGGACCGATTGCAGTGCCCTTTCTAGTCGTTCTGAAAACTCTCAACTTAGTCAAACTTCTTGTCAGGATTTAGACAACAAAGTGGAGGTCGATGAAGAAGAATTTACGCAAGCTGCACACCTAAGTTCTGAACCAAATGAGCCCAATTACCTCGGTCGTACAATTGACGAAAGCGAAAACTCTCAAAAGTCCAGTGTAGATCTCGAGTCTTTTCATTCCAGAACAGATGAATCAGATATCGAAGCCGAAGAACAGGCTAGTGAGCACGAAGTTGGGCCTATATCCAATAACATATACCATCCACGATGGCAGCCACAACGCACTTTGTCAATTTTGTCAGCATATGGACTGCTTGAACTTCTTCGACGATGGTCTAAAGACCATGATTTACGGTCAGCTGTAACGGACAACGATTTGCTCTTAGCAATCACATACGAACAATACAAAACTACGGTCTTTTTACTTGACAATGGAGCACCCATAGAAAAGAGTATTGCACTAAGACTGGCTCTACGAAAAGCTATCAATATGCAGCAGACGAGATTCCTTGAACTCCTACTCGAACGTGGTATGAGTCCTCGCACCATGGTGGAGATAGATGAGGACAGTAACGTGCAATCAACAAATGCGCTAATCGAAGCTTCCTATTATGGCTCTCTCGATACCATGCGAATACTGATTGAATATGGAGCAAGTCTTCAGGATAGGGCACATTTATATGCTACACATAACATAAGCCCCGAACTCAGGGTTGTAGGAAGCGACCACTGGTATGATCAGATGTGGCCACCGAGAAAGCCGCGGCCAAGCACAGCCCTAGAAGCAGCTACACTTTCTATGCATGATGCTCAAGGACAGAATATCAGAGCCATAGAGTTCCTGATAGAGAAGGGTGCAGAAATCAACACGGCTTTCAGTAATCCGCTTGTCGCAGCAGCTAGGCAGGGCTTCTTGGACCGTGTCATGCTTCTGGTGGAGCGTGGTGCTGATCCGAATCTTGAGATGGACCTCGAACAATCTAATTATTCGAGCGCACTTGATGCAGCAGTCGCTGGCGATCATCTCGAAGTTGCATATTACCTGGTAGAAAATGGTGCAAATATCCAAGCCCGGGCCGATTGGAACGGGTTCCACAGTCTATTGACATGGGCAGCCTATCATTGCGACGTTGCAATGGTCCGGCTATTGTTGAAAAAAGGCGCGAATGTTAACGAGACCTCACCAGGGTGGTATAATCCGCTACTCGCTGCTGCGGTTGTAGACCACCCAAAAAAAGCAAAAGTCATGAAGATGTTGCTTGATGCTGGAGCAAACCCTGACGAGGGCATAGGTCTAGGAGGTGCTTTGCTATTCGTAGCAAATACTGGCAAGACGGAGTTTGTTCAAATGCTTCTCGATCATGGATTAGACGTTAACGCAATTCATGGCGGAACAATAGGCTGTCCTCATGGAAGTGCGCTTGCCGCTGCCGCTGCCCAAGGCCACATGAATACTGTGCAGTTGCTTTTGAAGAAGGGGGTGGACGTCAACCTACTACTGGAAAGCGAATGCGGCAGTGCGCTTGCAGCAGCATCATATGGTGGTCAGACTGAAATCGTTCGATTTCTCCTTGGTACGGGCGCCGACGCAAACCTCAAGCTCTCTGCGCGTTTTGGAAGTGCATTGGAGGCTGCCATTCCCGCTTTCGCAATTGGGGATGACGGCACTTTCCGGTTGTTGATCGAGAAGCATGCTGACGTGAACTTATTGACTGATGGAGAATTTGGAAGTGCTTTGGCTACAGCGGCATTATTCGGTGCCACATCGGCCTTGGAAATCCTTCTTGAGAACAGAGCTGACCCAAATGTGGAGTTATCAGGCTTTTACGGCACTGCTCTTGCTGCAGCTGCATGCTACCAAGCAAAGAAGAAGGATGTCGAAGCGGAAGGGAAGGCTGCGAGCGATGAAACAAACACGAAGCCTCTTCAACTGCTACTAGACGCTGGCGCTGAAATAAACACTTACTGGGGAAATGCCATAGAAGCGGCCGCAAGCAATGGGAACGAGGATGCTGTCCGTTTTCTCTGCCAGCGAGGAGCAGATGTAAACTTCAACACGCATACCTATGGCAGCCCACTATGCGCCGCTGCAGCCACCGGCAAAGTGCAGATCATTGAGCTGCTCTGTGATAACGGCGCAAACGTTGACCTTAGAGTCAGCGGTGTGAACGCGCTCGCTGCAGCGGCACTTTCTGGAGGGATCGATGCCCTGGACGCCCTGCTTCGGAAAGGCGCCGACCCAAATGTTAGGTTTGAGGGCGCTTTTGCACACGTTATAGAAGCAGTGCATGTATCGGGTCATCCCTTTTCTGACGAGGAACGAGAAGACATGGAGATCACGCTGCGCGAAGCTGGTGCCATCTGGGGCTCGATCTGCGCTGAGGATCTATACTTTTCCTGTGCTTGCGAGTGGTTCTACTAAGCTCCCTGAGCAATCTATGCTTCTCAACATTTTTTCTTATCTTTCAAGCTGTACGCTATAACAGGAAACCATAATCATCTCCAACTAATTTGATCAATCGTTGTTCATGGGATACATTTGCAATGATTTCCAAAGGGTTCTACTCGTCAACAGTCGTCGTCTCCTATAAGCTTAACAGCTTAGTAAAGGTACAGCATTCAGTGCACAGCTCTGCTGTGGTACCGACTCACTAGTGTCCCACACTGGGCCAACACCAACTCATTGTCCATGGATTCTTATCCGGTCTTCTATTGACTATGACTATTATAGTATCGTGACACCCAATAGTTGAGTTTAAAATGTTAACATCGTACCAAGAAACTCAACTGTAGATGCTATACTTCGAGGCAATGTGCATAAATCACATTTTTACCAACCGAGGATATGCTCTATCAACCCTACCCAACTCTAAGCACATCATGCTAGGTCGCAAGTAGATGTTGGGCCTAGTGTTGGGCCCAGCACGCCACCTCCAACCTCCAGCCGTAAATCCACGCACTGAAAAAGACACACCATTGCCAATCCATAGCTTATATACCGTAGACTCCTGCTGATACCATATGACTAGGGGGTCTGAGAGCTAATCGAAAAACAGGAAAGAGCGTACAAGTGGGTGATCGTGACGATAGACAGACAGTGATTGGTGCTTGGCTCATGCAGGATCAGCAAAAGTCTATACACTCCCTAGAGTCTCGCAACCACACAATCTAATAACGTATAACGTAACGAAGAGCTACATCCTAGAGAAATTCCGTATCTAGCCGCAGCCTTGCAGTCCAGTCCACAAGCTATGTTGTAAGACGCTCCCAAGCTAAGCGTCTTCCATTACGCTGTGATAGATACAAACGGGAATGACTTCTTCTTTTCTCTTCTTCACCATTACCAATCCACAAGTCTCCATCCTTCCACCCATCCCATGACACTCCTCAGAGTCGTCACAAACACACAACCCGATGAGAACAACGAAAAGCCACATCCTAGAGAGATTTGCGTTGCAAGACCCTCTCGAACCAACAACCGGCATTACCAATCCACAAGTCCACACATTCCCACCTATCAACACTCTCCTTCATAGTCGTCACAACCACACGATCTGATTACATAATCAAAAGTCCTGCCTCAGAAGTTCGACATTCCACCGTGCAGGCTGCAAAGCCTTGCGGTCTCAACATACAGTCCACAAGCTCCCATGACGCCGTAGTAAATAAAAAAAAAAACCTCTCCTCCTCTTTTCTTTTCCTTTCTTTTCCCATTTCTTCTTCGCCATCACCAATCCACCACTCTCCTCTCCCTAGCCCTAGAGTCCCACAAACATACAATCTATCAAGCACAGCGCGAAGCCATGTCTCTGAGAAGTTTCATATCCAGTATCCCTTAAGAGTCTCACAACCACACAATCTATAAACAAAAATCCTCATCCTACAACTTTCACATCTCACTGTACCGTGCAGCCTGTAGTCTCACATGCAGTCCTCAAGCTTCCATCACGCCGTACTAAATCTGAAAACCAACTCCTTCTCCTCTTCCTTCTCTTTCCACATCCCCCTCTATCTCCTATCCCCATCCCCATCCTTCAACTCCTTTCTACCCCTACTCCTACCCCAACACCCTAGCACTCCAAGTACTCTGCGCCCACCACACCGCAGACAAATCCCGTCTACATCTACATCTACCCGAGACTCACTCGCTCACTCACCACATCCATACCGCACAGCACAGACATGAAATCTAGGTAGAAAGGTGAGTCTAGCAAGGGTACATACGCACTTCAATCAATCACGTGGAGCACGAGTGTGTGCGTGCGTGCGTGAGTGAGTGAATGTGCATACACGGACGTGCATTCATCCTTCATTCCTTTGTCTTATCCTATATTGCATTCTTCCTGTGCTCGGCCCGCACACACCGTGTTGTAAGTGCGTGCCGTGCCCATCCGGCACGCGGCATCGGCATGTACAGATTCAAACGGCACAATTCCGCGACGCCACGCAGCGGTAAGACAGACACGCCCAGCACACTGCTTGATAGTCTACCATACTCTACTCTATTCTGCTTATTCTACCACCCCATGAACACGCCATGCCTCGATGCGAAGTCCTCTTCCTAGCCTACCTACATACCATCTAGCCTTCCGAGTCAGAAACAGCTGCAAAGCCGCACACACTGACTTGCGGCATTCATATGAAAGTACCAGTACAAGTACATGCTGGCTCCCGCTCCCGCATCCCCCCGGGGATCTACAAGCCCGCCGTCTCCTGCAGAGCTCCACTCATGTAGGATGCGCGCGCGCGCCCTACGGCGTAGACTCGGGGAGGAGAGCTATGTTCGGAGGCGCCCGATGACGGAGAGCGCGGGCAGATTTTCAGGCAGTCAGTGAGACTACTTCGTTCTCGCTTGGAGAACGGATATTCTGAGTGAATGACCAGACGAAGGTTTAGTATAGGCACCGGTAGAAACCTCCCGTCCCGTCTCTCTCGTCAGCCGTCTGCCCCGCGGAGAGCGTCTCGTCCGTGGAGGAGAAAGGAGAAGCTTATGGCGTAGATGAGGAGAGACAAAGATACCTCGGTTGTCATCCGCAGAGTAGAGATCACGATGGCTGGCGGGCGCGCTCGCCAGTGGGAGTCTGCGGAGAGGGAGACGGTCAGCACTTGGCGGAGCTTGGTAGCACTCCCGCTGCGTTAGTAAGAGGGAACGTCAGTTGTACGCGAGGCGCGATGGCGACCGGTGTGTGTGTGGCGGCGCTGGGCTGAGCGTTTGGCGGCGGAGGCTGGGACGTCGATTTCGAACGACGACTGCACACCTGTCGGCGATGACTGCGGCAAAGTATGTTCAAGCGAGCTGCGCAAGTCTCTATTCGAAACACGATGCTTCTGCAAGCCACAAAGGCTAAAGAGGAGCGCCTGGAACCGTGGTGGCAGGTTCGTAACGCGTGGGCTTTCATAGAGCGCTGCACAAGTTTAGACGCGCTGTCGAGGAAAGCTACTGCAGAGGTGGCATCATGTCGCGCGCTAAGAGTAGGTCCCGCCTCAGTCCCGCGTCAGGTCTCGATCTCGCCCAGGACGGAAGATGCCAGCGCGGTCAAAGTATGAATAATGGGCGTCACTCGCAATCGCGGTCGATATGGTGGTGGGGGTGATTCGCAGACGCAGACTCGGGGATGCGGGACGCATATAGGAGGTGCTCAGAAAACTGGAGCCTTGGAATGCGCGCATACCGTTGAGGAAGGCACGGTTCGTTGAATGGCATCAGAAGGGAAGGAACGGAACGCAAAGGGGCAAGGGCAGTGATGCGCTGCGCTTGGATGCACGACTGCTGCAAGGCGCCAGGCGAGGACAGGGTCAAGCGATTGTAGCAGCATCGCGGCGCGCCTTGGGCACAGGTGCGGGGGTGAAGATGGTGTGCTGCGCAAGCAGGAACCATTGGCCCGTTGGCATCGCCCCTTGACGCAGCGTCGTCCTCCGTTCCAGACGGTGCAGATGCTCTCGACGGCAACACGTCTTAACGGTGTAGTTTATTGCCGTGGTTGTTGATAACGAACCTGCAGACGAGCGTTGATTCGGGTCGTGCTGTGATTCGGTCCTGCCATGTATGCCTCCCGCGAGCTCTTCGACGGACTGTCGAGCCGTGCAATGTCAGTTCTAGGCGTCATTCCAGCATCGACTTTGCGAAGACGGGTTACATGAACCTCTGGATCGGTACCGTGGGCATTGCGATGCCCAAGACAGAGCTGCTGTGCATACAGAGCAGAGTATAGCGACCAACGGGCGAAGCATACTGGATGATGAGGCTCATTGCAAAGGCAGAAAACGCGTGCTATGACAGGATGGAATTCGTCGTGCTGCCTTCCCCGCTCGAGGTCGTGTGAGGTTCCGAACTTTCTCGTGGGCTCACCGATCAGACCGCACCGTTAGGAATCCCCCTTCATGCCGACTGCAATGGCTTGGTGAGCTACCGCTAGTCAATTGCAATTGACTTGGCAATGATGCATACCAGGTAGGAAACGCTGCATGAGCTACGCCAAGACCTCGTACACTGCAAAGGCCTGGAATGTCATGTCTGTGTCCAGTAGTGCAAGAACCCCCGACCCCCGTTGCCGATCGACGAAGCTCGATCGGTGTTGACCCACAATAGTGCAAGTGTCCCTTGGGTACTCTGTTCGGATGATCAAGCTACGGGGATAGCATGCACAACCGTCCCAGGGCAACGATTCTTGACGTTTGATCCGTCTGCAACTTTATTACGTATGCTGAGTTGGATTTGTCCAGCAGATTCCTCGGAAATTGGCCAAACGTTATGTGCCGTCGTTGCTATTCGAGCGAAACCGCATTTGAGAGCTGTAGATCAAATACATTTCGCTAGTTCCTGTTGCGCGACGCGGCTGAGTGCTTCCGAGCTCTGGTACAGGAACACCACTTTACGTATAGGCGCGAGACGATGGACCTTGGCAAGGTTGTTGGAGTAAGTTTTGTCGACATGGTGCGAGTGCTATCATGGTCCCGGGTAGATATCGATGAGCCCTCTGCCAAAGACGAAGAAGTGGGAGTGAGCGGTTTATGCCTGTCAATCAAGCCCATGGCAATGGAGCCCTATCTGGCATGTCTAGAATTTCATTGGACCGGTTTCGTGAGTAGATCGTGGGAGCGGGTCGTCGGTTCATGGTACTGGTTCTCATCGACGCACTGTTTGTTGCAACTGCGTTGCAACAGAAGCATTGGGCGGAGCGGGCAAGATGATGGTACTTATTCGAGTTGCGGCAAATAAAGCCGCCCAAGGTAAAACATTAGTTTTTAATCGAACAATGTATATTACGGGCGCGCGGCATCATTGCGAGGGAATTTTGTGGAACCCATGGTGTGTACCATGGGAGAGTGAGTGTTAGGGAGGCTTATCACCCGTCCTGTCCCCAAAAGCGATATAGTTAGAAGACAACCACGGTTGACATGACTAGCTCCAGATGTTGCATCGCACACTGCACTCTCTTTCGACCTCACCCCACGGGCAACAGGCCCGCGGGGGAGCGGGAGGCAGGACGCAGTGCGAGCTTGGTTGGGTGGAGACGCGGTGTCATGGGTTATCTGGAGAGGCAAGTCCCGGATGAACAGATGGAGATGGCGAGTGTGCTTGATGGCGTTCCACTGGCCCCAGGTCGACGGCCATGGTCCAAGAAGATTGACGAGTCGGATGCAGAGAAGCGTCGAGGACGTGACATGGGTCTCCGGCCGCACTTTGGTACCATAGTAGCAATGCATGGTGCATCATGATGAAAGGCTTTCTGGTGTATGTGGCCGGCAGCCTTTCATGTTGGATGCGATGCAATCACGAACAGGTGTCAGGGGGATGTCAGGGACCGGACTTGGGGGATGGTCTAATGTTAGCTGCCGATGTACGGGCAGCCCTGCGCAAAAGGTGCAGAAGGTGCAGATCAAGGGGCGTCGGTGCTTGCGTCGGCGGTCGGGGAGATTGGATCTAGGAGAGATGCGGACGGTGGACGTGGGATGGGTGTGGTTCCCCCCCGTGGTTCGCAGTGGGCGCAGCTTCCTGAAGCGGCAGCGAGCAGGATGGGGGATGGGCAGGCGCGCCCGGGGGCAGGCCAGCGCTTGCCCGAAGCGACGGCAGAGGGCAGCATGGCGTCATGGCCATCGGAGGCTCTGCGCGGGCGGCTTCTTCGATTCTTTGTGTGTGGCGCTGCGGCATCCCGAGGGCATCTCCAGGGCGTCCCCAGAGGTTGCTCGGGACGCAGGCGGGAGGCAGCCGACTGGCAGCCGACTGGCAGCCAATGGCAGCGGGTCCGATGGGCAGGCCCGACCATGGTCCCGAGAAACTGCGCGAGAGCGGCGGCGATTGCCACTCGCGGTTCCTGGGGTCCAGCGACGACAGTGCCGGCGCGACTGGGAGCGTTTCTGTTACGCAGCCGAATGCGCGAATAACAGCGCTGGTGCAGAGTTTTATCACGGCGGACAGGGCCTGCGACGATAGCGGTGCAGGACGATGAGTAGCCCGAGCCCAGCGGTGCGGGCGGTGCGCCGGAGGGGGGTCCGCCTGGCCTGTCGTCAGAGTGCCATTGATGGAGCCGCTGCTGGGCTGCTGGGCTGCTGGGCTGCGCGCTGCTGGCTGCTCGAGGGTGCTGGGCTGGACACTGGCGGCCACGGCCTCGACGGGCAGCTGTGCAATGCACGTTAGATGAAGCGCTGCCGTCTGTTCCCAGTCGCAAACTCTGCACTCTGCGCCTAGACGAGCAGCCCCAGGCCTGCCCCATGCGCTCGCGGTACATCTCCCGCCGCCTGGCGTCCGCGGCGGGGGGGCTCTGCGCGCCTTCACCACCACCGCGGCCGCTTCATCATTTCCACGGCGCCCGCGCTGCATAGGACCGCCGCCTGACGCGCGCTAGACGGCCGCAGCAGAACGGGCGGGGCCTTCCGACTCTCGTCCTGTCCTGTGCTGTACTTGTACAAACCCTCCGGCTAGCCCTGGCCCCGTGTCGTGTTCCGCTTGCGCACAGGCGACAGGGATGCGTGATCTGACGTCTAGCACGGTGAGCGACGGGTGAGTGGGGTGCGCTCCTTAGCAAAGAGAAATACCCAGGCCCGACCCACGGGTGCGCCCCATTGTCTCCTCCGCCCATCTTCCTCGAGCCTGTCTACGCTGCTGTTTTGCTGCTTTGCATTGGCTTCGACCAAGGTTGCCCACTCCAACCAAGACCCACTGTGTCGTCCCGTGGAAGCGCGCCCGCACCTGCCGCCCATACCCCTCCCGCGACACTATCAAACGGCCACCGTCGTTACCGCAAACCATCTACCTCCTCCCCTCTCGTCGCTCCCCAATCTAATCCTGGGGCCTCGAGCGAACAATAAAATCCCGCCCTCTCCTCGCCCACCAGGCCTCGCATCCGCTACACTTTCTTCGCATGCTCCACCGCTAGTTATTCCTAANNCCCCCCCCCCCCCCCCCCCTCTCTCTCTCCCCCTCACCACACAGCAACCTCCGCCATGGATCTGCCCCCAGGTGCAGGCTCGTTCTTCACTGCCCCCGAGGACACCTACTTCCAGGACTCCTTCCCCGGCACCGGCACCGTCAATCCCGAGGACCTGCAGCACACAACCAACCAACTGCTAGAGGACCTCGAGACCGCATCCAATACTTCCAACAACCACTTCTACCACTACCTCAACGCACATGACTCGGGCGTCGACCTCAGAGGCCAATGGCACTCGTCAGTCAAGGCGGGCTCGGCTGAGCCCTACGACCAGTTCCTCAACATGGGCGACTCACCCGTCGCAACCCCTTCGCCGTCCACAGACATCGTCTTTAGTAATACCAATTCTCCAGGCGGCTTTCTCCGCGACCATAGTTCCGTCAGCTCCCCCGAGGCTGCCGCTCCGGTGCTCAAGCAAGAATCCGAGGGCCCCGAGGGAACCGACCTGTGGAACACTACGTATGCCCAAGACGCGATCCTCATTCCGCACTCAAGAGACGCGCCCCAGGTCCACATGATCTCGGACAAGACCAAAACCCGTGCCGAGACGCAGATCAAGATGACGCTTATCATCGACCCACTCGACAACGTCGACCACATCAGATTTCCCCGCAAAACCCTCGCAAAACCCAAGCACTTCTCAAGCGAGGAAGAGCGGTTAGAAATCGAACAAAAGGGCGGCGTGCTGCAGATGAACGTCCACTTGGTCTGCGCAACTGCCGTCGAAAGCACACAAGACCGCGAGAGGGCCCTGCGGCGAGCCGCGGGCACCGAAGAGACTCCCCGCAGACCTCCAGGCATGACCACTACCGAACTGGACAAGGAAGATCCTTCGCACCCGCAAAACGGAGGCGAGGTTCTCATCTGCGACGGCTGCAAGGAGCGCGAGCGCAAGCGCTATGACCGAAAAAAGAAGCGCGGCGAGGACGAAGAGGAGTTCTCAAAATACGAGAACGACCGCGTCATCATGATTAACGAAAAGGAGCACAAGAAGCTCAAAGAGGTAGACAGCGGAGACCCACAATTCTCGTCTCGTGCTCGGCAGGTCGAATTCGCCATGCGCATTGCCTGCTACTGCCGACACCAAGAGGAAAAGTCCCCCATGGGCTACCGCGTCATTTTCACTTTCACCCTCGGAAGGACACTGCTCGTGCAGCACGTGTCAGAAGTCTTCCACATCACCGACGACCACAAGAACAAGGAGCAGCGTATCACGATCCCCCAAGGATACAGCATGCCCCAATACCAAGTGGTCCCCATGTACCAATACCCCCCAGAGAGCTACGCAATGGGCGCCGCCTTCTCGCAATCGATGCCCCACACCCCCGTGCATCAGTCGATGCCTCACACTCCCGTGCATCAGTCGATGCCCACCAACCCCCTGCCTCAGTCGATGCCTCACACCCCGCTGCATCAATCGATGCCTCAGATCCCCCTCCCCCAGTCGATGCCTCCCACCCCGCTCCCCCAGTCAATGCCATGGGATTGGCATTCCTGGGCGTAATAATTTGGACTCACTTCACGACTTACTTACTTCACTCTACGTTAACTTTTCCTTCTCTTCTCGGGTCGGTCTGCTTCGAATAGAGGGATAGAATAGGGCACTTACTTGGCTTGGTCACTATGGGCGTTGGTGGGACTTTTATTTCTACTTTCTTTTCTATTTTTCCACCTTCTTTTTCTACTTTCTTATGTCGGGTCCTTCGGATAGAGGGTTAGATCGGGTTAATGTCTATGTCTACGGCTGTGGCTGGGGTTTGGCTTTGGCTTTGGCTTTGGCTGTTGCTGTCGCTGTGGTTTCATGTTAAAGGTTCGGCTACGATGTTTGTCGTCTGGTGGGTGAGTTGGGGTGAGTTGGGGCGCGTCCGTCAGGATATACGTTTTGCTTTTTTTTTTTTTGGTCATGTGCTGTGCTATGCTGTGCCTCTGTGCTGTGAATGCTGTGAATGCTGTGCTGTGTATGCTATATTCCTCGTGAATTGATGGTGTGTTTTTCCTTCACCGCGCAGTACGTTGCGGTACGTTACGTTACGTTACGTTACGTTATGCTAACACTCAACTCGCCGTCTACGAGACCACCTCACCGTGCGCGTTACATTGCAGCTCTTCGCCTCGCCTCGCATCACTCCGTCTTGTCTCGCTCATCATACTCGTCGCCTCCCTCCGATCATCGCTCGCTCCCCCCCTCGGCGAAACATCTCCGTCTCCGCTCCGCGTCCGCGTGCACCGCTGCTTCTCACACCCCGGCCACCCTGTCCTCTGTCCTGTCCTATCGGGGAGATTCAGCGAGGAACGTGACTTTGCTTGTTTGGCTGTTGCTTTTGTCTTGCGGTGTAGTGGGTAGGTAGGTAGTAGATTGGCGAACGGTGGGTCTCTTTTGTTGCGGCGGTAAGTGGCTAAGGAAGGGGGGTGGCGGTGTGGAGATCACGGGGATGGGGACGGGGAGGATGGGAGGGAGGGAGGGAGCGAAGTGCCCGATTGGAGGGTATGGAGGAAGGGGGGGCGCTGGTGGGCTGGGTGGAGGGAAGGGGGTTGGGAGTGGTTGTTTGTTTGGGTTGTGGTGCGGTGCGGTTTGAGATGTTATGGGTGGGTGAGTGGGCGGGTGCGTTTATGTGTGTGGTAGGTTGGAGGTTGGAAGGGAGAGGACGAGATGGTGGATGGGTAGGTGGGTGAATGAGTGGATAGGGGAAGTGCAGTGTTGTTTTGGAGGGGATGGACTTGGTCTGGTGGTGTGCTTTGCTGTGTTTTCGTACGTGGAAGGAGTGGTATATAGATTGGCTGGTAGACGGGTAGGTAGGCAGGTAGCTTTTCTTGTTGTATCATCGGGATGGGGTTAGGAGTAGATGATCCTTTACGCTCTGTATCACGCACGTAACTGCCGTGTTGCAGACGACCTGCCCTGTGTAGACGAGTATTCGATCAGACAATCTGTCTGACTGACTGTCTGTTTGTCTGTGAGTTTATGTATTATATCCCGCCTCGGGGTGGATATGTATCCAAGATAGGAACGAATTGATGCATAGGCATGCTCTTGGTTATATACTTGCTACTCGCACGTCGGACCTCATATTGAGCACTTGAGATTTAAATCAGCGGGAGCGCTGTTCTCGCTCTCTATGTATGTATGATACTACATACACATATACCTGCCTGCCTACATACCTTCAATCCCTAGCCACACTGACTCTCGATTCCAATTCCCGTCTCCGCATCAGCAACCTATACACATTTCCCAAGCCAGCACACCGCGGCACATCAGAGCATCGCCCTCCTCTCCTCCGATCTCCCTTCCATCCCCGTCCCCCACGTGACCTCACTCCCTCCCTCACTCACCCAGTCTCCAACCGCATTTACCGCCCAACCCATCCCCGTCCGTCCGTCCGTCCGTTCATCCCCAGCCCACCTACCCACCTACCTACACCCACACACAATAACAACAATACCAAAAACCTTCCTCCTACCACACTCTCCCCCTAACAAAGCAAGCACGCCCCGGCCATCACTTCGTGCGCCCGACCGACCGACCAACCGAAGCCGAGCCGGAGAACCCTCCGATTCGCCCGGCCGCGCGAAGCGAGCGCCCTGCATAATATAGGTAAGAGCTTGAGGCCGGTTCCGCGATATGTGGGCCGACGGCTTTTGCTAGGTTGGAGGCTAGGAGGTGCGATTGTTATGGGGTGAGATGGGGAGGTGTGTGGTTTTGTGTGTGTATGTGTGCGGGAGGGAGGGAGATGAGATGGATGGGGGAGTTGGAGGGCTGGGCTTGCGATTGGATGCGATTGGGTTGGATGCGATTGGGTTGGATGCGATTGGGTTGGAGGGGATTAGGTTGGTCTGGGGAGGATCGGGCCGAGCGGGGCCGAGAGTGTGTTTGTGTCGAGGATGGATCGAGGGCGTGCGGAATGTGTCTGTGCTTGCTGTGCTGTGTCGTGCTGTGCGTAGTCTGTGGTGTGGGTCGTCTACTCGCAATAGATGCTCGACTCGATTTAATCCGATCTAACTACCGTTGGAATTCCATGCGCTACCATCTAGATGACAGTTCTACGGCGCCCCGAGACGATGCACAATTGCGCGTTTCTTTCATTTCTTTCCTTCCTTCCTTCCTCGTAACAACCGCAAACTCTGCCATGCCATGCCATGCGTGCCTGACCCTCAAATGCCCGACGCGCACGCCGAAACACGCACGCATGCATAAACGGCCAGACGAGTAAGAAACGCACCACCGCCTTTCGAACGTTCCATGCATACGCCATGCCATGCCATGCCAGTCGCAACGAATCTTCCGCGCCCAACCATCCATCCATCCAACCAATCAGCAACCCCCTCCCTCCCCTCCCCGTCACCCGCCCAGCCTATCACCGCACGTTCACCTCCCCTCCCTCACCTGCCTAGATCCCATCCCCTAACACACATCCTCCCCTATACAACGACGCGTCCACCACACGCCGCAAAACAAATCTCCGCACCTGCCCACGCTTCATCAATGTATATTGCCGTCAGACGGGGATCCGCGGCGCCGGGCGGGAGATAGAGTAGTGTGCGGCGTGCAGTGCATTGCAGGCGAGTATCGATTCTGCATGCGGGGTGGCGTGTTGATCGGTACATACGAGGGCGAGAGTGATGTGATGGGCTGAGTTGGGTAGGGATGTAGGGGTGTGGATTGGGCTGGGCTGGGTTGTTTGTGGGTGGGTGGTTGGTTGGTGAAGGGAGGGTGTGCTGGAGGTAGAGGTACGTGGAGGGAGGTTGGAGGTCGGAGGGCGCGGTGGGAGGATCCGGGTGGAGCGGTGAGGTGAGGCGCATGGATAAAACGTGATATGCGGAGGAAGGTGGATAGGGTTAGGAAGTGAGGCGGCGAGGCGGCTTAGTGTGCATGTTTACAGTGTATGTATTGTGCTTGCGTCTAGTACCCTGCCGCGCTGGCTTTCCTGTACTCCTCGAAGCTGCTGATCGCGCCGAGATGCTCTTCCTTCTCCCGCAGACGGTCCCGCCACTCGTCTTCCTCCTGTGTGGCCATCGTCTCGAACGCCTGCGATTGTCCGCGGTGAAAGAGGAGCGGGGCACGCTTGAGCTGTGCGGCTTCTTGCGTCACGAGTATGTGCTTGACCGTGGTTCCTGCGTGTGTGTTAATAGGTGCTTTTCTACTCTTGACATGTAATTGGAAGCATACCGGGTGCCTCGAACTTTGTGCCGAGGAGCAAGCGTTCGACGACGGCTTTGAGTCCGCGTGCACCGGTCCCCATGGCATTGGCCTTCTTTGCGATTTCTCGCAGAGACCCGGATGTAAAGCGCAGCTCCATGCCGTCGGCGTGGAAGAGCGCGGCTTCTTGCCGGATGAGACTGTTCTTGGGCTCCGTCAAGACACGCACAAGAGCCTCTTCGTCGAGGGCAGAGACGGCGCACGTGTTTGGTATCCGGCCGATGAGCTCTGGTATCATGCCGTACTTCTGCAGATCAGAGGGAACTACGTAGTTGAGCACGTTGTACTCCTCTTCGCGATACTTGGTATGCCGCGCGTTGGATGCTGTGGGAGCTTCCGAGTCGCTGGGCACGTAGATTGGGAGGTCTTCCCGGAAGGTTTCGACGTCTGCGTCGCTGAGCGTGGTATCGTGCTTGCCCTGGTCGCGATTAGCTGCGCGCACCTGGGCACCGAAACCTAGGCCGCCTTTGGCTTTGCGGTCTAATATGATCTTTTCTAGGCCGACAAATGCACCTGTGCAAATGAAAAGTATGTTGTCGGTCCGGATGTTGAATACTTCACCCTTCCCGCTCGGAGCCATTGGACCAGCGCCAGACCCTGGACGCGACCCGTCCATTGGATTGCTCGAGGGGAAGTTGGTCGAGCTCCCAGCTGCGCCAGGAGCCTTTCCGCTGCCACCTCGTTCGGCTTTGGCTTGTATCTGTAGCGTGGTCCCCTCGATAATCTTGAGCAGGGACTGCTGCACCCCCTCGCCTCCAACATCTTTACCATGCGCCATCTTGACACCAGCGATCTTGTCGATCTCATCCAAAACTATAATGCCGTGCTCGGTCGCTTCAACATCGTAGTTTGCGGCTACAAGCAGTCTCTGGACGCAACTCTCGGCATCTTCACCAATATACCCCGATTGGGTGAAGGGCGTGCAATCGGACATGCTAAAGGGCACGTCGAGTATGCGGGCGAGAGTCTTGGCTATGAGGGTTTTCCCCACGCCCGTGGGCCCCAGCATCAGGACGTTGGACTTCTCGATGTGCATGGGGCTGTTGTCTTCCAAAGGCGGTGGGTCGGGCGGCGGGGCCATGTGGGACGGGTATATGCGCATGGTGGTCTGCTGGCCGGGAAACTCGTCTTCTCACGTTAGTCTTGCTCGCGCGACCGAAGAAGCAAGCAGAGGCGCAGTGAGGAGGATGAAAGCGGAATCACCTTCTACGGGGTGCTTGTGAGCGAGGGCCTGCCGCGCCGCTCTCTCCTCGCGCCGGATCTGCTCATCCTCCTGTCTCTGTATCTCTCGTATCCGCAGATAGTGGCCGTAGACGGCTGTGGCAAGCACCCTCTTTGCGTGCTCCTGGCCGACTACAAACTGGTCCAGGTGCTCCTTGAGCATGCGAGGTGTGACACGGCTGACACCTGAGCTCGAGGAGCCGCCCAGGGGGCCTCTTGTGGGCTGGTCGGGCTCGTAGAAGCTGGTGAAACCCTGGCCGGAGAAGTCTGAGCGGTTGTACTGCGAGTGCTGCGGGCTGCCGGTGTGGAAGGCGCGCCGGCCGACCGAGGCAAGCGCGATGTACGACGCCCGCGCCTGCGGGGAAACAACGATCAAGGTGCGTGTAGCCATGGGAATGAAAAGTCGTGGAACATTCGCAGGACGCTCACATAGCGGCCGCTGAGCTGTGCGTGGGCGGCTTGCGGCGGGCTCAGAGCGCCGGGGGGTAGTACAGTTGACGTTGGACGAGCCGCTGTGAGTCGTGAGCTCTTCTCCGCTTCGGGGAATTGGAGGCGGGGCAGAACAGGTCCGATAAGCCACGCCGACCCACCCAGCGCGCAGCAACGAGGCTGTCAACTGCAGCAGAGAAAGCCCCAGGTGTTCCGAGAAAGCTCCCAGAGCCAGCCGCCCAAGATAAGCCGCGGATGGACGCAAACACCTGCACGCATGCCGGCCCGACAGCGTGCGCGTTTGCCCCAGTGGCGCGAGGCTTGCGGCGCTGCGGCTAGGACGCGATGCGCATAGCTCGCAAGCGCGCAGTGACGTAAAAGCACAGGCGGCAGGGTGTAGCTTTTGGTTGAGGACGACACGCTGCAGCAATTGGACCCTACCCCGCAACTCTTTTGCTGCTCTGCCGTCCGACAAAGCTGCTTCGCATGAAGACGTGACATCCTGCAGTCCAGCCTCCTTCCCATCGTCCCGTCGCGTCCTCCACGAGCAGCCTATCGCTTATCACTTGTCACCACGAGCCATGGCGCTCAACGACACATCCTCCAACTCCATCACGGACAACCCGGCTGGCCAGGTACCCAACGACGGAACCGGTAGGCCTCGAGCTTCTCTGCCTCCACGCATCGTGTAGACTGACGCCCCCGCAGGAATCTGCCAGCTCGACTCTTATCTCGACCCCTTCAAGCCAGCTCTCCGCAGCCGCTACGCGAAAGCCCAGCAGTGGCTGAAGACGATCCAGGATACAGAAGGTGGTCTGGAACAGTTCACGAGGGCAAGCGTCTGCCACCTGCCCCGTGAGAAAGACGGCTAATTGCTGTCGCAGGGGTTCGAAAAGTACGGCTTCAACGTCCAGGACAACGGCGACGTCGTATATCGTGAATGGGCGCCCAATGCCCTGCGCGCCTACCTTATCGGCGACTTCAACAACTGGGACCGCGATGCCACCCCTATGACGAAGAACCAATATGGCGTGTTCGAAGTCACGGTACCGGGCAACAATGGCCAGCCAGCGATACCACACGATTCGAAGCTGAAGGTCCGTCTGCATAACATTCCGAAAACAACACCACGCTAACGTGACGCGCCAGATTTCCTTTGTAGTGCCCAATGACCACGCACGCCAGGAGCGCATTCCAGCCTGGATCAAGCGCGTCACGCAGGAGCTCAGCGTCTCGCCCGTCTACGATGCACGTTTCTGGAACCCACCCAAAGAGGAACGCTATGTCTTCAAGAACAAGCGCCCGGCGAAGCCCGCGAGTGCCCGCATATACGAGGCACATGTCGGCATCTCCTCGCCAGAGCCTAAAGTCGCTACGTACAAGGAGTTCACACAGAACATCCTCCCCAGGATCAAGACTCTGGGGTACAATGTCATCCAATTAATGGCTATTATGGAGCACGCATACTATGCAAGCTTTGGCTACCAGATCAACAGCTTCTTTGCGGCCAGTAGTCGCTACGGCCCTCCGGATGACCTCAAGGAGCTGATCGATACCGCCCACGGTATGGGCATTACGGTCCTCCTCGATGTTGTCCACAGCCACGCATCCAAGAATGTATTGGACGGCTTGAACATGTTTGATGGTAGCGACCACCTCTACTTCCACGAAGGTGCAAAGGGTCGTCACCAGCTGTGGGACAGCCGGCTTTTCAACTATGGAAATCACGAGGTGCTGCGGTTCTTGCTTAGCAATCTTCGTTTTTGGATGGAAGAATATCAATTCGATGGATTCCGATTTGATGGAGTTACCAGCATGCTGTACACCCATCACGGTATCGGGACGTGAGTGCATCGTTCAATCGTGTTTGCAACCGCTAACGCATCCAGTGGCTTCTCTGGCGGCTACCACGAGTATTTTGGTGGTGGCGTTGACGAAGAAGGTGTAGTATATCTCATGCTGGCCAATGAGATGCTGCACCAGTTGTACCCGGATGTAATCACCATTGCAGAGGACGTATCAGGAATGCCGGGCCTTTGCGTGGCCTTGTCGCTTGGCGGGATAGGATTCGACTACCGACTCGCCATGGCTGTTCCGGACCTGTACATCAAGTGGTTGAAGGAGAAGCAGGATATCGACTGGGACATGGGCAACCTGGTCTTTACGCTTACCAACCGTCGCCATGGCGAGAAGACAATTGCCTACGCGGAGAGCCACGATCAAGCGTAAGTCTCCGCGTCCCAACCATCTTTTGATACTTACGAAATGCAGATTGGTCGGCGACAAAACCCTCCTCTTCTGGCTCTGCGACGCAGAAATGTATACGAACATGTCTACGCTCTCCGAGGAAACCGCCGTCATCTCCCGGGGTCTTTCTCTTCACAAAATGATCCGCCTCATCACGCATGGCCTTGGAGGAGAGGGCTACCTCAACTTTGAAGGTAACGAGTTTGGACACCCCGAATGGCTCGACTTCCCTCGCGAGGGCAACGGAAATTCCTTCCACTACGCACGCCGGCAGTTCAACCTCGTCGACGACCAGCTCCTGCGGTACCGCTTCCTATACGACTTCGACTCCAAGATGCAATGGACCGAGGAAAAGTACGGCTGGCTGCACGCGCCGCAGGCGTACGTCTCGCTCAAGCACGAGGGCGACAAGGTCATCGTCTTCGAGCGCGCGGGCCTCCTCTGGATCTTCAACTTCCACCCCCAGAGCAGCTTCACGGATTACCGCGTCGGCGTCGAGCAAGAGGGCACGTACAGGATCGTGCTCAGCACCGATAGCAAGGAATTCGGGGGCCATGCGAACATCAATGAGAGCACGAGGTTCTTCACTACGCCGTTTGCGTGGAATGGTAGGAAGAACTTTCTGCAGGTGTATATCCCTGCGAGGACGGCGATGGTTCTGGCGCTCGAGAGTACGTTGTAGCGTGTGTTTGGTAGCGAGCGGAGTGAAGAGAAGAGAAGAGAAGGTGACGATGTGTGGAAGCACGAAAGCAAGAAAGAAAGAAAGCCAAGATCGGTGATATCTGCACACACTTGAAGCCCAAGCTCGTCTTTCGCTCCCATCTGTACCCATCCTCTCCTACTTCACTATACTTAATTTTCTCCACGGACGACGACGGCACGGTACGTCTTCGTGCCGTGTTTTCCTTTCCCCCTTTTTTTTCCCCGCGAAACACTCGCGTCGCGTTATATAGAATGAATGTGTACTTGCCCTTCTTCCGCCTTGCTTTGCGCTTTGGTGACGCGTGGCTACTTACTTGCTGACATCGTTTCTTTTCGTTTCGCTACTATGCTTGTTTTGCGTAATGTACTGCGTGGATGGACCGAGGATGCAGAGTAGAGTAGAGTATCCTATTCTCTGGCGAGACTCGAATGTCCCGTGTTATGTTGTGCTGCGGACGTGGGAAATGTATGCACAATGTACGCGTGTATGTTACGTCGAGGAGGGCCTGGTGTCTGGTGTAAGTGTGTGGATGCACGACGTGGGTTTGTGTAGGTTTTGCTCGTTTGTGGTGCGCGGAGTGTATGGGCTGGTTTGTTTTTGGAAATGGGGTAGGCTGTGGGTGGTGAGTGTAGGGTGGCGGAGGTAGGGTGTTATAGAGGGCACGGGGATGATTCGAGCTTGGAGCTGTGATCTAGGCTCGGCTGGGCTAGGTAGGGGAACAGTAGCGAATGGTTTGGCTTTGCGTGGGCTTTTTGTTGGATGGGCGGGGGATGGGTTTGGTGGGGAGGAGATAGGTATGTACGGTGCGCTGGAGTGTGGAGGGTGGAGGGAATAATCGTAGCTGGGTGTCGTCGCGGTGATGTATCGCTTTGGGGTAATTTGTGATGTCGAGGAGGATTGGGTGTGCTTGGATGGGTGTTGTTGGGAATTGTTTTCTGGATAAAGCAATATGGGGTGTTGTTTGTGGTGCGTGGTAATTCGTTCATATTGAGAAATGGATAATTCAGGTATGGAGAGGGTTGGTCGTGTTTAGTGGTCTGCACGGTTGGATTGGCTGTAGGATGGAAAATATGGCTTTGTGCATCTGAAAGATGAAAGGGTTTTCCCTGCTATGTGCATTGTTTTCGCTGTGTTTGGTCTTGGGACATGGAGACTACAGTGCAGCTCGGCGATGAATCAGCGGGGGTAGGGAAGATGCTATGGAACAAGCATCGACATGCGCCAATGCTCCTTTCCTCGCTCTTCTTTGGCTTCCGGTCTTATTCGTAGTGCTAATGGAACAGCCGCGACGCTGCTTATGCCTACCGTGACGGGAACAGCGTTGGGGTCCGTTTCATGGTGTGTCACCGTGTCACCGGCCGACACAGCGCAGATGAGGGGGCAAGACGCTGCAAATCGTGAGACTAATGAGAACCGCAAAAACACGAATATATCTAGAGTTGTGATTTTGTCTTACAAAAATCTGGCATAGGTCTGAGTATAAAGACCAAGAAAAAAGTGGCGATTCCCTGTGAATCGGCACAAAAAAGGGCGTAGTAAATAGAAAAGAGCACAAAATACGAATATAGCCTAGTGGATTATATTGCACCACACCAAATGTCCGGATGGGGTCTGCTCGTCATACAGCTTGAGGTAAATATATCCCTGCCCCGGGATGTCGGTCGACTCAATATGCGTAGTCGTGTGGCCATGTCTTCATTGTAATCCAGCCTTGTACAATCTGACATAGGATCAAAAACATCTAAACCATATTTAACGCAACGGAGCCACAGCTTGCGAGCCCCTCCTTGACACATCTGGCCCAAGTGCTATGCTTTCCATCTAAATGGCGCAATTACTCAGCCCTATCAAAAACTTCTTTGCTAGCGAGGGGCGACCGAAAACGCAGGAGTTCATCAGGTTGCAGTTCCTTGGTCGGTTAGTGAATTGTATTTAAGTGGTATAGTCAGCTTGATGCTAACTTGTGATGACAGCTCAAGGAGGGAGCATCCTCCGGCACCTGACGCTGGTACAAACGATGGCCATCATCTCGAGCGAGGAGCACGATTAGAGCGGAGCAAACGCTCTCTGGCATCTTTATATTCGCTCTTACGGTTCCTTAAGGTCACGGGCTCGGCATGGAATGACCGTTTCCCCGGCTGGCGTGGTGGCATTGCCATGTTCACTATTCTCGCCTCTATCGTGCTCATACTCAATGTATCTGCTCTTATATGGACTGCAACACACCTGGACGATGGCTACTATGCTACGCTCTCAGTTGGTAGCTACGAGAGTATCTCAAAATTTTCAGGGCGGGTACGCTTTGGTATCAACATCCTCAGTAGTGCACTCCTAGCTGGCTCAAATTATTGCATGCAGTGCCTGAGCTCGCCGACGCGGGCTGAAGTCGATACTGCGCATGCCCGAGGTTCTTATTTAAGTATCGGAATCTTGAGCTGGAGGAACATCTTGGTGTTGAGGAAGAGGAGGATATGTCTCTTGTTACTTTTGACGCTGAGCAGTGTTGTTATGCACCCAGTGTAAGTTCGGTTAGCAGATAGTCACATCTCAAGACTAATTTTCCAGCTATGACACATCAATCATGATGACTACCGCACTGCAAAGTTATACTTCGGCACTAGTCACTCCCGATCTTCGGGTTCTAGTTAATGACGAGTCCCTCATTCCAGACACATCACCCTTTCCCATGGGCATAGAACCAGCAGATCATACCGCCAGATATCGTTATATCCAAGATATAGTTACGAACGATGAGATATGGGACACATCGTTATGGCAAAACATTTCCGCAATGGAGTGTGCAGAATACAAAGTTCTGCAGACAGAACGAAGCACCTTGTTGGTTGTGACAAACAAGACACTCGAGCAGATATTTTCGACCAAGGATCCTGGGCTAATGCCCTACGGCTCAAGATACTACTCGGATTCGCTACCAACTTCCCTTCGGCATCGGCTCTACCCCGAACATATCACGTGGGGGAA
This sequence comes from Paracamarosporium sp. OC-R06-R3, assembly GCA_019828545.1. NCBI lineage: Eukaryota > Fungi > Ascomycota > Dothideomycetes > Pleosporales > Didymosphaeriaceae > Paracamarosporium > Paracamarosporium sp. OC-R06-R3. The sequence goes on along the minus strand of JACVRA010000307.1, from coordinate 29,069 downwards.
AAATTGGGCCAGTACCAATAAGTGGCACACTCGCATATCATATTGTTTAAGCCGCAAGGTGCCGGGTCGCAGTCTTTTGCAGATACACCTCTGGCGTCTCCTCACGATTACATTATTAAACGCTATAAAGCTTGGCTGTCTTCTGTATACATTCAAAGAGCAACAGGGGACGCCACTCGTTACAACGGGAGATGCCATAGCGTCGTTTTTGAGATCACGTTGCGTGCATTCGGCTGGGATGTGCCTACTATCCCAAGAAGAGCTTGTCCGTAAGCTCGAGGAGAAACAGGACGATAATGAAGTTAGCGCAACACCTACATATAAGAGATTCGAAGCGAAGCGAATACGATATTATCACTCAGTCAGTTGCAGTCGGTGGATTATTTACATTAGTTCGTACGAACGCTCCTGACTCCGCTACGTCACGACGCCGTACTAACCTTTGTTAGATGCACGCTTATAATGATTTTCTCGGTCTATGCGTACAACAACATGAAGAAAAGATTTCAACTTGCCGGTATCGATTATGACTTACATTCTTTGTGGAAGATAGGATTTGGCAAGTTGCACGAATACTCGCTCAAGGACACAACATTGTGCGACTACGACTTTCATGTACAAGCCTTTGAAGATGGCCGGAGGTGGACCAAATGCAGAATGATCTATGGCGGTGCCAGTGTGATGATCTTGACAAATCTCTCGCAGCTCGCTGTATCTGCTATATATCTCAGCTTGAACCACCAACTGACGCTGATGGTTCAACTACGGGACTGGGCAAGACTCGCTTCATGTCGCCAGGCAATTCGAGTCAGCGATCCAGAGCCCGCTTCCGATCAAATATCGACATATTGGCTTTCTCTGCCATATCGGTATAGTATTCCGTTACTTTTAGCCTCAGTCTCATTGGGTTGGCTTGTGTCTCAGACACTCTTCATCATTAGGTATGATATTTACGATGATATCGGCATGGACCATATCCCCCATGTCTACAAGATGGGGTTTTCTGCCATCGCTCTCATTTTCTCGCTCATATTCGGACTGATCATATTTGGGGTATCAGTGGCTATTGGGTTTTGCAAGTGTTCCCCTGGAATGCCACTTGGTCCCTCTAATAGCCTCGTTCTTGCAGCTGCATGTCATCCGCCAGAAACAGATCGCTATGCTGCAAGAATGTTGGTTAGATGGGGAGCTATTCCGACTGAAGATGTCACTTCACCACAGCACTGTACAATAACCAGTCGAAGAGTGGAGGATCCTGTTGAAGGAAGATGGTATGGATGACAAACTCTTCGTACTCCATATATGAATACAGATATCCCTTAGTGAACATTTCCGTGCATAAGGTTTTGGAATTCTTCTAATGTGCAGCCTGACTTTGAATCGTCCATCACATCACAAACACGCAATATATCGTTGGTGTGTCCAACTATTAGATTTGAGTACGAATCAAAAACCCCCCTGATGCTCTCGAGACTAGGCCCTCCGACCACAAGGCGCCGGTGCAAGCCCGCCTTTGATTTCCAGTTACAATCTCTTTTGTTTAACTACTTATTTCTTTATGGGTTTATCTTATCAGGTTCCGTTCCATGTTCTCTTTCAGTCTCTGCTGTTGAACAACTTTCACAACAGTTCCATTAAATCGGCTGTCAAATCACCACAGTTAGTTCAAGAAATTAGGTGCTAAGACCTTGTAGTCGAAAACATCTTAGAAGACTCTGGTAAGAATTAGAAGAACTTTCTCCAGGAAGCCAGCTACGGGTCTCTTTGCAAATCCTCGAGGTTCTGGGCCTTGAGTAAAACTAGTGGTGCATTGGATTCGCACCCTTTCTTCCTTTTCTGAGCTGTATGTGAGCAACTAGAGTTACTACCGTAGGGGTGTGTATATCCAAAAGAACTGCAAGAGCACTCAACCAGGAACATTCTCTGTCCTTCTGCAGATACACTGGAGGATGATACAATATCAGATTGATGAACGCGGTCAGACGTTGCGTTGTCGCATCGACCGATATTGTCGCGGGGTTGTACAAGAACATGTTTGCAGTGATGCAATCAAAACGGCCTATAGAGTCATCATATATTATTAGTCAATTCTGGAGTCAGGGGAGTCGTTGGTATCTGTACAATCAGCCATTGTTGATGTAATGTGCATGCTGTTGCTCTATAATAATGTGACTACTCGTAAAAGCTAAGTGAGAAGTGGTACTGTGGTGATCACCCAACCAACAGATAACCCAATAACCCGTAACCCCATCCTTCCTTCTTTCCTCACGTATACCCCTAAATATATAGACAAAGCTTACAATCAGTGGGTACTCATCGCATATATATGTATGGCAGTGGTTCATCGAAGGCAGTAAGATAGCTTGAATGGACTTGATAGCTTTGATAGGTAGAAGTTTGATAGAAAGTGTAGAGAGCCATTACTATTCAAAGATAATTATAGCACTACAATTATGAACTTACATTCTAGATCAGATATTTCGAAACTGTTGCCACCCTCCTTCAATACATTAGGTATCTGGCCACCTGAGGATTCAGAGTGTATTGTTGCGCCTTCCTTAGCCCTGGCTTGGATATTATAATTTCCCTTTGTATGTTGGTTTGGATGTTTCCAGACTTCGGAGCATAGAGCTTCAGCAGTTTCCTTGCCAGAATCATTTATAACCCTCAGCAAATCGGCGATGCGACCTTCCTTGATAGCCTGGCCATCGTCTGCAAATGAAAGTTCGAACGACCCAATCCGGCGGAAGTTGCCTTTTATAGCGGGCTTACTACACTGGAGTACCAGACCGCGAAGAACCTTTTGTTTAACCCAGATGTTTGCTCCATCTTCGTCTCTCCCTGAAGATTTATTCTCGCCTTTTATACCGAGGAAAAGCGGTAGCAGGAAGATCACATGATTGGCTTCGATCGAATCGTCTTCCGGACAGTCCATTTTGAGGGGAATTTGTATCTTTTCGTGGTCGATTGTAATGCTATCTGTCGTTGTTTCTGTGATTTCTGATTCTGGAGCATAACGTCTTTCAATTATGGCAGCACAACTCAGTCGAATTCCTCCACCGCTCACTTCCCCAAATGGATCCGGTCCTGCGAGGTCAGTCCAAGCGTCCAGTACCTGGGCGTAGTGATTCCGCGACTCTGTGCTCTGACCGCGTCCATGCACTCCCTCGCCCTTCTTGTACGGAATTCCGACCTCTGAATCAACTGATGTCCACGACCAAGTAGGTATCCGACAATCCGACCTGTGTCCTTTCTTCTTGCTTGTCCAGTACAGCTGGTTTGTAAGTGTCGCTCTCCACATACCTGCCAGATATTGGTCACCGAACAGTTCATAGTGGCGTTGTGCGATACCGGAAAGTGCAGGTAGCTTGTCTCGGCGGTTTGTTAGGCTAGCCTTTGAGTAGGTTGCCATGATCGCGTGCCAAAACCATTCCTCTCGCTCTGAACGGACCAGATGTTCATCAGGTATCACGTAGTCGCCAGAAATATAGGATAAACCCAGTTCAAAGTCTGATTCCGTCTGAGGGGATGGCGTTCTTCGTGCTTCTGGTGGAGGTGCAGTAGGAGCTGATGGTGTTGGACAAGGGTCAGCGTCGAGGTCGTCTGCTAGATCCTCCTTTAAATCATTCACTGGTTCCTTTTTGCTCATTCGGAAAGTTCGACACTCATGCTTTTCTGGGAAGAACCCTGATACGCACAAGGACTTACATTCCCAGAAAAGACCCTGGTCGCCGAAAAAGACTGTTCGAGGAGCTAAGAGCCTCTCTTGGAACGCCCATGCCCTACTTGCTAAGTGCGATTCAGCCGTCCATGCTTTGTATTCATCATATCGTTTGAATTCCAATAGATAATCTTGAGGTTTGACCTGCGCAAGGAACCCGGCGTTATAGTCTTCTGGCATGGAAAACAATCCGCCGTTGGGGTTCGTACCAGATGAGGCGGCAATGTTGAGATGAGAGCGTCCGTATATATAGCGCATACGACTTGATTCCTGAATCCAGTCCCCCGTGTTCGTATTCTTCTGGACTTGTGCTGGCTCATTCGGGTCAACTTGAATGATGCACAGCGCATCGATCCAGATATACTTGATTCCAAGTTGCCTAGTGATATGGATGGCGTCTTGAAAGGTCTTTGGCAAGTCCTCATAAGGTATTTCGTTTTCAAGGACAGCTATATTGGCAAATGTTGTTTTGAGGAATGTGGCACCACCCCAACAGTAGCTTAGCGTTGCGTATTGAGGTAATGCCTCGAGGTCTCGTGTCGAGACCAATCGGATACAATCGCCGGCGACTGTAGAAACCAATCTACTAGGCCATTGTTCGTTGGTTCCCGCCTCTCTAAACTGATCACCGCATGTTTCGTGATCCTGGCAGCAATTGCTCAACCACTGTTTCAGCATGTCGATGTCATCAATCGGCTCTTGTAAATTGGCTATAGTCATCAGCGAAACCACAAAACGCAAGAACGCCTCGCTCACCTGGTGAGCCTTCAACAACGAACGGCAAACCCTTCACTGTCTCAAGGCACAGGTCCTTACTACCAGGAGGACTCATGCCCAATGTGTATCTCGGCTCCCAGAAGTCCAATATCCAGATCCACAAAGAGATACTAGCAGGTTTCTCGAGGATGTTTAATCGTTTCTCGATTGTACGAAATTTATCCCACAGGCTTCTATCCTTCAGCATGGATAGTAAAAAAGAGCAAAACTTGCAGCGTTTCTGAGCTCCCACTTCTAGGTTATTTGTGCTGAACATTCTTCCAACTACGATCTTCTTCTTTTTCAGCTCGAGGAGATCCGTGAAATCCGGCCAGTGATCCAACACATAGTGACATTCGTTGCAAAACCCACGCTCTACGTGCGTATTCGACGCCACGGGTTCTATCTGGCTTTCATTGAATGTAGGTTCGATTGGATCTACAGCAACCCCTAAGGAAGGGGACGAGACGATTTTTCCGGGGTGAGTTGTGTAATACTTATACCAATCGACTAAACTTGTAGTTGTCTCATCAGGCTTAGATTTCTGTCGCTCTGATCGACTGAAGTACTCCAAAATTGTGCGCTCGAAAGCTGCAATATCCCACATTCCTCCATATTCTTCCACGTTTTCATTTTCAAGAGGCCTCTCAGGTACGATATCTCGCCTGGTCGATGGGATGTTGTCTCTTTCGCTCTCCATAGCGAAGACCGGAAACGAGAACAAGTAAAGAGGGATGGGACCACAGTTCCCTCTTGAACTAATAAGAGAATCGCGCTCACACTTATCGTAGACTCCGCAATGACGCCAGTGAGACACTACAATGTCTGATGATCGATCACGCCATTATTAAATAGCCACTGAGCGAGGGAGTAGAGGTTGGAGAAAGTTTTCTCATGCAAGGCTGAGACATACCACACTTCACTGGTATGAAGGGTTCTGGCTAGCGCAAGTCACCATTTCGCCCTTTCGAACTTGTTGTATTTGGGAATGATTTGCGGCGTGATTGGCGCATACTTAGTGCCAAGTAAGTATTATCCGGCAGCACTGCCCTATCAGGGCATGATTGGAGCGGAGTTCAGGTTACCCCACTGGCGTCCTTATCAAAGCAGGGTAACAAACCCTATAACGTAGCTCACGGATGTGTGGCTCAAAACACTATGGCGAAAGGTTTGGTTTGTCTTGAAGAGGCTTGTTGGGATGGGAATAATAACTCGGGACATGATATGGCCTTTGAAGGGGGGATACATTTACGTCGATACTTCTTTTCGGGCACACACTCCCTATTCCATTCCACCTCTAGGCGGTGTATACGATATCCCAATCGCAGGGTCGATAGGTTGTCTTACTTGCGTTGTCTTTATCGGAGAAGATTAGTTTTCGACATCGGCGTGTGGATTGGAGTAGTTGATTTAGGTATAATACATGTGCTTTGAGGGTATGATTTAGTTGAATTGGAGAGATTCGAGTTGGCTAAAATAGGCGTTAGGAGCAGTTGATTAAAGGCGTTGCGACTCTGTCTTTTGAACTAGAGATCGCAAGGCTCTGCAGTCCGCATGAAACATTCGACTTCTGTATTGATTGTTGAGGCATGACTCCTCGCTATCCTCACTAAGCCATACATTTGCAATGACTCTAAGTAGGACTGTTAACAATTAATACTATATTAATTTGTAAGACTAGTAACTACAAAGCATTTGGTGCTTAGCTCCACTTTGGAGCTTAAAGCCAAGTCGCTGGGTCCAACCTTGGCCTAACAACAACTTGGCTAAAATAGGTCGCATATAAATACACCGGCGATGTGTTTAACGTGCGCTTAGGCAGTATGATTTAGTATACAGCAGTGTTCTATTAACGAGACAAAGCGTTATTCATCGTGTTCTAGGTTGTAGATGTTGATATTGTAGTAATATATTCTTCGTAGTATCTAAAACCCACCTATCTTATATACCGTTAGTAGTAGCCAACAACTCACCCGTGTTGGATACCATTAGTACTTTTACCATTTCCTCGTCATAACGGTACGATAATGCAGCTCGACAGTACTGATTACGGGGTACAGAAGCAATGGGTGTCATGGGGACTTGGGGGTTCTGTGAAGGTCTGGTTCATTTTGGTTTGGTTTGGTGGGAGGATTGGGGCTCAGTGCGCATGATGCAGTTGTAAGTAGGTACTTTTTGGATAGTTTATGTTGCTACATAATGGAAGAGATGTCGTAGATAAGATAGTATGAAGAAAGAGCATACACGAAGCGATAGACGTTATATACATACATGCTGACCATATACCGGAAATAGACATAAGTTCCCTTCCCTTCACGCAACTTTTCTCCTTCTCCGCCACCTTCACACACGCTCGAGTCTGGCTCGAGCTCACACCCTCCTCGCAGCAATCTTCTTCCGCGCCTGCACCGTATACGCATACAACGCATCCTTGAACGCGAACAAAAATGCTGCCGTAATCACGCTCTGCGTAACTTTGGGTCCAATTCCCCCATACAACCCGGCATACCCATCCTCGGCGATAATCCGGCGGAACGTCGTGACCATGCTTTCTTTGGGGCCGTCCTTGCCCGCAACGTGCATGCGCGACTTGACCGTGATGTACGGATATGTGATGCTGGTCGCGAGCAGCTTGCCGAGGGCGCCGAGGTAGAAGGCGTCGGTGGGAGTGACGCGGCGGCGCTTCTCGAGCGTGTTTTTCAGCTGCTCGAAGACGGTGTATTGGAGGATGGGGTTTATGACGAGGACGAGCGCGGGCATGACGCCGGCGAAGAGGCGCGCGGGGCCTTCTTCGCGCAGCAGCGCGAGGAGCGTGGCCAGCGTGGAGGGCGCCTTTGCGGGCTTCGCGCCAGGGAGCGTGGGCGAGTCTGATTCCGCCTTGCGTGCTGTCATCCGCGTGTTGATTACCCAGATGGGGTTCGTGATGAGCACTGTTGCGCTGCCGGCGATGGCGCCTGCAATCATGCTTTCCACCGTTGTGAGCTTCTTCGAGGCGCGGCCTGCTTTGAGGGCGGCTTTCTCGAAAAAGGCACGCGTCCATTCGTACCAGTAGTAGTATACGAAGTTTGTGACGCTGATGCCGAAGAGGGCCGAGTCGAGGCCGGCGTAGAGGCCTGCGATGCCTTCGCGCTTGATGATGCGGCGCGCGGCGTTGAGCGTCGAGGATTGCGCGCGTTTGGATTCGACTTGGGCGCGCGTGGAGAGCGTGATCAATGGGTAGCTGTTGTTATCTGTCAGTGAGTGAATGCATAGGAGGGGATATCTTGGACGTACGTCAAAGCCATGGACAGCAGACCTCCGCCTGCGCCGGCAAGCGCGTGCGCGACATTGTCGCTCTGCTGGGCGGCCGAGCTCGTAGGCACCGACTTCGTCGACTCTGCCAGCTTCTCCTGTGCCGTCTTTTGTGCGTCTGACATTGTGCAAGATGCTTTCACGTGTAGTCGTGTCGGAGGGGAGGCTCGACGCGCGGGGCAGGTTCAATAGTTCGTGATAATACAAAGTTACACAGCTCTTAGCTTGAAAGAAAGCTTAGAGGTAGGATAGGGAAAGTGTTAGTTGTGTCTACGCGACGAGTTTCGCAAAAAGAGTGGAGGAATTGGGGTGCAGCATCATGTGCGGAACCGCTCGCAGCTTGTGAACGTCACTCAAGTCCACATTCCGAGCCCGCGTTTGGGCCGAGGTAGTGACCCGTTTAGTAAAGCCCAACCACCACGTGCGCGGAAATGGTATTCCTCGACCACTTGTGGTAATTTCCTCCTTTATGCGTCTGATACAGCTTGCCTTTTTGGTAGAAGTGTTTTCACGAGCTTGCGCGGTAGAGGGGGCGATTGGGTGGTGGGCTCAGGGGTGGAGCGACCAAGGGCTCCGGTTTTCTCCACAGATGGCCTGGATATCATGCCTGTGTTTGACATGGCGGATATCGACGGGGTCGCAGGACGCCTGGCGCAACAAGGAAATGCATTTAGAAAATACACTATCATATCAACTATGATACGACGCAAAACGCCTCCCCAGCCACCTACGCCAGCAAAGAGCGAAAGGGATATCTCGTTAGGTTTCCACCCACCGTTTTCATAGTCAGAACCATCATGCAGATCGTTGATCATCAAAAGTCATCGACCCAGGCTGCCCTATCGCTCACTGATCTCTCGAATCGCGTCGCCTAAACCCTCCATTCCCCACCCAAGCTCTTCCCTGCAAGCACCCTGTTCACAAACCATTACGCTCTCCTTCTGAGCATCCATGCTCTTCACCAGCCCATTCCTCTCCTTCAGCCATCCACCCGTGTTCTTCCCCACCCTACTCACTGCGCCTAGCCCCGCAGGCCTCTCCCTGTACCTCCGTAGCCACTCCTCAACTTTTTCACCCTCGCCTGTGATAACAGCGTGCTTGATGCCGAACTTAGACGCAACCACCGAGTCCATCATTCCAGGAAAAAGGAAAGGGTGCTGCATAATCTCGGCCTCAAACGCACTCGTCGTCTCTCTCGCGCGCTGGACATACTTCTCGTCCTCCAGCAGCGCGCCTAGACGATCTAGGTTCCTTGCTGAGACGCCGTTGGTGCCCGGCTCAGCATTGTCCATGCCATCTTTCAACCGCATAATCAGATCTTTTTGGCCCTCGGGTGTAGAAAAGAAGCCCAGATGTTGTTTATCCCAGAATAAGTCAATTTGTGTCTTTTGTAGATTATCAGCCCATTGGAGGTATGCGTCGTTGAAGGTCGCTTCGTAGAGGTCAATGAGCCCCGATATGAGATAAGCATAGTCGTCTGCGAAGCCTTGCACAGAACCGGGACCTTCTCTGTAGACACGTAACAACGTGTGGGATCGAGGATTATAAAGCTCTTTCTTTATGAAAGCCGCTGCCTTTTCTGCCGCTGCGAGGTATTCCTTTGCTTTTGAGGGCTCCGAGGAGGAGAGTGATGCTGCTGTCCGGGCGAGCGCCCCTATGGCGAGGCCATTCCAGGACACGACGATCTTGTCATCCAGCGCAGGCCTCGGCCTTTCTTTCTCTCTACGCGCGAGGAGCTTCTTCCGGCCTTCGGCAAGTATGTTCTCTATCTCTTCAGTGGAGAGGGCGAACTCTTTGGCTAAATCTGTAGGAGTGCTGTTGATTGCTAGGACGTTCTGGTTGATAAGTTCGTCGTGGGCGTCGTGCTCTGGATCGACGTTGCCTTCGTCTTTGGCGTTGTAGTATCGGGCGAGGATGTCCGCATCTCGATCGCCTAGTATGTCCTGGAACTCCCGGAATGTCCATACGTAAAATGCACCTTCTCGCTTCTCTTTGTCGGATGATCGGTATAGAGAGTCGGCGTCTTCGGCGGAGAAAAAACCGCCCGTCTCCGAGTGCATGGGAGGACTTGTGAGGTACGTAGCTATATCGTGGACGGCGGCAAGATGGCCGGGATTTCGCGTCAGAAGATAGGCATCGAGGTAGACTGGCAGTAGCTGCGATTGGTCATACAGCCTGTAATATATCAGTACAGTCTCGTTAGCGATAACGTATATATGCCTACATCTTCTCAAAGTGAGGCAGACTCCAGTCTCGAGTGACGCTGTATCTTGCAAAACCGCTGCCGATCTGATCGTGTATGCCACCCTTGTTCATTGCTGAGAGGGTTGCCAAAACCATGTCTTTCGCCTTGGTACACTCTTTCGCTCCGACCACGTCTGCGACTGCCTTTGGGTATTGCGACAGCTTCAGCAAGAAGCTGAGATTCGTTGGAGTGGGAAATTTGGGGGCTGTGCCGAACCCGGCGTACTTGGGGTCGTACTTTGAAACAAAATGGTCGTAAGCCTCTTCGAGAAGTTCGAGATCTAGACCGTCTTGGTCGGCTCCCTCCTTGCGACTGATGCTACCGTCCTCAGCAAATTCTCGTAGTTGAGCGGTTACATCCTGCGCCGAGTCGAGACATCGTTGTCGTTGATCCTTCCACACATCCCTGATCTTCTCTAGAATTCCGACAAATCCGATGTGGTCCCTTCCAGCCATGGTTGAGCCAGGGCCTGGCCAATATGTCCCTCCAAAAATAGGCTCGAGATCTGGTGTAATGAATACGTTGAGCGGCCATCCTCCAGACCCGCTTGACGCTTGAACGTAGTTCATGTATATGCGGTCGACATCGGGACGCTCTTCGCGATCTATCTTGATGGGTATGAAGGACTCGTTGAGAATGGCGGCGACTTCGGCGTTCTCGAAGGACTCGCGCTCCATGACATGGCACCAGTGGCAGGCTGCATACCCAATGCTTATGAAGATCAGTCTATCCGACTGCTTTGCTAGCTCAAGAGCTTCTGGACCCCACATCTGCCACGCGACGGGGTTGTTCATGTGTCCGCGAACCTGCGAAGTCCTGTTATCAGACGGGGCGCAACGGGCGGGGGACGGCTGTACCGGCACTTACATACGGGCTTCTGCTTTCATTGAGGCGGTTGACCAGCTTCAGCCCATCTCCCCTCGATCCCGAGCCTTCCGAAATGGCACGTACGTCCATCCTGAGGGCTTGCGTGTGGTATCTGAGCAGTCGCGCTCGCGGGGTACTACGGGATTGTGGGGCAGCTGATTGGAAGGCTGCGCGGGTGCGCGGAGGCGTCACTGTCGTTCGCGTGGGGGCGCAGGATGCTCGCAGCGTAAACCAGACCGAAGGCATGCAAGAATGGAAGGAGAACGAAGCTGTGTTTCATAGGTATGCAAGCTTCGAAAATCGGTGAATCTTCACATCGCTCCAAACGACGTAATGAATGCGGGGTGCTCTGATTCGCTACCAGCTGAACCCTTGTTTGAGCCTCGGCTGGCCGCCTCGCATATCTCGAGACCGTCATGATGCCAACTTCATACACCACGCCCTCTCCTGCATTCATATTGGGATGCCCTTGGACGCCTCTCCTTTTCTGCTCATCGAGGAACGTTCGTCACTATTTGCTCCATCGGCCGAGCTTTGCCGGCTACTTTTGGGCCCGAGGACCTGTCACTGTGGACACGCTATAACGTGACCGAAATAGAATTAATACCAAGAATGCCTGCCCGGTTAAGTGGCGCCAACCGGCTGGGAACAATGGACTTCCTGAGGGATACGTGACGAGTTCGTGGCCTCGGAGCACAGTTAGCCTTCTTCGACCCCGACATCGCCTCACTCATCCTGGCGCAGCTGAGCAGCGACAACGCGGGTCCAGAACCGCAAATTGCTACTCTTCGGCCGGCGCACAAGTACCTCGTTTAATTTTCGGAAGCGTCGGGCGTATGAGTGCCGTCCCAAGAATATCCCCGACGACCAAACGGATGATCCGTGGAGCAAGCCCTATCTGCCAGGAGTGGGCTGCGGTATACGTATCGGGCATGCACAGATCTTGAGTTCATTGCCATGTGGGGTGACAGCTCTATGATGCGTGCTTCGGAGCACTACAAGATTGGTTCAATTAAGCCTACGGGGCGGGAACGAGTGGATATTCCTGAATGCATGCAATCCGAGTCGCGCGAGCGGGGGGCCGGATGGACGTCGAGGACGTGGGATGTGAGATTATACGTGTATCGCCACTGCATCCCGTTCCTCGAATACAGTTATTGCTCTGTATACCGGGAGCTTGGTATCAGATTCTGGAACTGTGGCACTATAGAAAACATGTCCACAGTGCATGGGTAGCCAGGTACAGCCCCCGTGTATGGCTTAGCGCCGGACTCTCTACCAATCACAAACCCACACCACCATTCGGAGTTTCACAACTACCTTCAGGCCTGCAATCCAGCATAGGCTTTCATGAGCGCCACCCGTCGCGTACCTGCTAGTATTCCCATCCTTCCCCGGAGCGCTTAACTCACGTCCTGGCCCACCCTCTCTTATGGCCTTACCTTCGTGTCACTCATTTACTCCTTCTGCACCACCACCACCACCGTCGCTGGGCATAGCTCTGGAAGCTAGCTATACACAATCGACGTTCGTTTGTTATGTTTCTGTAGACGGGACAAGATGTCCCACAGACTTTCTGGAGTGCCGGTCAATCTTTTGGTCGCAATATTCATCCTCTTCTTCATCACCATCTTCACATTCACGCTAGTATTCGTCAAAATCGTGGTACCGGCCTATAGACTGACGACCGGTTTCAGGGTGCGTCCTATTATTTAGAGCTTCCAAATTATGGTGCTGACAAGTGCAGGTCGCATACAACATTGTCTTAACAGTTCTCGCGACAATTCTTAGCCGCTATGCCAGCGGCGAAATCCAAAAACAATGGTTACGCCAGATCAACCACGAAATATCCGATGTCAAATATCATCTTCACCACAATCCCCGCATTATGCAGAGGTGGCGCGCTGTTAGTAATCCTCCGCTCGCCTTAAATCGCCCTGGTGAGATTCGTAAGACAGTTGCTGACGGTGCATGGCCTTCAGGTCTTGGGCATAAACACATTTCAAGAGCGAATTAAAACTTTGAAGAGTACCGCACTCCCACAGCTTTCTTTCATTTTCACAGGTCTCATCACAGCCGCCGTCGTAGCAGCTGTGACGTTAACCGACACAACATGCCATTCAGTGTTGGTCGCTCCTCGGATCCACAGCGGATCAGATAACAAGTGCACGAAGATGATGCCTAATAATGTCACCGAGCGTTCATCGCCCCTATGGGAGTACAGAACATTTTGGAACAACGACGATGGATCAGCGTACTTTGCTACAACTAACTTGGGCTGTCCGTCTTGGTCGGGCGCACAGTACATCGGCTCCATCAATACCATCAACCCAAACCATGTGGCATATTCACGTAATGGAGTTGGCATCCAAGGTTCAGCAATCGGGACGCCAGAGATATTTTACACGGACGTCAGCGAACCATATGACGATGTGTACGGTGGTAAAGTTAACCAATCGACGCTTCGCAAAATCTCCCAATGTCTTCCAGTCATGGCCACAAATCCGGTTAAGTGTCGTCCCGGAGGTAATGTAACTTTCAAGTCAGATATCCCTGGAGAAGTCGATGACGACCAAGCTGTTTACCATCAAATGTCCGTCGACGCTGGCGGTTGCAAATTCACCCAAGCGAATGCCCAGGACCCAAACGGGGCTTTTGGTGTCATGGTTTCTCGCCTCTGCCCAACGATGAATACTGTTGGCAAGGGAACTGTTGCCATGGGCGCTACAGGAATCATCAGTCTTACCCTTGCTGCCTCCGTTGGTGATGCAGACTTTCTCGCCAAGCACGCCGCAAGTTACGAAGCAATGAGAGCTGGTGTGGCCAAGAACCTCACATATGCCGTCAGCTGCGAAATAGACGTGCAGCCGACAATCAGATGGCGAACGCTCACACTCGAGCTACAACAGGGCGTTCTAACGACATCTCCATCATACTCCAAGTTGATCTCCGGCGTCGACGGTTGCGCATCGATGACTGGTTCCAAATCCAACTGGACCTTGGGCAACGGTTACGCAGGCGGTGCTGCCGCCGCGCTCGTTCCTCCCCTCTCAGAGGGCCGATACTGGAACGGCATGACCAACACCATCTTCAACCAAGCACTCAACGTCACAGATACATCGGACCGTTATTCCACCGCCGACTCGTGGCAAAAGCTTATTCGCAAGGCACCTTACGGCTTCAACCAGTCAACAAATGCACTAGAAGATGTGCTAGGCCTCACAGCCGGCATCACCATGAGCCAGATGTCGACTTTGAACAGCATGCAGAGTGACAGTCCCATGGCTGATAGCGTCGACTTCCACGCCCCAGCGGCGGGCCACGCATCATTTGCGTGCACGCGTGTTGGATCGGGGGAGCAGTCCGCTATTCTCTTCACGCTACCTCCGCTGCTGGCTATGCTCACGGCTATATATCTCATCTTCACGGTGCCGAGGAAGCCGACTACCTTCAAGACGAGTCGACTTGAGGATCTAATTGGTATTGGGATGGCGAGCGAGCGCGAGCTTAGCATGGCGTACAGGAGAGATAACTTGAGGCAGAGCGAAGATCAGCAAGCACTTATCGGGCACCAGGGGCGAATGGCTATTCCGAGGGCGCCGTCACCGGATCGCAACCCGTTTGATGATGAATATGGCGAGAAGGCCATGGGACTACAGGAGCTGCGGGCTGTGCATCGTAAAGACTGGGATTAATTGGGCTGGGCTGGATAGGGACGGGTAACAGGACGGTCGGCGCATCTCTGGACACTATACCCCTCGTTTTTGCTGAGCGTTTACGTTCCTATTGTTGTTATTTTTTAGCGAATACTTTCACTCCTTCTCATTTCATTTCTCTTTGGCACGCACGCGAAGCGACGACTTGATGTCACGCTTTCTCCATTAGTGCCCAACACTCATTCAATCAATAGAATAGATCAATACCGAGCGACAACGCCACAGTGCAGCGCCCGCACTCCGCAGTCCCGCGTCTATCTCTATTAGAACTAACGAGCTTCCTTCAAGGCTTACTCGGACAAAAATCTTATTGACGGAGATATACGCACCCCGGCGGCGCGGGCTCACGTGCTGACTGTACCACCCAGCCACCCACATCCTTCGCAAACGAGCTGTCTCGGCTAATTCCTCCTGCTGCAAAGCACGATCTCGGCCGTAAACTCCTACCGCAAAAACGATGTTCCGGCCGAGCAACGTTCCTATTGCAGTGTTTCATGAGGATTGTGCTAGGGATAGCATAGTTGCGATTGAGCAGCGCGAGTGTCCTTCGGTGGAGAAGCGATTCGTGCGAGAACGCAAACATCGTATGATCTGCGAACCTCATTTACCCCTGGTTCATCGCGTGCTTCGCAACATCGGGACTCAACAAGGCGGGTTGTGAACATGGGTTCGGTAGAAGCGGATGCGCGGGATGAGGATGTGGTTGTCGGCGAAGAGAAAGACACAACTAAAGACACGGCACCGGATGAAAAGACTACTGAGCAGGAAGGTCCGGAGCGGATGACGCTTTCGGCGACGAAACTCCAATTGTTAACGCTCTCGTATGTTTCCTTTCTTCCTTGCCCTCATTAATATGTTTACTAACAAAAGTATCCTAGTCTTTGTCTAGGGTTGTTCCTGTCGTTGCTGGATAGCACCATTGTTAGTACGGCGCTGGTGAAGATCACGAGTAATCTTGGGGGCTTTGAGAAGAGTAGTTGGGTGGTGAATTCGTATTTGCTTACTTACACCGGTATGTCCTGGATGCTAACTGAGTTGAAGAAAGTGGATGGGTGTTTGCTAATGGGGAACGCAGGGTTTCTCATCATTACAGCAAAGCTTTCAGACATCTTTGGTCGACGTAGCATTGTAGCGTTGGGGCTCTTCATATTCGTGGTTTTCTCGATCGCGTGTGCGCTTGCGAAGACGTTGACGCAATTGTAAGCTTCATTGTCTCCAACCCTATTCATTCTAGGAAGAGAAAGACGGAGAGATGAGATTATTAAATGCTGACTGGCGGGGAACAGAATTATCTTCCGCGCCTTCCAAGGTATAGGTGGCGGCGCATTGTACACCATGACATTCGTTATTCTCCCTGAGATGTGCACACCAGACCAATACACACTTTACTCTACCATCATTTCTTGCGTGGCTGCCATGTCCAGTCTCTTCGGTCCTATATTCGGCGGTCTCATTTCCCAAAAGACATCCTGGAGGTGGATTTTCTGGCTGAAGTACGAGCATACCTTTCTTTGAAACCGTTCGTAAAATGCAAACCGAGCTTACCTGTAAACAGCGTTCCCACAGGTGTTCTTTGTTTAATGTTAATATATATCGCAATCCCAAGTCGATTCCCTTATAAGAACAAGGAAGAAGCGCCGAAGATCTCGCGAGCAGCGCTCAAGAAGATCGACATACTAGGCGCAGTGCTGCTACTCGCAGCGACAACGCTTTTCCTGACCGCACTCGAAGAATCCGGAACAGGACAGTCTTGGAGCAACGGCATCGTTCTCGGTCCTCTCATCAGCGGCGTCGCGCTCTACATCGCCTGCGGGGTATGGTCCAAGGTCCAGGCTTCAAGAGACACTGCGCAAGAGCCGCTGCTTCCATGGCACGTCCTCACCGACCGCTTCTGCCTCGGTCTCTTTGCCCAGTCATTCTGGATGGCGACCATTATGTTCTCATTGACCGTTACGCTACCGCAGCGCTTTCAGGTGGTGGATAAAGCATCAGCGTTGTCGGCCGGGTACCGCTTACTCCCTGTCACCTTGGTAGATCCACTAGGTTCAGGTATAGCTGCATATCTCTTGTCGACTGTGCGCCTGCCTCCATTCTGGCTCTTGCTTGTTGGAAACACGATTCAGACGCTCGGCGTAGGCTTGCTAATCATGCAGCCAAGCAATATCCTATCTTCTCCGGCTTCACGCTACGGCTTTGAGGCCATCGTCGGTTTCGGTCTTGGCTGGACTTCCGCAGTTTCCATTCTTGCCGCCGTGCTATTCTTTAAGCCTCGCGACCTTTCTCTAGGTATGGGTGGTCTTGGGCAGTTCCGCTCGTTGGGCGGCGCGATTGGCGTCGCTATTAGCGTCAATACACTCAATCGGTATACAACTGATGAGTTGAGTGGTTCGTTGTCGGTAGAGCAGATAGATGCTATTAAGGTATCTGCAGAGGCTGTAAGCTCATTCCCAGAAGACCTTCAGAGGATCGTGAGGGAGGCGTATGCGAGGGGCTTTGGGTGGCAGGCTGTTGCCATGACGGCATTCGGAGGTATGGGAGTGCTTATGCTAGCGTTGTTGCTGGAGAAGAAGTTTAGAAGGTTGGAGAAGGCGGGTAAGCAAAGCGGCGCAGAGGAGAGTCAGAAGGCGTAAGCTTGCAAGGATATAACTGGAGTTATCAGAGTATGAGAACTTAGCATTAATATTCAATAGCATAGAGTTCATTCACCAACCCACCGTCCACATCATTCACTAACCCACCAGCCTCACCCAATCCTTACTATTATACATACCCTATATATATTTAGTAAATGGTCTTTCCATCACCGAATCAAACAAAAACTCATAATTGGGTTCTTTGAGCCGGGCTTCGAAGTGGCTTTTAGTTTTTGACTTTTTTTCTCTCTTAAAAAGATCAGACGGAGCGGCAGTTCGAACCCGCCCTCCAACTATTCATTTGTCGCCTTTCTTTCCATCATCTTCTTACTTATTCACTCATTCGTCTATCTTCATCCTCACACCCCGCTCAACATCTAGTAGCTAGTGGATTGTATTATTTTGCTACAGTGTGTCCATTGTTGATTTGGCATAGAGAGTTATCTTTTATTTAATATTAGACCTATCCGACAACTAGCTGGTATGACTTTGTTCTACTAGTTAGTATAAATAGATAATATCTTGTAATTTCAGTTCAAACATGATAGAGCTCCCAGAACTGCTCGTGGATTGGATGTATTAGCTAGGACCTGGGTAAAAATAATCACCGTGGCAGGGTGGGGAAAAATATCAAACCTACAAAGCACAAAGGTTGCGTGTCAATTAATCTAAATCAGTCCATGCATAATCTCAAACTCCGGCATCCACCTAACAGTACTCAAATTACCAAAACATCACGATCTGGTCGAGCAAGATTCATTTCGTAGGCACCTGTGGCCCCTTCACGCTCCACGCATCCACCCCATACTACAGATTCTGTATCTCTAAAACCGCGATCGGAAATGTGCCTTTCTTGGCCCTGTTGCAATGTGAATAGATACATTTGCAGTATCAGATACATCAGGCCCAATTGCAGCAAGATCGCATACGCCAAATTTATCCTCTCGCTCAAAACCCTTCGCTCATGCACTCTGTGTTCCTTGTCTAGCTGGAATTTCAAAGTCTGCAGCGTGCGTTTCTGGGTTTCCATTTCATCAAGTAGATCCTGCATCTTTTGGTGTACTGCATCGATTTTATCCTGCGTCACGTTGTGCTTTGCAGAGTTTTCCTGGGATCCATCGATGATGAGCGCACGTGTTTGTGTCTGAGCAAAGAGGATATTGTCGAAGCGATCGTTGAAAGTGGTGAATATATCACGGTTTTCTATGACGGCGTCAAGGATGGCGCAACTTTGCGCGTCAAGTGTGTCGAAGCGGGTTTCTGTTCGAAGCACTTCAAGATCGAATTGCTCCCTGTCTTTGACTCAGCTCATGAGGCCTTCAGAGTTGTGTTTGGCCTGACTTACCTGAAATTTTTTTGCAGGTACAGGTTTAGTGCATCTCGGTGCTTAGCCAGTCGAGCTTCAAGGTCTGCCAGTTTCTCCTTTCCCCATTCCTGCTTTAGCGCGCTTCTAAAGCTCTTCCACCTTGTGTTGGGTCCTTGAATCTTTATTTTCTCCAATGACGCCTTTATCAGGTCCGCAGTATTCAGTATGCCGTTGCAAAGTTTGTCAAGGGTGGGATCAGCGCCTAGCGAGGAAGCCTGGAGTTGCTGTGCAAGATTGTGAAGCTCTTTCGTAACCAATTCTATATGGGTGTTGTAGGTCTTTTGGTTCTCTACAAGATCATTCACTTCCAAAATCGCTTTACAGATCGATCCTGCACATGAGATGAGCTGGATGGCGGCTGCGGTGGCGCCCAGAATCTCAAGTCCTGACATTTTTACTGGCTATAAGTTAACCGGGCATAGATTTTCAAAGAAGTCCAGAGAGCAGATGAGAATTTTTCTAACATATAAGATGATTGGGGCTGTGCTGACAGCCCGCGATCATGGTGGTACAGAGTGGGACTTAAGATGACGGGTAGAGGGCTTAGCCCTGCAGCTCGCTTCAAGACAGGCATCTGTCATCCAACCGTTTCACAACCTTAGGCAACAATTCTTGCGAGGCAGAACGCGCTGTTGTTAACGAACTAAAGAACACGTAGTGGTCTTTAATTAAAAGCCGTGAACATATGATGAGAAAGTTCAAATATCTCACCGGTTCGTGTGACTACTGTACAGAAAAGGCGTAGAAACACAATACTTGAAGATCAATAATCTGTATCGACATGTTGTGTATACATTTCAATCCTGCCTTTTTGTACCAAGTTAGGATGGTACTCAGGTAAGGGAAGGAAAGGATAAGAGCAGAGTAGAGGAGGACGCAGTCATATTATCTGGAAGGGAAAGAAGTTTCTAGAGATTAGAAAGAATTGAGTGGAAGTCGCTTCTCACACCTGGAAAGCTTCCCCCTTATATTATCTGCTAAGGATTCGTTCTCGAACCCAGGTGTTCTGTCCCAGCTCGATAGATGTGGCTGGTTTCTTGCTTGGTAAGGGCTGCTTGTACTAAACCGCCCATTTGCCTTACGCACAACCCTATCCCAGCGCACTTCTCACACCAGCAAAACTCCACATCCCAGTCACGTTCGCCGGGCTAATACTTCCATACATACTAAACTATAGCTGACTATACTATACAAGAAGCGGTACCTCCCTATTCCTTATGGCGTTGTTGATTGACTGGATGGATAATCAGCTCAAGCCGTTAACAGAAGCTATTGATACTAACACCTTCATAATTAACACCTAACCTCACGCATCCGATCGATCACGACGTACACCACATAAACGCCTACACAAGAAGAATCTAGGGGCTGAGAATGCCTATTCTGCTGATCTTGGAACTTTCCTACACAAAGGCACGCGCTCCTGATTCCGAATTGCTACGCTTGTCTGAAGAAGGGTCCCTGTTGGATATATTGGTAATATTAAAACAACGCGCGTGCCCGCCGGAGACGATGTGGTCGAGTCACGTGACACTTACCATCTATATTATCCGGTAGATGACCCTACCATGTTTTCAAGCAAGGGCAGATGCGCCGTCTAATGAGGATGCTGTGCATTAAGTGCTGACTAGAGTTCAGAAACTCAGCAACGATTGCGCGAAGAATGATCTAGCGGTCTACGAGAGAGTAGCGTGACTCATGTGATGTTCTTCAGGGTAGCCTTGGCGTTGCACATGCCCTCACCCCGCACTGAAACGAATTATTATTCGACGGAATTTGTTGTTCTTGGGGGGTTAGGAGGTCAGCTTCCACGGTTCCGGGAGGTCCTTCAGCCTGCTCGGGCGTGATTCGCTCCATTTGCATTCCCGTCGCGCATCCGCGGAAGGCAGCAGCAACAGTAAGCCAATGATTCGGTTTCAAAATAGAGGTGATTACGTACGCCAGCCTGAGCGGTCTGTTCTAGAGTATAGCTTTATTACTTGTAGACGTCATAATACACTAGAACGGTGCTACACCGTACTTACATTCCATACATTGGTGGGTTAGGTACATAATATTTCAGCTCCCTTATTTCTTTGTTAGCAATTCCCCACCTGTGAAACTGAATCCTACATTTCAAGAAAGTATACACACTGTACACCAAATTTGTCAACATTTACTAGTTAATGCAACTTTGGCATTGAAAGGACGATAGCCTACACGATCCCTTCCTTGTCGGTTGAACCGTGGAAAGCCCCATCATCCAATGTCTGGCCCACCTGATCGTGGACGAGGTAGGGATGGCAGAGGCCGTGGTGATCGGTCGTTACCTTTTCAACCTCGAGGGCGCGGAAGGGGGGATCGAGGGGACCGAGGGGACTTCAGGGTTAGAGGAAGAGGTCGTGGGGCTCCAGTGGAAGTCGAGGTTTTCAAGCAAGTTCTATGCTCTGGTCTTCTCGAGGTATCTCGCAACTAACGAGACGAGTACTGTAGACAAAGCGATGGTCCACGTCCTGACCCCGATAAGACGGTCGAACGAATCGAAAATAAATCCGCCGTTGAGGTGAAGAAAACAAAGCATGGTGAGACAAACCCGCCGCGGCCGGGATATGGAGCTGTGGGGAGGCATGTCGTCCTCTGGACAAATTACCTTAGACTCGACTCGAAGTCTGATTTGGAGCTTTACCGCTATATGGTGGATATTGCTGTAGACAACAAAGGAAAGGCACCAACAGGGAAAAAAGCTAAAAGAATCGTGCAACTTCTCCTGGACGAGCATTTCCCTTCACAAGGGCACTGTATTGCGACCGATTTCAAGTCGAACTTGATTTCCCGAAATGAGCTTGACATAGATAAGGATGAGTACGTCGTTACCTATCGGTCCGAGGAGGAAGACACGCCGGGACCGAATGCGAGGCAGTACCGATGTCGCATCCAGTTTACGGGATCCCTTACTCTATCCGAACTGATCAATCATTTGACCTCTACGCAAGCGGGATTGATGTTTGGTTCCAAAGACGAAATCATTCAAGCCTTAAATATCGTAGTTGGTCATCACCCGAAATCCGAGCCTTCGATAGCAACCATTGGGGGGAATCGACATTTTGATCTGCGCCCCGCCCTTCAGGATAAGATGAGTCTTGGTGCTGGCCTACAAGTAATCCGCGGTTTCTTCATGAGCGTTCGTGCTGCTACCGCTCGCATCCTCGTCAACGTGCAAGTCAAGAATATGGCTTTTTATGATGAAGGTCCCCTCGATAAGCTCATGAGGGCTTTCATGCAAGAGAATGGACCAAATAAACTCAATCTCCTCAAATTTGTGAAGAAACTGTCAGTAGACGTTACGCACATTGTCCGAAAGAATCGTCAAGGTCATCGTATTCCTCGGATCAAAATTATACAGGGTTTTGCAAGCAAGGACGATGGCCGGAAGCTGGAACATCCACCAACAGTGCCACAGTTCGGTGCCGGTGCGAAAGAGGTCAAGTTCTTCCTGGATGACCCTTCGAGCGCTTCTTCGAGCACACCTACGGCTGCGCCTGGTGGAGGTGGGAAGAAAGGAAAAAAGGGGGTCAAAGCTGGACCAACACCACCTCCTAAGGGCAAGTATATAAGTGTCTTTGATTTCTTCAAAGAGAGTAAGTTGTCGCTGTGCCAAGTCGTATTCTCGATGTTAATCTTTCTAGCGTATAGTATTACAGTCAAAGACCCGTCGTTACCCGTAGTCAACGTAGGAACGAGAGACAATCCGTCCTATCTACCAGTCGACGTCTGCGAGGTCCGACCTGGGCAGCCCGCAGGTGCAAAGCTAAGCAGCACACAGACACAACAGATGATTCGCTTCGCTGTGCGACGGCCCATTCACAACTCTCAGTCCATTGTCACTTCTGGTAGCCGTCTGCTAGGGTTCGAGCCGCCGAATGCAACTTTAGTGCGATGACCTTCCTCAACGCAAGTTTAAGCTAATTATTGTACAGAGTGCTTTTGACATCGACATAGCGCCTAAATTGATCACCGTCCCCGGTCGAGTGTTGGATGTTCCCAACATTAGATATTCCGGGACTGCCATGACAACACCTAGGTTTGGGGGCTGGGACATGCGAACGGTGGAATTTGTCACCAAATCCGATCTACCTCGATGGACTTACTTACGAATCTCTTTGGCAAACACACGCAGCCCCTGGCAAACCGACCAGGAATTTTTCAGCAAGCTGAATGAACTCCAAAGCAAACTCATAGAGCTCGGGATTTCGGTCAAGAACTACATGCCGGGGTTGCACATCACCCCAGATCCTCAACAGATGGAAGCCCAGATCGACCATTGGGTGCATAGGTTTGCAATCAATCCGAACAAACCAAAATTGATCCTCGTGATTATTCCTGACGCAGTAATGACTCCCGTCTATAACCGCATCAAATACATATGCGATGTTAAGGAAGGTATCCTCAATGTCTGCGCCCTAGCCTCCAAGTTTTCAAGGGCTAATCCGCAGTATTTGGCCAACGTCGGTTTGAAGTTCAATCTGAAACTAGGCGGCAGAAACCATTCCCTGGATCCTTCAAAATTAGGGTTCATTCGGCAGGGAAAAACGATGGTCGTTGGAATTGATGTCACTCATCCGTCTCCAGGTTCTTCGTCGAAAGCCCCCAGTGTTGCAGGAATAGTCGCATCGCTGGATGGGTGGTTAGGGCAGTGGCCAGCTGACATTCGCATTCAACCTGCTCGTCAGGAAATGGTGGCCGATCTGGATGCGCTCTTCAAGTCGCGTCTTCTACTCTGGAAGGAGAAGAACAAAGTTCTACCGGAAAAGATTCTTGTGTACAGGGATGGTGTGTCTGAGGGCCAGTATAACATTGTCCTCGATGAGGAACTTCCTGCTCTCCGTAAAGCCTGCAAAACGGTGTATCCTGCTCCAGACACCAAAGCTGGCAAACCACATATTACCATCATTATCGTCGGGAAGCGACACAATACTCGCTTCTACCCTACAAAGAAAGAAGAAGCGGACCGCGGAGGTAATCCTATAAATGGGACGGTGGTTGACCGAGGTGTTACCGAGGCTCGCAACTGGGACTTCTTTCTCCAAGCGCACACAGCGATTCAGGGTACTGCCCGGCCAGCACACTACTATGTCGCTTACGATGAGATTTTCCGCAATCTACAGTTGCCGCCACAATTCCAGACCGCTGCGGATGCCCTCGAGGACCTAACGCACAATATGTGCTATCTCTTTGGAAGGGCGACTAAAGCTGTGAGCATTTGCCCCCCGGCATACTATGCTGATCTCGTCTGTACAAGGGCACGCTGTTATTTGAGTGGTTTGTTTGATCCTTCACCACTTTCAAGCCCTGATGCGAGCTCGGTTGGAACTAGCGCGGCGGCCGCAGCCCAAACACCTAACTCCAGCCTGGTGGCGATACACCCCAATGTCAAGAACTCCATGTTTTACGTTTAGCAATCAACGATAGTCCTACTTGAAATTGTTGCATGGAAGAGAATAATTTCTACTCCTGGTTTTTACGTTGAAAAATGGTGTTCGAGACGGTAGTTCATGATTTGGCGGAGATCTAGGCCTGATTCACGAGATTATCATGTTTTTAACATATCCTGCCCTTCGTGATGCCAGTACCACGAAGAGTAAACCGAATGTCAAGGGACTTCAGGATAACATAATCTTTCTAAATCACACGCAACATGAAGAAGAAATTCAAAATGTACGTGATTGGAAAGACGGTACATCTCCCTCCACCAAGCGAAATATGTATAAGATACAAATGGCCGTCAAATGCTTGCGTTACCTAAGCCAGCAGGAAATTGACACGCCGACGGAGAAAATTGTGATCTTAACCCCTTACCTAGGCCAACTCCACCTTCTGAGAGATGAGCTCAGCAAAGACAATGACCCGGTTTTGAATGACCTTGATTCACACGACTTAGTACGAGCCGGTTTGATGCCTTTTGCGACTGCCCAGGTCAACAGGCCAAAGGTTAGAATATCTACGACGATAGGTTAGTCACCGTACTCCGGAACGAGTGAGTTGTGCGCAACAAGCGACTAGGGAGAAGCAAGCCAATGTTCTTGCATATGTTCCTTGTTAGCTATTGCGCAGATCGAATGTACTGACGAAATACAGATAATTTCCAGGGCGATGAGAGTGAGATCGTTATCGTGTCGCTGACAAGAAGCAATGACAGTGGAAACATTGGCTTTTTATCTTCTCCCGAACGTCTCAACGTGCTTCTCTCACGAGCTAGGAATGGTCTCATCCTTATAGGTAACGCAGAAACCTTTATGCGGTCCAGAAAGGGTGGAGAGTTGTGGAAACGATTCATCGGCATGCTCAAAGATAAGAACCACACCTATGGCGGCCTTCCAGTCAAATGTGAACAGCATCCCATATGACTCGCTTTGTTACGTTCTCCCGAGGACTTCGACAACGACTGCCCCGACGGTGGATGCAAGGAGCTCTGGTAAGCCTCCGGATTACATCAGCTTCTTCGCTAATGCATCCTGTAGTAGATCATTGTTGGAATGCAAAGTTCACAAATGCCCAAGACGCTGCCACTATCGCTTCGATCACTAAAATGCGTTGCGGAGTAATCGTGGAGCTCAAGTGCGCGAAAGGACATGTGCAAAAGCGAAAATGCCAGGAAGCTCAACCAATGACATGCAAAGTCTGCGAAGTCAATGATAAACGGGATCTGTTATGGCCGAAAATCCGCGTAAAGCTTAGCGCCAAAACCTTAATTATTTTCGCGCGCCACCTATTTTGTATGGGACGCGTTAATCGGATTGGTATCCACACAACGGTGATCCAATAGTGAGGCATGTAAGTGAGGCTGTAGATATACGTGTAGGGCCGTATATTGACTCTTTTTATGGTGTTGCAGAGCCATGTACGCTGCCCTAGGTACCTCAGCACGTCACCCACGCGCGCCTACGTCTGCCGTCGATTTGACGCCTGTTTTTCTTGACCGAGGCCTCTCTACTCGTACTCGTAACGATATTGAGAGATTTAATGAGCTTGGCTGGCACGAGGTTGCTATTGCTAGTCGTCAGAGTTGCAGTCGTACTGCCGTCAGAAACGTCAAAGAAAACCTTACAAAGTATGGCAACGTCCGCCGCCCATTGCAGGGCAAGTTAGGCAGACCAAGAGCTGTCTCTGACGACGATCGCGAGGCCTTGTTCGACGAGCTTATACGTTCTGGATGGATGTACCAAGACGAGATAGTACGGTGGTTAGCCATTGAACGAGGCTGTATTGTCTCACGGACGACAGTACGACGACTGCTCAAGGACAATCGATGGAGCGAGCGATCTCTGAAGCCATATTCAGTTAACCGTAACGAGGATCTGAGGCAAGGTTACCGCGTAAGGATGAGTCGCTATACGCAAGAGGACCTCTGCTTTATCGATGAGGCAATCTTCAACGAGAAGACTGGCTGGCGGCACAAAGCGTACGCTCCCATAGGACAGGAAAGTCGCTATAGTCAGGATATACGACGCGGCGATACCTGGGCGATTCTTCCGGCATACACAGCGCAGTATGGGTACTTGCCTTGTACTGGAATCAAAGAGGGTTACTACAATCGTGAGCAATTTATGGAGTGGATTGAGACGCAGCTTATACCTACGCTGCGTACTGTTTATGGAAACAAGCCTATGGTGATCGTCCTTGACAACGTCTCAATTCATACAAACGACGACATCCGCGCTGTCGTCGAGCGCGCTGGGTATATACTCCAGTACCTGCCGCCGTACTCACCTGATTACAATCCAATCGAACTCACCTTTGCGGTCTTGAAGGCCTGGATTCGGCGTAACTATTGCTTTATACGGTCGAGGTTTGCACGTAATCAGTTTAGTGACTTCTTAAAAGCGGCTGTTTAGGAGAGTAGGTGCGATAGGTTTGCAAGGAAGCACTTTAAGTACGCGGCAGGCGGCTTATATATTGAACAAGAGACCTTAGTGAGAGTGAGGAGAGAGTTGAGGCAGGAGTTTGACTTTGACTTTTCAGATGAGGACTGAGGGAGCAAGGTGTTCACGTATCTGTATAGCTAATAAGGTCACAGTAATGTACGTCTTGTATTTATACAAAAAGCCCTACTCTCCGCGACGCTCAGCCTGCTTTCTGGCGTGATTTTCACGCCGCTTTTTCAAGCGATCCTGATGCCGCGCAGCCTTCTCCTCCTCAGAGAGTTGGAGTTTTGGCCGACCACCAACGCCCTTGCGGGACTGCTTGACGGCGCGCGGCAACGGAACAGGCTTCTTGCGCTGATCTACTATGCTACAATGCTTACCGCTCAACCGACACCGAGCACACTGGAATCCCAGCTTGTGCGGTACATCCTTGCGGAGGTCCTCACGATAGACCCTACAGGGGCCAATGGCATCGGTGGTGTCACTCTTGCGGCAGTGTGTACACACCTCAATCTCCTCATCCTCCACGTCCTCCACGTCGTCACCCCAGCGGCCTACGATGAGCTGCGCGTGGGAGCGCCGTATGCGAGAATCTGGCATCATATGAAGCCAGTCGGGCGACCAACGGATCTCATGCTTAGCAGGATCTTTCAACCCCAACTCAGCAAGGTCAGCCTCCCATTTCTCACGCAACGACATCCCCCGACGCGAATTGTACCAGTCAACGATAGAAGGCCGGGGCTTGTTGTCGTCGTCGTCGTCCTCCTCCTCCTTCTCCATGGACATGGCGCCCTGGACACCCTCACCTTCAGAGTATTCCTGCTCGCTCAAGGGAAACAGGTCCACATCCATCGGACCACTGGGCGGCAAAGTCTCTGTAGGAGACCCACACGTGGGTGCCGTATGCCCAACCTCCGCAAACTCAACCTCAGGCGTCGCGCGACACGGCAACGTGATCCCAAGGCGAGATGCCTCACTGGTCGGGACAACGGTGCCATGACCAGTTTGCCAGAGGTCCCCCCTCACCGGGGAAGTCTCCCAGCCAGACAGGAAGTCGAAGTCGATCTTGTCGTCGTCGTCGTCGTCGTCCTGGGTCGGGCGCGGGCGCGGGAGCGGGAGCGCGTGGGCGCGCTTCTGGGTCTGGTTGGAGCGCGAGCGATTGGAGGCGGGCGCAGGCGCATGCCCACGAGGGCGCGAGGGCGGCACAATGGGAGCAGGCGCTCGTGCTCTCTTTAAGGTCCGAAGACCGCCAGCAGTAAGGGCGCCAGAGCGCCAGACAGGTTCTACAATAGTTAAACTACGTCTACAACACCATAGATAGTTAGAAAACACAATAAAAACATACCAGGAACGTCTTTAGGGACGTCAAATACATTAGAGGACATAATGGCGCGCTTCAAAGATAGTGTTGAGGGCCAAAGGACTTAGACTATTGCGCGTAAGTTCCTTGATATAATCTGTCACTATCACCTTAGCAACTTATTTTGTAAATATCAAATACCTATGTACCTTCCTTCACTAACATTTTATTGTACTATAGTCCAAAAAACTCAGGTGAATCTGCTCTATAGGCCTAGAAACTCAGAGAGTATCTGCACTAACAAAATCCATAGGCCACGAAACTCAAAGCTATCTGCACACTATAAGTGGTTCCATCTGAAGTTAGCAAAAACTCAACTATAGTGTGCAGATAGCTTTAAGTTTTGTGGCCCATAGATATTACTTATGTAGACTATAGAATAGAAATCAATATACAATGTTTATCAAAGTAATATTATAGATAGTAATGTTAGATGATGAAACTATACTCTAGGAACATAAACATATATAGACAGCTTATATATATTAGTAAGTGCAGATAGCTTTGAGTTTCGTAGCCCATGGATTTTGTTAGTGCAGATACTCTCTGAGTTTCTAGGCCTATAGAGCAGATTCACCTGA